>SJYX01016396.1:79175-194134 GCA_006410675.1 Oreotragus oreotragus | reverse complement strand
GCAGTAGTAGATATAATGGTCATCTGAGTTAAATTCACCCATTCCAGTCCATTTTAGTTCGCTGATTCCTAGAATGTCGACGTTCACTCTTGCCATCTCCTGTATGACCACTTCCAATTTGCCTTGATTCATAGACCTGACATTCCAGGTTCCTATGCAACATTGCTCTTTACAGCATTGGACCTTGCTTCTATCACCAGTCACATCCACAGCTGGGTATTGTTTTTGCTTTGGCTCCATCCTTTCATTCTTTCTGGAGTTATTTCTCCACTGACCTCCAGTAGCATATTGGGCACCTACTGACCTGGGGAGTACCTCTTTCAGTATCCTATCATTTTGCCTTTTCATACTGTTCATGGGGTTCTCAAGGCAAGAATACTGAAGTGGTTTGCCATTCCCTTCTCCAGTGGACCACATTGTGTCAGACCTCTCCACCATGACCCGCCTGTTTTGGGTTGCCCCTCAGGCATGGCTTAGTTTCATTGAGTTAGACAAGGCTGTGATCCTAGTGTGATTAGATTGACTAGATTTCTGTGAGTATGGCTTCAGTGTGTCTGCCCTCTGATGCTCTCTTGCAACACCTACCATCTTACTTGGGTTTCTCTTACCTTGGGCATGGGGTATCTCTTCACGGCTGCTCCAGCAAAGTGCAGCCACTGTTCCTTGCCTTGGATGAGGGGTATCTCCTCCCGCCACCCTTCCTGACCTTCAGCGTGGGATGGCTCCTCTAGGCCCTCCTGCACCTGGCACTGATAGGGAAATTTGGCAGGTGAAATCCTTTTGTGAAGTCTGAAGGTCACTTTCTTGGATTCCCTCATCAATGCTTTTCTGCCAGGGCAATGTGGTCAGCTCCTTGAACTACAGTGACTTGCAAAAAGGTATTTCTATGTACCACTGGTATAAAACCAGGAATGAAGGATTAACCTGTAAGTATGTGTGTGTATACAAAATGACAGTAGTTTATATTTAAACACTGTAAGCTCGACGCTGAGCAATCTGCACACATTAGTTCATTTAATCCTTGCAAATATTATGCCCAGCTCCAGATGAGAAAACACCCAGCTGTTAAGTGATGGGACTGGTATTTAACCCCAGACAGCCTGATTTCAGTACCAAATATGCACACTTGTATACATACAAACACACACACACACACCCGTACCACACACACGTTTCATATATACATTCATACGCTCTAACATATTGTAAATGCTTAAGGAAAGGTTTCTGGATGGATCCTTTGTTAGCCACGGGATCTTGGCAGAGGGTGTGAAGTTGTGGTCAATGCCTACTTGTTGCTCTTGTTGTTCATTGATCAGTCGCTAAGTCATGTCTGACTCTTTGCACCCAATGGACTGCAGCAGGCCAGGCTCCCTATTCTTCACTATCTCCCAGAGTCTGCTCAGACTTATGTCCATTGTGTCGATGATGCCATCCAACCGTCTGCTCCTCTGTCTCCCCCTTCTCTTCCTGCCCTCAGTCTTTCCAGCATTGGGGGTTTTACCAACGAGTTTGGCTCTTCATATCAGGTGGCCAAAGTATTGGAGCTTAGCTTCAGCATCAGTCCTGCCAGTGAATATTCAGGGTTGATTTCCTTAAGATTGATGGGTTTAATCTCCTTGCTGTCCAAGAGACTCTCAAGAGTCTTCTCCAGCACCACAGTTTGAAAGCACCAATTCTTCGACCCTCAGCCTTCTTTATGGTCCAACTCTCACATCCATACATGACTACTGGAGAAACCATAGCTTTCACTATATGGACCTTTGTCAGCAAACTGATGTTTATGCTTTTTAATATGCTGTCTAAGTTTGTCATAGCTTTTCTTCCAAGGAGCAAGTGTCTTAGTTTTATGGCTGCAGTCACCGTCCGCAGTGACTTTGGACCCACTCTTTTCATCATTTGAGTCCTTTGAAACAAACAAGTATTAGTCTTGTACTTAAAAAAAAAAAAAAAAAAACAAGTTATTGAATTTGCTGAATGTGTTTCCACTAGAAATGCTTATTGAGTCATTGAATGTTATAAGTAGCTTTTTTTTTCTTTTGCCTTTGGAAAGAAAACTAGAAAAACTTGGTAAAATGAGAAAGCATACAGTTAATGAGGAACAACATCTTGAGACTGTCTTGCTTTTCAGAACTTCAAAGACAGAAAAGTCCACAGACAACTTACACCTGCCCATGAGGCACTGTCTCTCCCAGCTCATTGCCACGTCAAATCCATGAAATACAGGACTGAGAGTACAAGAGAATCTGTTCACAGGTTTTTCTTTCTTTTTCTTTCAATTTTCTTTAAACATCCTGACCTCCATAAATTCCTCTCCTAGGATACAGGCTGATTTTGAAAATGCTTACAGCACCACGATACGATACCAAGTCCTGGGCTGGAATAGCTGTGGACATCAGGAGACAAGCTCTTTGCCCCCAGGGTGAACGCCGCAGGCACTCTGCTCTCAGCGCTGTATCCTGCATTTCTGCAGCACTCTGTTGTTTGTGCACTTCAACGCTTCTTCTTCCCTCACTGCCTAGTGATCTCGGCCTTTCCCAGACCTGCCCTTGGCTTTCTTGTTTGATGGTTCTCGTGCTCTGCCCGCGCTCCCTTCCTTGGTGTGGCCGCTTTTCCTCGCGTTTGGCCCTTTGTGTGCTTCTGGAAATTGTCTTTTCGTAGCTTTTGTCCATCTCCCACTGGCTTGTCTTCTTCAATGCTTCACAGGCATACAGACCTGCCCTTGGCTTTCTTGTTTGATGGTTCTCGTGCTCTGCCCGAGCTCCCTTCCTTGGTGTGGCCGCTTTTCCTCGCGTTTGGCCCTTTGTGTGCTTCTGGAAATTGTCTTTTCGTAGCTTTTGTCCATCTCCCACTGGCTTGTCTTCTTCAATGCTTCACAGGCATTTTTACACAGTAAGGATATTAAGTCATTGGGAATAGCAGTAATAATAGTAGATCAAGCAAACTGAATGCTACTCTGTGCCAGGCTCTTTGCTAAGCACCTTACACGCTGCACTGAATTTTCATTCTCATTTAGGAAACCGAGTCACAGAGAGGCAAGTCTAGCAGGCTGGCTTCCAAGCCAGTGCTCCAAATGTATACTTAGACTACTAAGGATCCCCTAGGCCTCCCACATGCCTTTTACACCCTTCTTCTGAGGTCTTTTCAGGGTGACAGCCTTCCTTTGAAATCCATAGCATACATTTTAAGGTTAATTGTATCTATTTTCAGGAATTCAGTTGTCCTAACACATAGATGACGGGCTTCCCAGGTGGCTCAGTGGTAAAGAATTCCCTTCCAGTGCAGACGCTGCAGAAGACGCGGGATTGACACCTGGGACAGGAAGATCCTCTGGAGGAGGATATGGCAACCCACTCCAGTATTCTTGCATGGAGAATTCCATGGACAGAGGAGCCTGGCCGGCTACAGTCCATGGATTACAAACAGTCAGACACGACTGAGTGACTGACACACAGATGAGACCCAGATCAGAGCACCAGTGTCCACCCTTCTAGGTCCACGTACCTGTCTTCCTATGTCTCCTTCCAAAAACTCATCAGGAACTTCAAACTGAAGTGGCGGTAAATCAGATCCCTAAGTTAAAGTGAGGTCTCAAAGACCAATGAGGTTGCGAGGGCTTGGGCTCCAGAAAACCCAAGATTTGAATTTAGACTGATGGCCCAAGGGCTCATGACAGCAGTACATAAGGTCTAAAGTCATCTACACAATGAGAATAGTAATAATATCAACTTTGCTAGGTAACGGTGGGGAATGACTCAAGTGAAAGACAAGTGAAAGCGAAAGTCACTCAGTCGTGTCTGACTCTTTGTGACCCCATGGACTGTATAGTCCACGGAATTCTCCAGGCCAGAATACTGGAGTAGGTACCCTTTCCCTTCTCCAGGGGATCTTCCCAACCGAAGGATCAAACCCAGGTCTCCTGCACTGCAGACAGATTCTTTACCAGCTGAGCCACAATATTTCTGGGCATGGAACAACAAATGTTAGCTTTTTCCCCCCTGAAGACCTGTTCTTCCTCCTGGTTTCTGCATTGCATGGGGCACCCAGTCCTTCAAAATGGTTAACTAGTGGTCCTCGAAATGGCTAGAGCCCAACCTCCCCAGTGGCTTCAGGTCAAAATCTGGTTCTACCAGTTTCCTGCTGTCAAATTAATTCTCCAAGGTTCAGTGTACTCAGGCGTGAAATGGACTAATGAGAGTAGCCAAGTGTGGGATTTGGGGGAGATTAAATGTTCCAGTCCATGGAAGCTGCTTGCCACACAGTAAGTGGTGCGTTCATTCACTGAGCATTTATTGAGTACCTACTACGTGCCAGGCATATTCTAGGCACTCATGACCCAGCGGTGTACCGACCAGAGAACGTGTACACGGCCAGATGCTGTGTATTCCATTTGCGATCTGCTCAGCAGGAAATTCTTTGTAATTTTCCACGCGACTGCCTTTTTTCTTGTTCTTACTTTTTAAACTTTGCGCTGGTCCCCCCAAGCTTTTTTTTTNCGCCTGCCCCGAGGCCGGCCAGAGGTGGGACTTGAAACAGCCTTACTTAGCTGCCGGGGGTGACTGTGACCCCCAGGAACCAGAACGAGCCAGCTGCCGTTAGTGATGAGTGACATTTCCTCGAGGCAGCAGCGAGCTCCCTCCCACCTTCCGCCCAGCCCTGAGCTGGTTGTCCGTCCCTCTCCGCATCCATCCCTCCTTCTGTCCCACTTAACTTCCCCGTTTGGGCAGCCAGCAGCCCAGCGTGGCCGGTGCGACAGTGTTGGAGGTGGCTCTGAACCGCGGTGAATCCTTGGGGCGCCTACGGTGCTGGTGCTTATTTGTAACACTGCTGTGTTAGGTATGTGCAGTCACTCAAATCACGATGCTGATTGATGAAGAAAGCCCATCTGCCGTCAGACGGGTGTTTGTCTTAAGGGTGTAGTTATTCTTGAGTTGTTTTTTCTTTTTATTAAATCATAGCTGATTTACAATGTGTGTTAGTTTCACGTATACAGCTTCAGATGCTTCTCCATTATAGGAAAGATTGAATATGTTTAGTAACAATATCAAATTTAGTTCCATGTTCTATATAGTAAGTAAATCCTTTGTGTGTATGTGTTTTATATAGTAGCTTGTGTCTGTCTATCTCACACTCCTAATTTATCCCGTCCCCTCTTCTTTCCCCTTTGGTATCCTGGTAACAAATTACCCTTTGGTAATTTGTTTTCTCTGTCTGTGAATCTGTTTCTGTTTTGTAAATAAGTTCATTTGTGTTATTTTTTTAGATTCCACATATAAGTGATATATGGCATTTGTCTTTCTCCGTCTGACTTACTTCACTTAGTGTGATAATGTCTAGGTCTGCCCATGTTGCTGCAGATGCCATTATTTCATTTTTTTTATGGATGAGTAATAGTCTAGTATATGTGTGTGTGTGTATGAAAAGTGAAAGTGAAGATGTTCGTTGCTTAGTCGTGTCCGACTCTTTGCGACCTCTTGGACTGTAGCACGCCAGGTTCCTCTGTCCTTGGAATTCTCCAGGCAAGAATACTGGAGTGGGTAGCCATTCTCTTCTCCAGGGGATCTTCCTGACCCAGGGATTGAATCTGGGTCTCCTGCATTGCAAGGAGATTCTTTACCATCTGAGCCATGGCTTGNGACTGTAGCACGCCAGGTTCCTCTGTCCTTGGAATTCTCCAGGCAAGAATACTGGAGTGGGTAGCCATTCTCTTCTCCAGGGGATCTTCCTGACCCAGGGATTGAATCTGGGTCTCCTGCATTGCAAGGAGATTCTTTACCATCTGAGCCATGGCTTGGCTCAGAACATCTGGCACTTAATTCAGGCTAGACGGTAAAGAATTTAAAGGAGCAATTATTCTCAAGAGGCCTTGTGGACAATTGTGCTTCCCTGTAGAAGAGGGTGATATGTAAGTGGACAGTGTTGATGTGGCCATTTCTGCTCTTGTGATCCCCCCACGCCTCCTTCCCAGGCAGCACAGCTGTCTCTAAGGTTTGGAGGTAGCCTTCACTGCCTGGTTCTGACCTCTGAGCAGTGGGCAGTCTGGTGGGACTGGTGTGCCTGGAAAGCGGGGAGAGTCCATTCCTCTGGGCTGCAGAAGCCATGGCTGTACTGAATTGATCCTCCTCCCTCTCAATGTGTTGGTTATTGGGAGTGTACTGGTTATGATAATGTGATTATTGGTATGAAATGCTGGGTGAGAGGGTTATGGGCATATGATGCATATATGCTTATAATGCAGGCTTCAAGGAGGTACTTGAAGCTCTGTATTAGATGGTAGAGGTGTGCTTACATTGCTGTAATATAATGCTTAATCTCTTAAAGTACTTTTGAGTTTATGATACACTCTTATTTCTCTTACCTTACGTAGTTCTCACGATAACCTCACGAGAAGGGGACCTTGATCCTGTTCTGTAGATGAGGAAAGTTTGGAGACTCTGAGAATATTCTCCATTTCTGTGGACCTTCAGAAGTGGCTCTTTCATCTTCCATTTTTGTTTGGGAAATGGGGTGTGCATGTTTAGGGGCTCACACCTTGCCTCTGGAGCCTTCAGCCGTGTTCTATCCACTGGCCTAAGTGGGGAATGTGGTCAGAATCATTTTGATGGATGGAACAGATTGTTTTCCCAGTGAGATGTCAGGGCTGCTCTAGGCTAATTTGAGTCCTATGCATATGAAGTAGGAAGTCAAGAAACATCTGGAGTAACAGGCAAATTTGGCCCTGGAATACAGAATGAAGCAGGGCAAAGGCTAATAGAGTTCTGTCAAGAAAATGCACTGGTCATAGCAAACACCCTCTTCCAACAACACAAGAGAAGACTCTACACGTGGACATCACCAGATGGTCAACACCGAAATCAGATTGATTATATTCTTTGCAGCCAAAGATAGAAAAGCTCTATACAGTCAGCAAAAACAAGACTGGGAGCTGACTGTGACTCAGATCATGAACTCCTTATTGCCAAATTCAGACTTAAACTGAAGAAAGTAGGGAAAATCACTAGACCATTCAGGTATGACCTAAATCAAATCCCTTATGATTATATAGTAGAAGTGAGAAATAGATTTAAGGGACTAGATCTGATAGATAGAGTACCTGATGAACTATGGACTGAGGTTTGTGACATTGTACAGGAGACAGGGATCAAGACCATCCCCATAGAAAAGAAATGCAAAAAAGCAAAATGGCTGTCTGGGGAGGCTTTACAAATAGCTGTGAAAAGAAGAGAAGTGAAAAGCAAAGGAGAAAAGGAAAGATATAAGCGTCTGAATGCAGAGTTCCAAAGAATAGCAAGAAGAGATAAAGCCTTCCTCAGCAATCAATGCAAAGAAATAGAGGAAAACAACAGAATGGGAAAGACTAGAGATCTCTTCAAGAGAATTGGAGATACCAAGGGAACATTTCATGCAAAGATGGGCTCGATAAAGGACAGAAATGGTATGGACCTAATGGAAGCAGAAGATATTAAGAAGAGGTGGCAAGAATACACAGAAGAACTGTACAAAAAAGATCTTCACGACCCAGATAATCACGATGCTGTGATCACTCACCTAGAGCCAGACATCCTGGAATGTGAAGTCAAGTGGGCCTTAGAAAGCATCACTACAAACAAAGCTAGTGGAGGTGATGGAATTCCAGTTGAGCTGTTTCAAATCCTGAAAGATGATGCTGTGAAAGCGCTGCACTCAATATGCCAGCAAATTTGGAAAACTCAGCAGTGGCCGCAGGACTGGAAAAGGTTCGTTTTCATTCCAATCCCAAAGAAAGGCAAAGAATGATCAAACTACCACACAATTGCACCCATCTCACATGCTAGTAAAGTAATGCTCAAAATTCTCCAAGCTAGGCTTCAGCAATACGTGAACCATGAACTTCCAGATGTTCAAGCTGGTTTTAGAAAAGGCAGGAGAACCAGAGATCAGATTGCCAACATCCGTTGGATCATCCAAAAAGCACATGAGTTCCAGAGAAATATCTATTTATTGAAAGTTTATTGACTATGCCAAAATCTGACTGTGTGGATCACCACAAACTGTGGAAAATTCTTCAAGAGATGGGAATACCAGACCACCTGACCTGCCTCTTGAGAAATCTATATACAGGTCAGGAAGCAATAGTTAGAACTGGATATGAAACAACAGACAGGTTCCAAAAAGGAAAAGGAGAATGTCAAGGCTGTATGTTGTCACCCTGCTTATTTAACTTATATTAACTTATATTCATGAAAAATGCTGGACTGGATGAAGCACAAGCTGGAATCAAGATTGCCAGGAGAAATATCAATAACCTCAGATATGCAGATGACACCACCCTTATGGCAGAAAGTGAAGAGGAACTCAAAAGCTTCTAGATGAAAGTGAAAGAGGAGAGTGAAAAACTTTTCTTAAAGCTCAATATTCAGAAAACTAAGATCATGGCATCTGGTTCCATCACTTCATGGAAAATAGATGGGGAAACAGTGTAAACAATGGCAGACTTTATTTTTTGGGGCTCCAAAATCACTGCAGCCATAAAATTAAAAGATGCTTACTCATTGGAAGAAAAGTTATGACCAACCTAGACAGCATATTAAAAAGCAGAGANTCAATATTCAGAAAACTAAGATCATGGCATCTGGTTCCATCACTTCATGGAAAATAGATGGGGAAACAGTGTAAACAATGGCAGACTTTATTTTTTGGGGCTCCAAAATCACTGCAGCCATAAAATTAAAAGATGCTTACTCATTGGAAGAAAAGTTATGACCAACCTAGACAGCATATTAAAAAGCAGAGACATTACTTTGCCAACAAAGGTCTGTCTAGTCAAAGCTGTGGTTTTTCCAGTAGTCGTGTATAGATGTCAGAGTTGGACTATAAAGAAAACTGAGCACTGAAGATTTATGCTTTTGAACTGTGGTATTGGAAAAGACTGTTGAGAGTCCCTTGGACTGTAAGGAGATCCAACCAGTCCATTCTAAAGGAAATCAGTCCTGAATATCCATTGAAAGGACAGATATTGAAGCTGAAACTCCAATACTTTGGCCACCTGATGTGAAGAACTGACTCATTTGAGAAGACCCTGATGCTGGAAAGTTTGAAGGTGGGAGGAGAAGGGGATGCCCAAGCATAAGGTGGTTGGATGGCATTACCGACTTAGTCGATGTGAGTTTGAGTAGACTCCGGGAGTTGGTNAAGCTGAAACTCCAATACTTTGGCCACCTGATGTGAAGAACTGACTCATTTGAGAAGACCCTGATGCTGGAAAGTTTGAAGGTGGGAGGAGAAGGGGATGCCCAAGCATAAGGTGGTTGGATGGCATTACCGACTTAGTCGATGTGAGTTTGAGTAGACTCCGGGAGTTGGTGATGGACAAGGAGGCCTGGCGTGCTGCAGTCCATGGGGTTGCAAGAGTCGGACACTACTGAGCGACTGAACTGAACTGAAGCATATGAAACAGTGATTAAAAATTTTTTTTTAGTGATGTATAGTTGATGTACAATATTATATTAGTTTCAAGTATACAACGTAGTGATTCAAAATTTTTATGGATTTTGTAGCTTATTTTTTTAACTTTTAATTTTATGTTGGAGTATAATTGATGAAAAGTGTGTTAGTGTCAGATGGACAGTAAAGCGATTCAGTTATATAGATATATACATGCAACTTTTTTCAATGTATCTTTAAAAATATTTTTTTGGCTGCACTGGTCTTTGCTGCTATGCGCGGGCTTTCTCTAGGTGCGGTGTGTGGGCTTCTCATTGCAGCGGCTTCTCTTGTTGCCGAGCAGAGGTCTAGGGTGCTCTGGCTTCAGGAGTTGCATTGCGTGGGCTCAGCAGTTGTGGCACATGGGCTTAGTTGCCCAGCGGCACGTGGAACCGTCTCAGACCAGGGATCACACCCACATACCCTGCAGCTGCAGGCGGATTCTTAACCACTGGACCACTGGGAAGGTCCTACACGTATCTCTTCTCTGTGAAACAGTGATCTTGGTGTCATCTGGTGTCAGTAACTAAAAGCAGACCTTGGGGGAGTCACACTCTTGCTTTGCTCTTCTCTCGCCTCTTCAGGGAAATGACCAAAGGTTTCTTCAATGCCCAGTTTGGGAGCTTGTTCCGCACAGACCAGAACCCCACATACTTCCTGCGGCGCCTGTCGCGGTTCGCTGACATCTACATGGCGTCCCTGAGCTGCCTGCTGAACTACGACGTCAGCCACACCTTCTACCCCCGGCGGACCCCACTGCAGCACGAGCTGCCCGCCTGGTCTGACCAGCCCCCGGCCGCCCGGCTGCCGCTGCTGCAGGAGGCCCAGGCCAAGTAGCTGGGTGGCTCCACCACCCCTGGGCACCAAAAGCCAGGACTGGTGATGGCCCCACGCTGGGCAGCCTCTGCGGGGATGTGAGCGTCCCTTTTGGAAATGATACAGATAGTCTTAGTGATACCTGTTTTGTACGTTACGGAGGATACCCCCCAGCTCGTGGAGAAGGGAGCTCACAGCTCGCAGAGCTTGCCCTCCTATGCACGTGGGGAGGGGACAGTGGCTGGCCTCCTGTCGACACCCTGTGATCAGCCTTCTTGTTTCCCAAGGTACTGTATCCAGCATCAGACTCCCTGGGATGGGGAGTCTTCCTGATGTCCACTCTGTTTTCCAGCAGGTGACGTTTTGAAACTCTTCTTAACTCTTCTGTGGAAAGTGCATGGAAAATGCTGAACACGCACAGTGCTGGACCCGGTGACCTGCATCCACTGGTCAACTGCTGATGCTTTAGTGGGCGCTTGGATAGCGTACCGTGGTGTCACCAGCAGAGATGGACCCCAGGTGGCAGCTGGTTCCCAGACATCTGGTACTAGGGTTCTGGCACACTGGTGCCTCCCTTCACAGCAGACTCAGCCTCCCTGGAGGTCTTATGTGAGAAAGAACAGGAGAAGTTGCAAGTCCTTGGCCTTGATTGTCCCCAGTATCCATTTCCTGTGTCTTGCCCCACGCGGGGGAAGGACCGTGGTGCCGCAAGTGGTGGGCAGGTTCACTCTTTTCTCTCAGAAAAGGGGGACAAGGAGAGAGAAGCTTCTGGTTTAATGTCCTGCAGAAGAACAGACTGTAGAATGAGGCTGCTACATGCGAGCGAGCGAGAGGACCCAGCGTGTCTGTGGTGGGCGTCCCAGGACTTTATAACCCCTGACACTACCACCACACATGTGTGGCTTGAACCTGCTCATTGGAGGATGAAAAATGAAATGAAAAAAAATGTCCTCATAATCTAATGCCGTGTGGTGACCCCTGCCCACCTCCCACCAGGTGCTTTGCAATCTCCTTAAACTGTGTGTTACCAGAAACCATCCTCGTTGGAGAGCAGTGAGCAGATACCTTCTCTCCTGATTCGTCAGCCAAGAAGAGGGGCTTGAATCCAGCCAGAGCGAGGGAGGTGGCCCTCTCAGCTTAGCTGTCTCCCACCTTCTCCCTTTAGATTGCTTTCCTGCCGTGTTTATGTGTCTGTTTTGGGAATTTATTTAGTGTCTGTGTTTAAGGTGGGAGCAGATCAAGGACATTGAAGTTGAGAGGAACAGAGTTGGAAATAGCCTCACTGAGTGAGNCTCTCAGCTTAGCTGTCTCCCACCTTCTCCCTTTAGATTGCTTTCCTGCCGTGTTTATGTGTCTGTTTTGGGAATTTATTTAGTGTCTGTGTTTAAGGTGGGAGCAGATCAAGGACATTGAAGTTGAGAGGAACAGAGTTGGAAATAGCCTCACTGAGTGAGTGTTCCCATTTCTGAGGACAAGGCAAGTGGCACCTGTCCTTAAACCTGAAGGATGCCGGGGCGGAGGAAAGGGGCTTGAGGGGAGACTGCTCGCTTATTTGGCGTTTTTAATGGATTTGTGTGGAGCCAGCTGTTGAGGACGTGTGAGCTTGGCCTGACCCAGGCTACCTGCCCGAGTGCAGAAACAGGTGACTTCTACAGCATGGTGTATAACGCTGTGTGTTTTAATGGGACTCTTGTTGTTTAGTCGACTCTTGGCAACCCCGTGAACTGCAGCCCACCAGGCTCCTCTGTCCATGGGATTTCCCAGCCAGGAATACTGGAGTGGGTTGTGATTTCCTTCTCCAGGGGATCTTCCTGACCCAGGGGTCGAATGCACATCTCCTGCATTGGCAGGNTGTATCTTTAAAAATATTTTTTTGGCTGCACTGGTTTTTGCTGCTATGCGCGGGCTTTCTCTAGGTGCGGTGTGTGGGCTTCTCATTGCAGCGGCTTCTCTTGTTGCCGAGCAGAGGTCTAGGGTGCTCTGGCTTCAGGAGTTGCATTGCGTGGGCTCAGCAGTTGTGGCACATGGGCTTAGTTGCCCAGCGGCACGTGGAACCGTCTCAGACCAGGGATCACACCCACATACCCTGCAGCTGCAGGCGGATTCTTAACCACTGGACCACTGGGAAGGTCCTACACGTATCTCTTCTCTGTGAAACAGTGATCTTGGTGTCATCTGGTGTCAGTAACTAAAAGCAGACCTTGGGGGAGTCACACTCTTGCTTTGCTCTTCTCTCGCCTCTTCAGGGAAATGACCAAAGGTTTCTTCAATGCCCAGTTTGGGAGCTTGTTCCGCACAGACCAGAACCCCACATACTTCCTGCGGCGCCTGTCGCGGTTCGCTGACATCTACATGGCGTCCCTGAGCTGCCTGCTGAACTACGACGTCAGCCACACCTTCTACCCCCGGCGGACCCCACTGCAGCACGAGCTGCCCGCCTGGTCTGACCAGCCCCCGGCCGCCCGGCTGCCGCTGCTGCAGGAGGCCCAGGCCAAGTAGCTGGGTGGCTCCACCACCCCTGGGCACCAAAAGCCAGGACTGGTGATGGCCCCACGCTGGGCAGCCTCTGCGGGGATGTGAGCGTCCCTTTTGGAAATGATACAGATAGTCTTAGTGATACCTGTTTTGTACGTTACGGAGGATACCCCCCAGCTCGTGGAGAAGGGAGCTCACAGCTCGCAGAGCTTGCCCTCCTATGCACGTGGGGAGGGGACAGTGGCTGGCCTCCTGTCGACACCCTGTGATCAGCCTTCTTGTTTCCCAAGGTACTGTATCCAGCATCAGACTCCCTGGGATGGGGAGTCTTCCTGATGTCCACTCTGTTTTCCAGCAGGTGACGTTTTGAAACTCTTCTTAACTCTTCTGTGGAAAGTGCATGGAAAATGCTGAACACGCACAGTGCTGGACCCGGTGACCTGCATCCACTGGTCAACTGCTGATGCTTTAGTGGGCGCTTGGATAGCGTACCGTGGTGTCACCAGCAGAGATGGACCCCAGGTGGCAGCTGGTTCCCAGACATCTGGTACTAGGGTTCTGGCACACTGGTGCCTCCCTTCACAGCAGACTCAGCCTCCCTGGAGGTCTTATGTGAGAAAGAACAGGAGAAGTTGCAAGTCCTTGGCCTTGATTGTCCCCAGTATCCATTTCCTGTGTCTTGCCCCACGCGGGGGAAGGACCGTGGTGCCGCAAGTGGTGGGCAGGTTCACTCTTTTCTCTCAGAAAAGGGGGACAAGGAGAGAGAAGCTTCTGGTTTAATGTCCTGCAGAAGAACAGACTGTAGAATGAGGCTGCTACATGCGAGCGAGCGAGAGGACCCAGCGTGTCTGTGGTGGGCGTCCCAGGACTTTATAACCCCTGACACTACCACCACACATGTGTGGCTTGAACCTGCTCATTGGAGGATGAAAAATGAAATGAAAAAAAATGTCCTCATAATCTAATGCCGTGTGGTGACCCCTGCCCACCTCCCACCAGGTGCTTTGCAATCTCCTTAAACTGTGTGTTACCAGAAACCATCCTCGTTGGAGAGCAGTGAGCAGATACCTTCTCTCCTGATTCGTCAGCCAAGAAGAGGGGCTTGAATCCAGCCAGAGCGAGGGAGGTGGCCCTCTCAGCTTAGCTGTCTCCCACCTTCTCCCTTTAGATTGCTTTCCTGCCGTGTTTATGTGTCTGTTTTGGGAATTTATTTAGTGTCTGTGTTTAAGGTGGGAGCAGATCAAGGACATTGAAGTTGAGAGGAACAGAGTTGGAAATAGCCTCACTGAGTGAGTGTTCCCATTTCTGAGGACAAGGCAAGTGGCACCTGTCCTTAAACCTGAAGGATGCCGGGGCGGAGGAAAGGGGCTTGAGGGGAGACTGCTCGCTTATTTGGCGTTTTTAATGGATTTGTGTGGAGCCAGCTGTTGAGGACGTGTGAGCTTGGCCTGACCCAGGCTACCTGCCCGAGTGCAGAAACAGGTGACTTCTACAGCATGGTGTATAACGCTGTGTGTTTTAATGGGACTCTTGTTGTTTAGTCGACTCTTGGCAACCCCGTGAACTGCAGCCCACCAGGCTCCTCTGTCCATGGGATTTCCCAGCCAGGAATACTGGAGTGGGTTGTGATTTCCTTCTCCAGGGGATCTTCCTGACCCAGGGGTCGAATGCACATCTCCTGCATTGGCAGGTGGATTCTTCACTGACTGAGCCACCAGGCGTACCTGTGATCTTTTCTTATATTTAACTAAAATAGTGAAGGTGACTCTCTAGACCTAAAAGGCCCAGTTGGCCTTCTTTTTTCCCTTTATTATAAATACAGGTGTCCATTCCTTTTTCAGGCTGCAGGAGGCCTTTTGTTGGCTGTTTGTTAGTGCCTGGGGGTTTTAAGCATCGGAGTGTATTGGAGACTGGCATTTCAGGGGTGCAGGTGGTGTCCAGAATGGCTCAGTGTTGGGGTCCTCAGAGGATATGCTGGTGCTTTGGGCTGATAGTTTCTGCTTTGGAGAAGCTGGTGAGGAAGTAGGCATTTTAAAACTTCTTCTGATCAGGTATTCATTGGATATCTCCTACGTGCCAGTGATAAGGTGTTTTGTTTACTCAAGAAAGTTGTTACTCAAAAACAACTCAGGACAGCCATTCTGACTGCTTTCATGTATGTCTGGGTTAGGAGACTCAAGCCTGGGGCGAGAAATACATTTTCTAGGTGTGTGAATGAGGAATTTTAATGACTCATCACCAATTAAGGTTGAGCAAACTCCAGGATATAGTGAAGAATAGGGAAGCCTGGCAGGCTGCAGTCCACGGGGTCACAAAGAGTCAAACATGGCTGAGCGACTGAACGAGAGCTGTGGGCCATGGCACATGGTGGCGCTGAGGCCTGCCTGCGGGGGACCCAGCGAACACGCGCTGGGGCCGGCGCACGGTCAGGGTCAGGCTGGCCGTCTCTGAATGAAGGACAGAGGGGTTCTCTTTGTCTGTGCTTGGTCGTTTTACTTTGTCACTGTCGTGACTCGGCTGGGGTTCAGCACCCTGTACAGCACTCTGTTCCGCCTGGTTGAGCCTCTGGCGAGCCCGCTGATGCACGCGTTTGGGTGCAAAGGAAGGGAGTCTATTTTCTACCACTTAAAAGATCAGTTTGGAAAGTGAGAATAAAATTAGCTTGCACATTGAAAAATATTTTCCCTTTTTAGCATCAGTTAGACTGATTTTCTCAGAAGGATGTGAACAAAAATTCATAGTCCAGGGGCTGTCTGTGCCCCTAAGGCTCACTATAGCTGTAGCCTCGGGAAGGGACCTGCACAACTGTTTTTTTCCAGAATCGTTTTTTTAAGTAGATGAAACCTGGCTTTTAATATATTTTAGGAGTTTGGCTTAGAGCTCCCACTTTCCTCCTAACATAGCCTTTAAAATTTTTTTTCTTTTAAAAATTCCCTTCAGCTCCACTAATGCCAGCTAATGTAAACCACCTGTTACTGATGCAGGCCCATCTATGACTAAATTCCTAGTTGCTTTGAAGGCATTGGTCCTCTTAATTAGTGCCAAGGAGAAGTACAAAGTCCTCTTTCCTGCTGGCTAATGTAGCTTTGGATGAAGTAAATAGCTTCCCCCACCCCTTTTCCTCCTCAAAGGACTCTAAAGCAGTAGAGTGTGCTAAACATTGGAATTGGATCTGCTCTGCCAAATGCTCATCTGTTGCCAAAGACCCACTTGGGGGCCCTGGTCTGGAATGTGCTCTCAGACTCAGTCTGGCCAGAGCCAGGGAGGGTTCCTTGATTGCTCCTTTCAACTCCCAGGGAGCTGTGATGTGCTGGCTTAGTACTGATTTCCTTTTGTACTAATTTCCTTTCTTTTTTCCGTTAGCATATGGGAGCTAGGCTCCAAGCCTGGCTTCAGTGAAAAGTGAAGTTGCTCAGTTGTGTCTGACTCTTTGCAACCCCATGGACTGTAGCCCACCAGGTTCCTCTCTCCATGGAATTTTCCAGGCAAGAGTACTGGAGTGGGTTGCCATTTCCTTCTCCAGGGGATCTTCCCAACCCCGGGATCGAACCTGGGTCCTCCCACATTGCAGGCAGATGCTTTACCATCTGAGCCACCAGGGAAGCCCCCAAGTTTAGCTTAGCTTACCTTTAATACCCTAGTGGATTGAGGAAGAAAAAGGGAGTTGTTTCTCTAATGTAAGGTTCAGCACACTTTCCCTGTCAAGGACCAGACAGTAAAGACTTCCAGCTTTGCGGGCCGTTTCCTGCAGCCCCTCCTCTAGGACTGGGCCTGTCTTTGGTCCAGGGCAGCCTGGCCTCTGAAAACAGGCTGCAGGCTGGATTTGGCCCTCGGGTGGTGATTTGCCAACCCCTGCATCGACAGATTGTGTGGGTGGCATGATGAGATGATGACTTTGCTAAAATGTGTGTGCAGGGTGATAAGCAACCACAGAACACAATTGTGTGCAGCCAGTGTAAATAAGTTCTGTAGGTAAGCTCACATCTTCCCCTACGAGCTTCTCTCTCGACATATTCACTTATGTGGCCAGTGGTAACATTCTGTGTTTCCAGCACATGGCATGATTGTCAGTTATGTGACTGAGTGGCCAGCTTGGCACTCATTGAATATACCTCTCATTGTGCTCGTCTGTGATTGTGCTAGTAGCGTTGTGATGGGCTTGGCTACCCTGAAGGACTTTATCCCCCAACTGCTGTGGGGGTTGGTTGCTGCTGGCTCACTGTCTGCAGCTGTGGATCCTCTCTGGGGACTTTCTCCTGTTGAAGAGTCCTTGCCTCGGATGAGGGTGTGATCAGACTCCCTCCCTGGAGCAACTCTGAAGGCCCATCAGCTCCTTCCTGCCCGCCTTCCCTTTTCCCAGGCGTGCATCCCAAGGACAGTTCCCTGTAAACTTCCCGTGTGAGACTCCCCACCTCATGCCTGCTCTCTGGAACCGACTCACACCACCACTCTGTACTTTTCTACACTGCAGCCTTGAACTCTGACTTAGGACACTGTTTTCTAATTATTTAGTAGAAGGACAGATGGTGCTTGTTTAATTTCAGGCACGGTAAATGCAAATTAGGTAGACTTGCTATTTATCCTGAATGTGAATTTGCTATTTATTCTAAATATTGATTTTATGTTACATGACGTCGAACTTACTGCCAAATAAAAGTTTGAATTGTATTGTCCGGTTTACTCCCAGTCATCTGCTTTTGTGTGCTTCAGTTAGTGGCAAAAGTCATATCACATTCTAATGTGCCCAAGAAAGAATATCCCCAAGAAAGAATATCCCCAAGAAAAGGGGCAAAAGGCTGATGGTTCCTTCCTCACCACCCTGGTCTCCCCACCCTCAGGAAAGCACACTTGCCTGTCCTCAGAGCTTGAAGATGTAGTGAAGCCACAGAAGGAAAATGGATGTGAATTTGGCCTTAGGTGGGCAGCAGGTGACCCACCTAGAGTTTCTGTCTCTCATAGACAGTTCCCTCCTTGAGAACAAGAAGACAGTGATCCACCTGTTTGTCTGCAAAGTACCATGAGAATGGAAAATTGGAAGCAGTGTTTTAAGGGAAGAAAATACTGAATTAGGAGAGCATGTTGTGAAGTCAGTTCACTGCTGGGTTTTGGATATACTTTTATATTTTGAAGAGCCTTTTTAAACTGTTTGAATGTGTTTAAACTTAATATCCTTGACCTCCCATTGTGCCAGGACCTTCATCTCCTTCACTCCTCTCGCGGGTGCCTGCTGTTTTTCCTCTTAGTCATGTGCCTTTCTGTCCCCTTGATGGTGGAGTTGGTGGACTCACTAGTGAATCTGTCCCACGGTCCCCTTGGGGAGCGAGTTCCTGGAGCGCCGGCATTGCCCCGTCGCGGCACATTGTCCAAGAGGAGGTGGTAAATCATTCCTCTGCCTGAAATGGGCATTTATTCCCTTTCCTGGAGTTGTGAGGAAGCTTCTGAGACTCCAGGGGCTTCTGAACTTTGGACTTGGCTCAGCAAAAACCCTGATGATTTGGAACAAAGCTGTTTGGGCCGTGAGGGTGATGGAGGGGGGAGTCTGAGATCTGCTCATCCCAGCCTTTCCCATCTCCATTTCCCAGAGGGGGCTCCCGAGCCTGG
Organism: Oreotragus oreotragus; assembly: GCA_006410675.1. Lineage (NCBI taxonomy): Eukaryota > Metazoa > Chordata > Mammalia > Artiodactyla > Bovidae > Oreotragus > Oreotragus oreotragus. Next base: position 175,780 of record SJYX01016396.1, on the reverse strand, counting down.
CCAGTGCTACCCCTGGGGTAGCTTGCAAAAGGGTGGTGGGTGGGCTGGAGGCACTTGGTTGTCACAGTGAGGGAGAAGCCACTTTGGGCCTTTTGAGGGTCTGGTGGACATCCAGCCTTGCACAGGGTCCTGCATGGAGAAGAACTGGCCCGATTCTGGATGGTTCACATAAATGGAATCATATGGTATGTGGTCTTTTGTGTCTGACTTCTTTCACTGAGCATCATGTTTTCAAGGTTCATCCATGGTGTTGCACGTATCAGTACTTAGTTCTGTTTTAGGGTGGAATGCTATTTCATTGTGTGGCAAGACGCAGTTTGGTTATTCATTCGTGAGTCAGTAGACATTTGGTTTGTTTCCATGTTTTGGCTATTATGAATACTAATAATGCTACCTCTGTAAGTTGTTGTATGGACATGTGTTCATTCCTCCTGGGTCTGTACCTAGGAGTGGAATTTCTGGATCACGTGATAATTCTATGTTTAACTTTTCGAGGAACTGCTGGACTGTTTTCCACGGTAGGGGCACAATTTTCCATTCCCACCAACAAAACAGAAGAGATCCAGTTTTTCCACACCCTCGCGGATACTGGTTATTGTCTGTCTTTTAAGGATGGCCATCCTCGTGGGTGTGAAGTGGTATCTCCTTGTGGTTATTATGTCTTCTTCACACAAACAAGCAAACCAAACAGAATTAAGAAAGAAGCACTCATAATGCAGATGTTGGCTAACTAACAGCCCTAATGAGCCCTAATGAGTTGATTTTACCTTCAGAGTTTGACCCCATCACTTCATGGGAAATAGATGTGGAAACAGTGTCAGACTTTATTTTTGGGGGCTCCAAAATCATGGCAGATAGTGATTGCAGCCATGAAATTAAAAGACGCTTACTCCTTGGAAGGGAAGTTATGGCCAACCTAGATAGCATATTAAAAAGCAGAGACATTACTTTGCCAACAAAGGTCCTTCTAGTCAAGGCTATGGTTTTTCCAGTAGTTATGTATGGATGTGAGAGTTGGACTGTGAAAAAAGCTGAGCGCTAAAGAATTGATGCTTTTGAACTGTGGTATTGGAGAAGACTCTTGAGTCCCTTGGACTGCAAGGAGATCCAACCAGTCCATTCTAAAGGAGATCAGTCCTGGGTGTTCTTTGGAAGGACTGATGCTAAAGCTGAAACTCCAGTACTTTGGCCACCTCATGCGAAGAGTTGACTCATTGGAAAAGACTGATGCTGGGAAGGATTAGGGGCAGGAGGAGAAGGGGAAAACAGAGGATGAGATGGCTGGATGGCATCACCGACTCGATGGATGTGAGTTTGAGTGAACTCTGAGAGATGGTGATGAACAGGGAGGCCTGGCGTGCTGCAATTCATGGGGTCGCAAAGAGTCGGACACGACTGAGCGACTGAACTGAACTGAACTGATGGCAAACAGTCGATTTGTTTCCCCAGACACTGGATTTGTTCCACTGACTTTATTTCTGTTCTGTAACCAATAATTGAGCACATTTCACATGCCACACACTGTGCTGGGTGCGAGGATACAAAGATGAATGAGGAAGGTCTCTGCCTTCAGAAGCTTACAGTCTAACAGGGAAATAAGACAAGGTCACTAGAGTGCTGGGCAAAAGGTAAAAGGTGCTACTGAAGGTTGGGGAAGATAGCGGAGGGTCAGGGAGGGAGCAGTCTCCTGGGTGGTGGGTGGGCTTAACATGGGCTCTCACCCACAGAAACAGAATATCCCCTGGATCAACTGAAGAGATGAGGTACAGTTTGAGTGCTCCAGAATTTGAAATGTTAAAGGAGCTCACATTTCCCACAGTCAACTGGGGCTGAGGATTCACCGTTGATGGCCTTTCTGAGGTGGCAGCAGTGATGTCTGGATGGGGCAGGTCCCAGCCCTCATAGCGCCCCCAGGGGGTCACTGCTGTCCAGCTGCTGGTCGCCAGGGTCCTGGAAAAGAGAAGTCTGTGAACCAGGCAGAAGGTGCATCGTTCCAGGTTGAGCATAATATTGGCTGGCTACTGGTCTGTGGCCTTGGAGGGTTTAGGACACACTGGGGTTGTTTAGTTGCTAAGTCATGTCCAACTCTTTGTGACCCCATGGACTAGCCCACCGGGCTCCTTTGTCCATGCGATTTTCCAAGCACGAATACTGGAGTGGGTTGCCATTTCCTTCTCCAGGGGATCTCCCCGACCCGGGGACTGAAGCTGTGTCTCCTGTAGTGGCAGGTGGGTTCTTTACCACTGAAGCCCTGAGGTAAGCCCTTAGGACATGCTACCCCCAGTACAGTAACTCGGCCTGTTAAAGGCCAAACTGAAGGAGTTCTTGTAAATGCCAGAGCAGGAAGGCCCCTCTAACTCTGCCCCTAGCCTTTCCCCTGAAACAGGTAATAGAATTCTCTCATGAAATTTTCTTCAGAGGAAAGAAGATGCATCACTTCTGGGGAGCTGGGGGCCAAGAAAGCTGTACAAACAAATCTGTTCACTAACCCATATCTTCCTGGTGACTTCTTCACCATCTACTGCCTCTAGGTCCAAAGCGCTCTCTCTCGTCAATTCCTCACACATTTAGTCTAAAAGGTGCAAAGGCTTCCTGTTCCAGTCCCTTCTTTGGGTCTTCATTTTCTCATGAAGGCTCCCACGTACACATAAATGTTCAGTAAAATATATATGCTCTTCTGTGAGTCTGTCTTTACCGGTTTACTTTTCAGGCCCAGCCACGAATCATCAGAGGGTCAAGGAGAACTTCCTCCTCCCTTTCAGCCTAAAAACACTATTTTTCCTGCAGTCTCTTGTGAACACATCCAGTGGGAGCGGGGGTGGCTTCACGCTGCTGTCCTGTGGCTCGTGGCCTGAACGTGGGTACGGTCTCGGCTGTTTGAAGGTATGTGGCCCTGAACAAGTCATTTCACCTCTGCAGTATTTTTCTCATCTGTTAAGGGGCCTAATAATATTTACCTGACAGGGAGGTGTGTGAATTAAGTTAGATACTACTCTAAGGAAAATAAAACCACCCCACAAAACATGGCTGTTACTCTGGTTAGAAAAAAAAATCCTTTCCAGTTGACAGTTCATCCTGAACTGGGTCTGATCAGAAGCAACAGTCCAGAGGCGGCCTCCTGAACCTCCTGCTGTCTGTGGCTCTGATCAGACCGCAGCTCTGTCCATTCATATAACAGATGCTCACAATGTGTGGACTGGCTCCAGGCTCCAAGGAGGCAACAGCTGCTCCTTCAATAGAAAAGGCATGAGAATAAAGCAGATCCTGTGCCCTCAGCTTAGGGTTCCTGTAACTGGAACATTTTTGCCACCTGGTCTGATTAGGAAGGTTGAACTGAGTCCTGTCTCTTAGGATACTCTCACCTGCCTCAGGTGAGTATTCCATGGACAGTGCTCATGGGGCCCCACGAAGAGGCCAGACAGCTGAGAGGCCATGGAGAGCCCTGAACAGAATGTGTAATTTCCCCCCTTCCTTTTAAAATGAGATTAATTTCTATATCACAAGGCTTACAGAAATAGACTGTTAATACATGCAGCTTAACTGAACTTGCCCTTGCAATTTGGACTAGAAACCTTTACATGGGTTTGATTAAAAGGCAATAGGATTTATGATCTGATTATTTTTCAGTATTGCAAATATATTAAATCTATTACCACAGGCACTGAGAACCATGAGACAGTTGCATTTGGTTCACCAGAAAAATAACAAGGATTGGATTCTATAAGCTTAAAATGGTACAATAGAATACTGTAATGTTTCAGTGCCAATTTATAAAAATTCAGTATAACCACTGTCCCGTGAACTTCAGGTGCATCACCCTCCCAGTGTGGGTATGTTCACCACCCTGGAAGCTCTCTGAACCCCCTACCAGTGGGATTTATGGATGATGGTGGAATAGAAGGATGTGAGCTCACCTCTTAACACCAAAATTACAAGTAAGGGTTTCATTCAGATTTAACAGAGAAATCAAAAGCTTTGCAGACAAGCAAAAGCTAAGAATTCAGCACCACCAGACCACCTTTGTAACAAATGCTAAAGGAACTACTCTTAAGTGGACAAAATTATGAACCAAAATTATGACTAGAAAAGCTCATTGGTAAAGGCAAACATCCAGTAACAGAAGTGATATCAAAACCAGCAGTCATGAGAAGAGGAGAGCACAAATGCAGGATATTGGGAATGTGTTCGAAATTAAAAGACCAGCAACTTAAGATAATCTTGTTTATATGTGCACTGCTACAACAAAACCTCACGATAACTACAAGCAAATCTATACTAGACAACATTAAAAAAAAGGTGGTGGGGGGGGAATTCTTATGGAGACTTCCTCACATCGACTATCAGCTACATTTCTAGCCTCTCTCACCCTCTGGAATTTGAAGAGTGGACCTGAAAAATCCCAGCCTTCGAATCATGGTTTGGTCTTTCTGGTGACCAGCCCCCATCCAGAAGCCACACGGGAGCCAACCCAGAATCTCAGAACAAAAGATGTCCCTGGTATTCTTACCACTTAGGAAATCAGAGGAGTTAATGAGCTCTGGGGCAAAGACCAACACGTTTTCTCTTATCGCACTCTTAGCTTCTCAGTCCAGACCTGGTAACATAGGCAGTGTGTCTCGCACATTTGATGTGAATGGGTTCCCTACCATGGCGCTGAGGTCAGTGGCGGCTCCATCCAAGCTCACGGGTCACTAATTCTAGAAACGAGTGGCCCTTTCTTGGAAGACCAGAGCAGAACCCATGCCCCTAGATTAAAAAAAAGCCTCATCAGAGAGACGTAGCTCCTAAAGAAAGAAGCAGCTCTGACGATGGGCAGAAGGATCCCGGACAACAGTGTAAATGTTGAAGCAGTTTTAGGCCCGCCTTCGTGCCTCGCCAGTGGTTGTGGCAGAATTCTGCCTGAGTTCTTCTCCTTGTCACCTCACACCTGGTCACAAGGTTGGGGTTGTGCAACCCCTAGTTCTTCTCTAGATCTAACCGATGGACGCCTCTGCAACCCACCATCCACCCAGGAGAGCTCAGAACACAGAACAACCACAGGGCTTCACCCAACTTGCTTCTAGGCTTGTAGCCTGGAGACGGGTCCTAGAAGTGAGATTTCTTGGCGCAGCGCTCTCCGCAGGTCTGCTGAAAGACACCACTGCCCTGCCGGCCGCCCTCCGCCCCCCGCCGCCTCCCAGCTGAACTGGTTTTAGATGAAATGACAGACTCACTGTGAAGGGGTCGTAGGAAGGCTCTGGGGTTGCTGAAGTTGCGCTCTCGTACATGGGGTTCGAGATATTCTCAGGCTGCTGCTTGCCAAGAGCTGCGGCGTCAGTGTCCTCCTCCGACTGCTCGGACAGACAGGCACAGGGCTGAGCACCACAAAGTCCCCAAGGTGGGGTGTCGCAGCCAAGTCGGACGCTAAGGTAAGCCCCGGCCCCGCCCCCACCTCCACCTCTGGGAACTTTCTGTTGTCCTTTTAGTGGGATCTGACTTAGATGTAATATCATGCACCAGTCTTAAGTGTTCAGCGCAGTGACTTCTTAAATATGTTCACATGTGTGACCAGCACCCAAATCAGCACACAGGGCATCTCCACCCTCCAGGATGTGCCCTTACACCCCCTGCCTGCCAATATCTGGTCCTGCCCATGGTAACTGCTTTTCGGACTCCCATCACCTGGAATGGTTTTGTCTGTCCTTGAACTTAATATAAAAGGAAGCGTGCAGCATGGCACCTTTGCTAAATGTGATGTATACAATGCTTGTACAGGTTATCTGCCAGAAGGAATTGACCTACGGCTGCAGCCGTATCTGGCCCACAGGGTCTCCCATGGTGAGCTCCTGGATGTGGGCTCAGCCATTCAAGTAGGGCCAGTGTGTTTCACTGGCTGTGACCTGAGGCCTCTGGCTGTGCAGGCCCCCCACCATGTCCCCACCCTCAGAGTCAGCTTTGAAGCTTGTCTTGTGATTCCTCCAAGGTGAGTGGCCTCCTGGGCCCCTGGTGAATTTGGCTCCAAGTCACACCTGTGGCATGAAGGGCTACTGGCTGCCCTTCGCCCTCCTCCATCCCCTTACTCAGCCAGGTAGAGGGCCCTGGAGCTGCCACTGCTGATCTCTTCAGGGCAGAGGCCCCATCCAGGAGACAGGAAACGTGTGCCGAGCACTCAGTGAGCTCCCTGAAGCAGCCGGACTGCTGGAGTAGCCCAGGGCCGGGGCTGGGTTTCAGAGTGAACCCCCATCCCCATGGTCCTGTTTTTCTCTGCCTCACCTCAAAATGCTGGAAGCCAATCGTTCTCCGCTTTAGTCGAAAGTAGGAGTACGCTGCCAAAGCAATGGCTCCGATGACCAGGATGATGGCAAAGAACACTCCCGTTCCCAGGCCGGTGTGGCCTGACGTCTAGACAAAGAAAGGGCAGCGGTTGCTATCAGAACTGATGACCTCCCCAAAGAGGCGTGCTTCCTGGGGCCCACCCCATTCTGGCTTGCCTGGGGCATCTTGTGCTGGCTGGGATAAAAATGATGATAAAGCTGTCAATATGTATCCAGCCCTTACCACTTCCAGAGTCTGTTCTAAGCCCCCTTACATAAAATAATCCATTTAAATGTATAATAACACAAAGAGATAAGAGCAGTTTCTACTGTTTCCATTTTTACATGGGAGAATGGAGACACAGAGAGGGTAAGCACTTGCCCAGTGTCACACAGCCCATGAGTGGTAGAGGTGGGCTTTGAAGCCAGCCTGGTTTTGACGCTTCATACCTTTAGAACAAAGTTAGAAAACTAACATCACCACCAACTAACCACAGCCAGCTGACCAACTCTTGTAAAGCATGTGCCAGGAACTGTCTTTATTATTTTACATTAACTCTTTGTCTTCCCAAGAATCCAGGGAAGAAGGAATTTTGACCTCTATTTTGCAGATAAGAAAAAATGGGGCTTGATGATGTTTCTGGGGCTTGTCTGAGTTCACAAGGTTACAAAGTGGAGGGGCTCAGGATTTTCACTCCCCTTCCAGTGGTTTCTCCACTGGCACACCCTGCCCTTTTCATTTAGCAAATACTGGTGGTGACGGGTGTTATGTCACTGACACACTGTATGGGGGCTGGGCATCCCTGAGGCCAGCTGCCATGGATGGGGTGGACAGGGCTTCCAGGAGTAGCTTGCTACTTGGGGAATGGACATCGAGGCTCCTTCTTACCAGGAACTCTGGATACTCACCCCTGAGGGAGCTTTTAAAGGCTTGGAAATGACATGAATAATCCCATTGGAGGCAAAGATGTCCCACTGCAGAATGGCTCTTCCATCAACGAACCTGGTCTAGGGAAGTGAGAAGAGGGCTATCGGAGATCTCTGACCATCTGATTCTTTCTTTCCATGTGGGCAGCCCTTCCATGGAAGAAAGTTGTCCATTTTCCCTGAGGTTCTGGAGCCTGGGTTTCAGGCCCATCCATACAAGCAGTATGGGGCTTGTGCTTGCCCTCTGGACAGCCCAGAACACAGCACATTAGTAGTTCTTGTGCCAATAAAGTGTTCTGGGATGCAGAGAACCCAGGAGGTCATTCTATCCAGCCTGCTTGTTTAACACATGAGGGGTCAGAAGGAAATGGTGTGATCACATAGTTCGTGATCATACACACCAAGATCACATAGGTAGTAGGTGGCAAACCGCATGCCTCAACTCCAGACCCACTGCTGTGAACATCACACCACACAAGAAAGGGATGTTAAGTGAGCGAATTCCTTGCTAATCAAAGTGTGATCCACTGGCTTGTGGTGTGGGCAGACACCCAGGAGTTGATTAGAAATGCAGAACCTGGGGCGCCACAACCCACCTGCTGAATTACAATATGCATTTTAACAAACTCATAAGTGATTTAAATGCCTGTTAAAGTTTGAGAAGTACTGGTCTAAACAACTGATCTTCAATAATAAGGATCATTTATTAGCTAAGTATGAAAAACATTCATTCATTCATTCCCTGGTGGTCCAATGATTAGAAGTCCATTCACCTTCCAGTGCAAGGGACACTGGTTCGATCCCTGGCCCGGGAAGATCCCACACGCCTTGGAGCAACTGAACCCATGTGCCACAATTACTGAACCCGTGCCCTAGAGCCTGCAAGCCACAACTCCTGAGCCCATACACCATAACTGCTGAAGCCTGTGTGCCCGAGCCCATGCCCTGCAACAAGAGAAGCCACAGCAATGAGAAGCCTGTGTGCAGCAACGAAGACCCAGTGCAGCCAAAAATAACTAAATAAAATAAAAAAATACACACTGTTTATAAAAGATACTCATTCAGCCCTTGCTACATGTCAGATACCATTATCACACATCAAAATCCCTGAGTCACTGAATCTCCATAAAAGCGTATGATCTGACAAAACCGCAATGAATTATCACTCCACACCACTGAGAATGGCCATCATCAAAAAGTCTACAAATAATTATTAATGCTGGAGAGGGTGTGGAAAAAAGAGAATCCTCCTACAGTGCTGGTGGGAATGTAAACTGGTGCAACAACTATGGAGAACAGTATGGAGTTTCCTCAAAATACTAAAATTAGAGCAGCCACATGATCTTGCAATCCCACTCTTGGGCAGATTGCTAGAGAAAACCATAATTCAAGATGATACATGCACCCTAATGTTTATGGTAGCACTGTTACAGGAGCCAAGACTCGGAAGCAACTTAAATGAGCATCAACAGATGAATGAATAAAGAAGACNACCCCCCCCCACTTTTTTTCCTTAAAAAGTAACATAGCATGTGCCTCTGAGTTTTATTATATGACATCTATTACCCACAGCACTCAAATGTGTTTGAGAAAAAGCCTGTATGAACATTTCGGCACAGAATTAACACAGACAGGGTCTATTGTGAACATTCATTTGCAACCTTGCTTATCCTCTACCGATGTTCTTCAGGGGTCAGTGGTACCAACTTGTAAAAATGAATAATTTTTTAAAACATTTATTTTGCTGAAGTATAGTTGATTTGCAATGAGTTTAATTTCTGCTTTAGAGCAAAGTGACTCTGTTATACATATATATATTCTTTTTCATATTCCTTTCCATTATGATTTATCACATGATATTGAGTATAGTTCCCTGTGCTCTACAGTAGGACCTTGTTGTCATCTTTCATTCACTAATTCCAAACTCCCAATCCATCCCTCCTTGTCGGCAGCTACAGGTCTGTTCTCTGTGTCTGTGAGTCCGTTTCAGAGATAACTTCATTTGTGTCATATTTTAGGTTCCACCTGTAACTGATCGCATATGTTATTTATCTTTCTCTTTCTGACTTATTTCACTTAGTATGACAATCTCTAGGTCCATCCATGTTGCTGCAAATGGCATTATTTCATTATTTTTCATGTCTGTCGATGGACATTTAGCTTATTTCTGTGTCTTGGATATTGTGAAAAGTGCTGCAGTGAACATTGGGATGTATGCATCTTTTCAAATTAATGTTTTCTCTGGATATATGCCCAAGAGTGAGACTGCAGGATCACATGCAACTCTATTTTTAGTTTTTTGAGGAACCTCCATACTGTTCTCCATAGTGGCTGCACCAATTTACATTCCCACCAGCTGTATAGGAAGGTTCCCTTTTCTCTACACCCTCTCCAGCTTTTAGTGTTTGTACATTTTTTTAATGATGGCCGTTCTGACCCATGTGAGGTGGGACTTCATGGCAGTTTTGATTTACATAAAAATGAATAGTTTTAAGGACTTTTAAAGGTTGAAAAATTTCCAACAAATCCAAATAGGCAAAAATTACACATTGGTCCAAAATGTGATAAATTCCAAACACTATGTATGATTGTTAATTGGGGCCTCTTGTGAACCTTTCTCTTAAGACTTTTGTCCTAATATCAGGATGCTCTGATTCAAAAAAAATCTTGAGCAGGGGACAGGGTATAACTAGTTATCATGAAGAAAATGATGTTCTTGGGCACTGGCATATTGTGCCCAAGAATAGTTTAGAAAGATAAAGGCTATGGAAATAAACTAATAATAATAATAATGAGTATCATTAATTAAATTGTTAGTAACTCTAATGTAGTTCTCTTTGTGAATGATAAAATTATATAAGAATGTTGAATCTCTTTAACCCAGTAAACATGGTGATTTTCTCTTCATTGAATTGGTTGCCTCATTGGCATCACCTGATAATTTCATTTTTATTTATAATTGTAAAAACGCACAAGAGCGTATAGAGGCAATACTCTTATTTTTTTAAATGCTCCCCCCCCCAAAAAAAAATAGCTCCTTTTTCTTCAAGAAAAGAACAAGGTGAAGAGTAGCGATTAACTACTGAATTTCAGCTATGAAAAAGTGACTTGCTGTCAGGGGCCACTGTGCTTAAGTCACGCCTCATGTATTTGGAGAGGGTGGCTCCATGTGATAATGGAGCAAGTGTGAGTTTGGAAGGACTCTCACCAATGGGAACCGTGGTGTGCTGGGAAGGGAGTCACCACCAGGGAATGAAGGAGTCAGGGCGGAGAGGGGCCAAACCATGAAGCTGGAGCAGAAGTCTTAGCAGCAGGGTCCTAGAAAGGAAGCTGAGGAAAAGGGTCCCGACTTGCCAGGGGCCAGGAGTCACAGCTGTCTCTTATACACATCTAGATGTGTATAAGAGACAGATGTTGAAGATGAAACTCCAATACTTTGGTCACCTGATGCGAAGAGCTGACTCATTGGAAAAGACTCTGATGTTGGGAAAGATTGAAGGCAGGAGGAGAAGGGGACGACAGAGGATGAGATGGCTGGATGGCATCACCGACTCAATGGACATGAACATGGGTAGACTCCAGCAGTTGGTGTTGGACAGGGAAGCCTGGAGTGCTGCGGTTCATGGGGTTGCAAAGAGTTGGACACGACTGAGCAACTGAACTGAACTGAATGGTTAACAAAATGGAAAGGTGGGAGGAGGGATAAGTTATGAGTACAGGATTAACGTACATAATGTGAAAAAAGTGTTAGTCATGTCCGACTCTTTGCGATCCTATAGACTGTAGCCTGCCAGGCTTCTCTGTCCATGGAATTCACCAGGCAAAAAAATACTGGAGTGGGTAGCCATTTCCTTCTCCAAGGTTCCTTCTCACAGGAAATATATAGTTCCCCGTGCTATTGTCTGAGCCACCAACTGGTCTGAGGGTCAGTATTTTGTAATAACTTATATAGGAAAAGAATCTGAAAATACATATATATCTCAATATATCTATAAAAAACTGAATCATCTTGCTGCGCTCCTAAAACTAGTACAACATGTAACTCAACTAGACTTCAGATGAAAGAGCACTTTAAAAGCCTATGATTTGAACATCGTGCTCATGTTACCACCACCACTTATACCACAACCACCACCATCATCCCCACCATCGTCATCGAAGTAATCAACACCACCATTATCAAAATGATGATAGCACTGTTGCCATCATAAGCATCATCACTGCTATTGCCATCATCAACACGTCACCAACATCCCTGTCTTTCAGATGAGGAAACTGGGACCCAGAGAAGTTCAGACAAGTTACCTAAAGTCCTAGAGCTAGTGGGTGGCAGACATACTAGGGTCACTTGACTTCAGGGCTCACATGTTAACACCTGGGATTGGCTGACAGTCTGACAGAAACAAAGGCAGAGAACCAGACAGCTTTAGAATGGTTTCATTTATAGGTCCTCATTATCAGCTTCTGGGGCTGGTGGTCACCAGAGGCTTAGTTCTCAAGGGGTAGGGGCTGCCTGACAGTCAGTATGACATGTTCTGGTCGTCAGCTGGTACCATCTTACTGCAGCTTTAGAGTTTTCTTTCACATTATAAGCGTTGCCATCTCTTAAGCACCTACTCTATGCTAGAAACTTTGCATTTATTATCTCCATTTCTCCCAATAAGCCCAGAAGACTTTTCATACCAGTTGGTGCTGGTCCTGGCTGGAGGTGATGAGCAGCTGGCTTCCCAGCCTCGTGTGCAGGATGGTACCATTGACAAGGTCATTGTAAAAAAAGATGCTGATGTTGGAGAGGTGGTGCTCTATGTCCCGCCCAGACAGGGTCTGAGAGGAGAGGAGAGACATAAGAATGGTCTTTAAAAGTCAAGCAATATTTTTTTATTTTCATGATAAGGATGACACAGGAAAAAAATCACTTCTGAAGGCCTTGGCTTTTCTGCCTTCACTTTGAAAGTCATTTTAATGGTCTAAGCAAAGCTTCCCAGTGATGTCCTGGGAGGAGTGGGTCTCGAGTGGGTAACAAGTGAGCAGAGGTATTGATTCTCTCAGCCCTCAGTGGGATGAGGGCTCGAGGCTGTCGGAGCCTGTGGGCGGGCTTAATAAACGCTGCCAGTTCCTCTGTGTGCCATGACATGAAGGAGGTCGGTGTGGTAGACCAGTTGCATCCCTGGCCCCAGGTCTTCACCTCTCTCTGTATCTTTGCCCTTTGCCATATAACTCTGAGGGCCTCCCACTCTGGCTTCGGACTCAGCCATGTGACTTTTTGGGTGTGTGGTATGTTAGCAAATGAGACCAGACAGGGTCTTAGCAAGTGCTGGCATTTTCTGCCAGAAGAACATGCCTGAGACAACCTGCTGAAGCCTGAGAGCCCTGTGGAGCAGAGTCCCAGACAGGCCAGGCTAGATCAGCTGATGGCCAGCCCAGCTCAGACACACAAGCATGCCTGGCCAAGCCCAGAAGAACTGGCAGCTGATCTGCAGCTGTGTGAGCCACATTAATGTAGCTACTGCATTGTGGGGTCATTTGTGACACTGCATCATTGAGGTGATAACTGATACTGTCTAGGAGCACTAAACACAGATACCAGGAACCCAGCTCACCTCATTTTCCCCGAGCCCACTGTTCTGGGGCACGAAGAGGGTGCTTCGGATGGACAGGTCAGTCAGGTGTTTCAGGAATGCCCGGCCTCTGGCTGAGCTGTTGGAATACGCCAGCACTTCCTGGGGATAGGAAGGAGGTGGTTGGAAGAGTCAGCGTGGTGTTCAGGGGCTGGCTGGAGAGGGTGGCATCACCCCTTTGGGAGTATTCCTGATGATCACCCCAGCTCAGGCTGGCATTCATCTGCTCATCTTTCTTTCTGCCCCTTGGGAAAACATTAGGAGGATTTTTCCTTTCCTCGATAAATCCTATGGTCCCAAGACAGCCAGATCACAGGCCATTCTCAACAAGGCAGCTTGTGTAGGCTTTGAAATCTTAAGTGAATTCCAATGCCAAAAATTTGCAAGGTGCCCGCTTCACCCCGAGGAAAAGCCAAAGTCCTTACAGTGCCCACGAGGCCCAAACCACCTGTCCCAAGCTCACCCTGCCCCAGCCACGCTGGCCTCCCTGACATTCCTCAGGCTTGCTCAGCAACGTCCTGCCTTCCATCCTTTGCCTGGCTGTTCCTTACACCTGGAATTACCCCGAGGAAAAGCCAAAGTCCTTACAGTGCCCACGAGGCCCAAACCACCTGTCCCAAGCTCACCCTGCCCCAGCCACGCTGGCCTCCCTGACATTCCTCAGGCTTGCTCAGCAACGTCCTGCCTTCCATCCTTTGCCTGGCTGTTCCTTACACCTGGAATATCCTTCCTTGAAATCTGCATGGCTAACGTCCTCTCTTCTGTCCACACTTTGTTTACATCTTACCTTCTCACTAAGGCCTTCTCTCATCACTCTAGGCAACATGGGAACCCTGTGGGTTCCCTCCCCACCCCCATAGTCTAGATCACCTTCTCGCATTCAATACTATTCTCTTTATTCTGTTTCTTGTCTGTTTTGTTCACTGATATATCTCAAGCACATTGTAAAGTACTCAATAACTATTCACTGAACAGATTTTAAGAAATCGCACTACCCAGTTCAGCTCTGTCATCGTGCAGAGAGCCCTGCTGCTGCCCAGAGAAGCTGAGAATTTGCTGAAGGGCACACAGCCAGTGGGTTTTGTTCTACAAAGTTTTTTCTCTGAGATGCTGTCACAAGCCACACTCCCACACAGCATACACATTGGTTTGGGTGTTCATCTTTAGAACATTTACAGTAACCCTGAGTTTTTAGGCTAGTTAAGTGGATACCTTTGGTCTGTGGACAAAGACTCACTATTTTGGGGTCCTTGGTCTAGCTTCTGCCCTGTTCCTACAAGCCCTGTACTTATGCTCCGTCCTCTCTCCTTGGCTGTATCCTTGACCTTGCTAAGCCTCAGTTTCTTTATCTGCAAAATGGGAATAATGGCAAAAGTGACTTCATAAAGCTGCATGAGGATTTATTCTGTCTAACAAGTATTACCGAGCACCTACTATATGCTAGCCACAAGGCAGAGAAAATAATTTCCCTTATGGAGCTTATGTTTTGTGAAGCAAGTGAAAAGTAACCTGAAAGTCCTCAGAAAATGCCTTGTGTGAAGAAAATGAACAGGAAATGTTAGCTATTGTTATTATTGCTGTTATTAATATCAAAGCTCAGTTCTTTGATAAGTTCAGTTCAGTTGCTCAGTTGTGTTTGACTCTTTGTGACCCCATGGACTGCAGCACACCAGGCTTTCCTGTCCATCACCAACTCCTGGAGCTTGCATATACTCATGTGCATGGAGTCAGTGATGCCATCCAACCATCTCATCCTCTGTCATCCCCTTCTCCCCTTGCCTTCAATCTGTCCCAGCTGCTGCTGCTGCTGCTAAGTCGCTTCAGTCGTGTCTGACTCTGTGCAACCTCATGGACTGCAGCCCACCAGGCTCCCCCGTCCCCGGGATTCTCCAGGCAAGAACACTGGAGTGGGTTGCCATTGCCTTCTCCATCTGTCCCAGCATTAGTGTCTTTTCCAGTGAGTCAGTTCTTCACATCAGGTGGCCAAAGTATTGGAGTTTCAGGTTCAGCATCAGCCCTTCCAATGAATATTCAGGACTGATTTCCTTTAGAATGGACTGGTTTGAGCTCCTTGCAGTCCAAGAGACTCTCAGGAGTATCCTCCAACACCACCGTTCAAAAGCATCAATTCTTTGGTGGTCAGCTTTCTTTATAGACCAACTCTCACATCCATACATGACTACTGGAAAAACCATAGCTTTGACTAGATGGACCTTTGTTGGCAAAGTAATATCTCTGGTTTTTAATATGCTATCTAGGTTGGTCATAACTTTTCTTTCAAGGAGCAAGCCTCTTTTAATTTCATGGCTACAGTCAACATCTGTAATGATTTTGGAGGCCAAGAAAATAAAGTCTCTCACTGTTTCCATTGTTTCCCCATCTATTTCCCATGAAGTGATGGGACCAGATGCCATGATCTTAGTTTGGTGAATGTTGAGTTTCAAGCCAACTTTTTCACTCTCCTCTTTCACTTTCATCAAGAGGCTCTTTAGTTCTTATTCACTTTCTGCCATAAGGGTGGTGTCATCTGTGTATCTGAGGTTATTGATATTTTCCCCAGCAATCTTGATTCCAGCTTATGCTTCATCTAGCCCAGCATATTGCATGATGTACTCTACATATAAGTTAAATGAGCAGGGTTACAATATACAACCTTTATGTACTCCTTTCCCAATTTGGAACCAGTCTGTTATTCCATGTCTAGTTCTAACTGTTGCTTCTTGACCTGCATACAGATTTCTCAGGAGGCAGGTCAGGTGGTCCCGTATTCCCATCTCTTGAAGAATTTTCCAGTTTGTTGTGATCCACATAGTCAAAGGCTTTGGTGTAGCAGAAGTAGATAGTTTTCTGGAACTCTCTTGCTTTTTTGATGATCTAATGGATGTTGGCAATTTGATCTCTTTTCTAAATCTAGCTTGAACATCTGGAAGTTCATGGTTCACGTACTGTTGAAGCCTGGCTTGGAGAATTTTGAGCATTACTTTGTTAGTGTATGAGATGAGTGCAATTGTGCAATAGTTTGAACATTTTTTGGCATTGCCTTTCTTTGGGATTGGAATGAAAATTGACCTTTTCCAGTCTTGTGGCCATTGCTGAGTTTTTCAAATTTGCTGGAATATTGAGTGCAGCACTTTAATAGCATGGCTCAACTGGAATTCCATCACCTCCACTAGCTTTGTTCATAGTAATGCTTCCTAAGGCCCACTTGACTTCACATTCCAGCATATCTGGCTCTAGGTGAGTGATCACACCATCATGGTTACCTGGGTCATGAAGATCTTTTTAATATACTTCTTCTGTGTAGTCTTCCCTTCAGTTCAGTTCAGTTCAGTCACTCAATCGTGTCCAACTCTTTGCAACCCCATGAACTGCAGCACGCCAGGCCTCCCTGTCCATCACCAACTCCTGGAGTTCACCCAAACCCACATCCATTGAGTCAATGATGCCATCCAGCCATCTCATCCTCTGTCATCCCCTTCTCCTCCTGCCCTCAATCCTTCCCAGCATCAGAGTCTTTTCCAATGAGTCATCTCTTCGCATGAGGTGGCCAAAGTACTGGAGTTTCAGCTTTAGCATCATTCCTTCCAAAGAACACCCAGGACTGATCTCCTTTAGAATGGACTGGTTGGATCTCCTTGCAGTCCATGGGACTCTCAAGAGTCTTCTCCAACACCACAGTTCAAAAGCATCAATTCTTCTGTGCTCAGCCTTCTTCACAGTCCAACCCTCACATCCATAGTCAACACCAATTCCTTCTTTAACAGGGACTTTCTCTTCATTGGCCATGACTTGCAGAATATTAAAGTGACTTTAAATGCAGTGCAGGAGTTCCCTGGTGGGCTAAGGGTTAGGACTCAGTGCTTTCACTGCTGAGGGTGTGGGTTTGATCCTTAGCTGGGGAACTAAGATCCTGTGAGCCATATAGCATGGCCAAAACTAAATTTTTTTTTTTTTTTTTAAAGAAAAAAGTATAGTGAAAAATGCAAGTTGATCGTATATTGAGAATTTGGCCACTGGGTGATCACCAGGCAGACTTAACTGTGCCCCAACCTGTCCATGAGGACAAAAGAGCAACTTGTTCCTACAAGGTTGACTCTGAAGCTGCTGTAGTCGCAAACAGACAGATGAGTTACCAGGTAACACTGGGATAGCATTTTCCATCTGCTGGCCACAGGGCTAAGCACTTTACAAATATCAAGTCATTTATTTATCACAATGACCTTATGAGATTGGGTCATCTCCATTTTACAGATGAGCAAACTGAGGCCCAGAAGGGAAAGCAACTCATTTCAGGTGATGCACCAAGTAAGTGGCAAATCTAAGCGTCAGACTTGGGCAGTGCAGCTGTGTCCACACTCTCAACCATGACTGTGAGCCTCCATCTTCTCTCAAGGACTAGACTCTCTCATATCTGCTTTGAGTTCACCCCTCCACCCAAGGTGAAAGCAAACAGATGTTGTACAGACCTTTAGGAAGTTTGTGAGCGAGGGGAAGGACATTAGGACCTGCAACAGATTCCCACTGCACGAGAAGCCATCTCCCACGTAGCCCACCTTGCAGGTGCAGTTCACATCTGGAAGGCAGAAACACAGAGTCTCACACTGGTGAGGCAGGCGTCTTGGCTGCCCCATCTCACGCTGGGAGGTTGGCCAGCCCAGCTGAGGATGGCTTAGCAGCTGCATGGCCTGGAATCTGAAGCGAGGTTGGGGCCATTACCTTTCATCCGGTAGCAGAAGACATCCCACATCTCGCTCTTGTTGTTCCTTGGTCCGTAGTCCACTATCCCGACGACACCAGAGCCGCAGTTCTGGGAGGCGTAGGACGTGGGGTAGGCTACTCGCCCACTGTCTAGCCAACCTGCTGAGCAGAGGTGGTACTTGGCCTGTAGAGGGAAAGATGTGGATGTTGGTCAGCTGTGACTTCATATCTGTCGTGGAGTTCTGTGGCTAATGGCTGACTCCCCCATCAGACCGAAAACTCCATGGAGTCAGGAGTTATGGCTCATTTTGCCTATTGTACCCCTGTGCCTGGAACATAGTAGGTGTTCATTACATTTTTGTTGATTGAGCCACTGGATGGATGAAAGTGGTGCCTTCTCTTCCCTGTAAGTGTTCAAGTCCTTCATACCCATTTTTCTTCCCTCTGCTCTTGAGAAGGGATTTACAATTAGCTAGTTACCCCTAGGTGCAAATTCCTCTGCTGATGGGTCAATGGGACTCCAATCGATCACCATTACTATCCTCACCATCATGATCACCATCATGGCCAGCATCACCACCATCATCATCACAACACTTACTGAGAGCTTATTCTGGGCCAGGTCCTTTTGCAATCACTTTTCATGTGTCAAAACCTTTATCACTTACATCAACCCTTTGAGATAGACCTTTAAAAAAAAGTCTCTATAATTGAGAAAACAGAGGCAAAAGGGGTTAAGTAACTTGCTCCAAGTCATAGAGTCAGCAAGTAGCAGAGCTGAGATTCAAACCCAGGCACTCTACTCCAGAGCTCTTAATCTTAAAACCTGAGCTCCCGTGTGTGTCAGTCACTCTGTCTTATTACCTTTGAAGTGAAGTGAAGTGAAAGTTGCTCAGTTGTGTCCAACTCTTTGCGACTTTGTGGACTATACAGTCCATGGAATTCTCTAGAAAGTTGCTCAGTTGTGTCCAACTCTTTGCGACTTTGTGGACTATACAGTCCATGGAATTCTCTAGGCCAGAATACTGGAGTGCATAGCCTTTCCCTTCTCCCTGGGATCTTCCCAACCCAGGGATCGAACCCAGGTCTCCCACATTGTAGGCAGATTCTTTACCAGCTGAGTCACAAGGGAAGCCCTTGTGTGGCTTATTACCTTTAGGCCTTTATAAACATGCCAGGTGGGACTGTGGTTTCAGTGCCTTGATTGAGGTCACACAATGAACAAACAGGCATCCGTACGCATGCTCAGTTGCTCAGTAGTGTCCGACTCTTTGCAACCCCATGGACTGTAGCCCGCCAGGCTCCTCTGTCCATGGGATTATCCCAGCAAGAATACTGGAGCAGGTGGCCATTTCCTCCTCCAGAGGATCTTCCTAACCCAGGGATTGAACCCAAGTCTCCTGCAGCTCCTGTACTGGCAGGTGGATTCTTATTGCTGAGCCACCTGGGAAGCTCGAGTAAGAAGGAGAAACAAGAAATTCTGACCCTCCAAGATGCTGGGTCCTGGCATCAAGGGCTTTGTTCCTTGTAAAGAAATGTCAGGTCTGAAGACCCGGTCACGATGGAGGTTGGAGGAAGGGGAGTAAAATCACAAGAATGGGCAGTGATCTTGTGAGCACTCACTAGTAGGCTGCTCCGAGTTGCTGACCTTTCCAAATAGAGGCCGAGAGAGTTATCCCGGCCAGAGGTCCATTTCCTACCTGGCTGACACCTGGGGCAATTTCTCTGTATGCCCTTCGCAATGCCCCCAGGCATAGAGAATCTGGACTATTCCAGAGACACATGGCTGCCTTTGGGGTCAGGGACACCCTAGGCTTGTGGGTAACTGATCTCCTTCTGGTTTCCAGCCGTGAAGTGCACACTTCCAGTCAGTGCCTCTGCCTTGGTGGTTGAATGTCATGATCGGGAGCAGACTTGTGGAGTCGGGGTATGTTGAGTCCTGCATCTGCCACTTCTTGGTTGAGTGATGTTGGGCACGTTACCTTTCCGAACCTCAGTTGCCCTATCTGTAAGACGGCAGTAGGAACACCTACCTCCAGGGATGTTGTAAGAATAGACGATAATGTCAGTGAGGCACCCACTCTGTGCTGACACGTGACAGACCCCCAGTGGACATGCTCGGGAGCTCCCTGAACTGCCCCCTCCAGGAAGGCAACAGCCAAAGCCTCCCCTGTGTTAAGAGGAAGCGACATCCCCACTGTGACACCCAGAAGACCCTGCCTGCATGGCACCCACAGACTAGCAACCCACCTTCTGGGCGTAGGAGAGCTGGTTGTAGGTTGCCATGGTTGCAGCTTCCTGAGCACAGGCCTCTCTGGCTTTGTCAAAGGTCAGCTTGTACTGGCCGAGCGGGGAGCGTAGATGGAACACTCCGACGGTGGTATCTAGAAGGGGGAGGAGAGGAATTGTTCAGCCCCACACCTCGACTGGCAGTTCTCCCAGCAGAGATTTTCAAAGTGGAATGCTGGCCACATCCCAGGGTTTCTTGGGATGCCACTTTCCTTTGAGATGTCGTTTAAAATACTTGTTTCTTTTCTAACTATGAAAGTAGCACGTGTTCAAGGTGGAAATGTGGCCATACAGGAAAGAAAAGAAAGAAAAATCACCCATCTTCCTGCTCTCTGGAAATAATCACTACTCCATAGCTAACATTTTGATGTACTTCTGTCCAGAATTTTTATGTTTGTAACTTTTAATTTTGATGTAATTTCACCCTTTCAGTCTTTTTTCTATTCATTTGTGGGTCATATATATCACAAATATGGCAGTATACTGCATGTATAGTTTTTAGAAGTCTTTCTTATAACATTCTTTCTGTGGATTCTTTCCCAATATTATACATTTTCTCTGACAACATGATTTTACCTTAATACTTTTAGTTGATCACTTTTTGTAAACTTCACAGCCATGAAAAAAAAATACATTAAAATGAATTTCTGCCAAGGAACCCATGTTTTCCGATTGCCATTATGCCTTTAAAAAAGTTTCCTAGCCATTTTCCCCTTAGATACTAGAAAATATTCATAACTTTAAGATATATGATATCTCTTTTAAACGAATTAATGCAGAGATCAGAAACAGATCAAGAACCAAGTCACATTTTTATATTGTCAAGTTCATTATCAGATGCCACTAAAAGGGTACATTCTACCCTCCAAAAGAGCTAAGATTAAGGTTTTCTTTATTCTTTTTGGCTGCTCTGCCTGTGGGATCTTAGTTCCCTGATTAGGGATCAAACCTATGCCCCCTGCAGGGGAAGTGTGGAGTCCAAACCAGTGAAGTGAAAGTCGCTTAGTTATGTCTGATTCTTTGCAACCCCATGGACTATACAGTCCATGGAATTCTCCAGGCCAGAATACTGGAGTGGGTAGCCTTTCCCTTCTCCTGGGGATCTTCCCAACCCAGGGACTGAACCCAGGTCTCCCGCATTGCAAGCAGATTCTTTACCATCTGAGCCACAAGGGAAGCCCAAGAATACTGGAGTGCGGGCGTAGCCTATCCTTTCTCCAGCAGATCTTCCCAACCCCGGAATTGAACCGGGGTCTCCTCCATTGCCAGCAGATTCTTTACCAACAGGAAATGCACAAGATTTTCTTCTTTGACCATAGCCAATAGTATATTCATTCCACAGGCCATATAATATTGTCAGCCAGATCTGGAACTTAAACAATCACCAACAGAACAGCTTGGGGAGGAATGGATAGGTGTTTAGCCTTGTATCCTCACCATGACAACACAATTCTTAATTGTGTCTTTGAGAGGGTATAACAGTATATTCGATCATCATTTACTAATTTGTTATTTCTCATTTTTTTGTGATGTTAGGTAATGCTGGAGTGGTGTGAAGTGAAAGTGTTAGTTGCTCAGTGGTGTTCGACTTCTTGTGACCCCATGGGCTGTAGCGTGCCAGGCTCCTCTATCCATGGAATTCTCCTGGCAAGAATACTGAAGTGGGTTGCCACTCCCTTCTCCAGGGGATCTTTCTGACCCTGGGTTCGAACCCAGGTCTCCTGCTTTGCAGGCAGATTCTTTACTCTCTGAGCCACCAGGTTAACTTTATTCAGTTCTTAGATATTTCCTATAGGATGTTTCCCTTGAAATGGTGCTATGAGTCTTGGCATGAATTATTTTTTTTTTTTTTAATTTTTTATTTATTTATTTTTTTGTATTTATTTATTTTTTTACACGAACTCCCAAACATGAACCCCCCTCCCACCTCCGGGGCTGGTGTATGGGGATGATCTGGAGGGATGATGTGGGGTGGGAGGTTGGCATGAATTATTGCATTGCTTTCTGTACACATTGCCAAACTGGTTGCCTCAAAGGCTATGCTGGTTTGCCCTCTCAACTATGTGAGACTAGGCATGTCCCCCTGAGTGTGGGATGACTCTGCGACCTGCCCACCAGGACGGCTGGGCCATTGTCCCAATGCCGTCTTGTCTTGCTAAGGGTAACCACTCAGCTACAACAGAAGGTGGATCCAAATGTGACTCTTGGTCACTTAGTATCACTACCATAATTTTCTTGGTATTCATAATAAAGTAGAAGGGTGAAGCCCCCGGGAGAAGATGGGTGATGCTCTAGGCAATGAATAGATTCTGTGAGCTGTGGGAACAGGCAGGACTGGCTAAATGAACTGTGCTCTAAAGGAAAAGCCCAAGTATCTCTTAATTCTACATTCTTCCTGGCAAATGACTCATGAATCAACATCTCTTATCCCAGCTGATCATTCTTGACCCCATCCTACATAGCAACTGCCTACAGAATCTCTGCCTTGAAGTCCTACCATCACCTTGTGATAGAACTTGGAAGGTCCACAATCACCTTGAACACAGATGTCCCCAACCACACTTTCCAAGTTCCAGGGTCCCCTTCTCCCAGATTGCTTTAATACCACCATTGAATTGGCCTCTCGAGATGGAAACCTTACGTTATGGTGGATCCTTTCCTTTTCTTCACTCTCCATGTCTACAGAGTGCCCTTCTCTCCCTGGTATCTCATTCCTCTTCCCAGTAGAGACCCTGTTACCTTGGGGTTATAGCCTTGATAATACACCATGCCTCCTCATTGCCTTATCCTTTCCAGCTACCCTTGATAATTCTCTGCTGTCCATGAGTCCTCTCAGCAGAAATGCCTTGCCAGCTCATCTCTGCTTAATCAGCTCAAGCATCTTTTAAGCCTCCACTGTAGCCTCCAGGGAGCTGTTTCCTGTCCAGAACTGCTTATATCATTACTTTGAGGGTTAGAATTTCAACACATGAATTTGTGAGGAACACAAACATTTAGTCCATAATANCATCTCTGCTTAATCAGCTCAAGCATCTTTTAAGCCTCCACTGTAGCCTCCAGGGAGCTGTTTCCTGTCCAGAACTGCTTATATCATTACTTTGAGGGTTAGAATTTCAACACATGAATTTGTGAGGAACACAAACATTTAGTCCATAATATGTATTAAGTCCTAAGACACCTCCAGCTCATTTGGGGGATGAAATAGAGGGTATATAAGCAGGAGAAATACATAGGATATATGACAATATATGACACTGTCTCTTTTTTTAAGGAGATTTCCAATGTAGTTGAGGCCTTTTTAAGATTAATAAAACTGAGGAAAGAAAAATAGTAAGACAGATGACAGCAATTCATCTCATGTAAGCAAGCAGCTTTCGGCAGGCAGAGCTCTCTGCAGGAGATCCCTTGTCTTGTTACTAACCTTAAACCCCAGCATCCCCATGTTCTACCCACCTCCAACCCTAGCCCAGCTTTCAAATCTTTTGATCACAGAGTACCTTGCCTAATGTGTTGGTTTCTTCTGTAGATTGAAGAAGTAGAAATGAAGAATAAGTAATTAACAGATGACCAGATCTCTTCCCTAGCTTCCCCTTCAGTCATTTCATGAACCGACTGTGTGAACAAGAGAGCATCTAAAGAAAAATCATAAGAAGTCGACCTGCACACAGTGGGGGAGAGGGACAACTCTGTCCCCCCTCATTGCAATGATTAACTGAGATTACATCCCTGTTTCCCTTTAAAAGCTTTCATGGCGGAGCAGAATCTTTGGAGGTTGGTTTGGGGAAGGGGACACTGAGTCCACCACCTCCCCAGATTGCTGGTACCTTTCCTTTCTACCTGCGTTTGTGAATATTGATTTTGTAAGTGGTGAGCTGTGAGACCTGATTTGCTAACAATGATGTTAGAAGGTGGGGCCTTGGGGAGATTATTAGGTAAGGAGGTTGGAACCACAATGAGTGGGCAGAGCCCTTATAAAGGGGACCCCAGAGAGCTCCCTGTTCCTTCTGCTTGGGCGGACACTAGGAGAAGTCAGTGGTCTGCAACCTGAAGACAGTCCTCAGCAGAACGCCACGACGCGGGCACCCTGATCTCAGCTTTCCAGCCTCCAGAGCTGAGAAAGAAATTTGTTGTTTATATGCCACCTGGGCTATATTGCCGCAGCCCAAACAGACCAAGCCAGTACAGAGCAGGTGTTAGAAAGTGAAAGAAAGTGAAAGTGAAGTCGCTCAGTCGTTCCGACTCTTTGCGTCCCCATGGAGGGTAGCCTACCAGGCTCCGCGATCCATGGGATTTTCCAGGCAAGAATACTGGAGTGGGCTGCCATTTCCNAAGCCAGTACAGAGCAGGTGTTAGAAAGTGAAAGAAAGTGAAAGTGAAGTCGCTCAGTCGTTCCGACTCTTTGCGTCCCCATGGAGGGTAGCCTACCAGGCTCCGCGATCCATGGGATTTTCCAGGCAAGAATACTGGAGTGGGCTGCCATTTCCTTCTCCAGGGGATCTTCCCAACCCAGGGATCGAGCCCCGGTCTCCTGCATTGCAGACAGACGCTTTACCGTCTGAGCCACTAGAGAAATGTCCGAGCAGGTGTTAAGCCAACAGTTATTACTGAGATGTCAGAAAGCTGCGCCACTAACATTACCACGTCTATAAAACAAACAGTAGAGCCTGATTGGCCACAATGCACGCTGCTCTAAATCGCTTTCTGGGCCACTGCGGTCACTCCTTGCCCCGGGCTCAGAACCCCACTAGTGGGCCCCGGGTGGCCTTTCTCCAGCAGGGGTCAAGACGCCCCACCACCCACATCTCTGCAGTGCTACCCGGCTTTTTATTGTGTGTCGTGATTCTAGTGTGCTTCGACCTGTGGGTTTATGACAAGCCATTCAAATCATCCATGGAAGTGAACGCATATATGCTGATTGATGTGCTGTTATTAAAACAGCTACTAAGAAACTGCCGCTCTGCTTGTGGCAGGCACTATCTCTTTGTTATTTAATATCTTAAACTATGCTCCTCAGATTCAATTCCAATCCACAGTGGCAAGGGTTGCTAAGCAACCGGGAAGAGTGAGTATAGTAGCTGACCTGCGAGCTCCCTCCTGGTTCTAACACTCACAGTCCAGTTCTGAGCGTACTCTGCCCCTGGACTGCAGAAGCCCACTACTTCCTGGGCAATGCACGGGCTCTTTGGTCCCAGTTTAAGACTTTTCCCTTTTGCTCTTACAGAGCTTCTTTCCCCAACCCTGAAGATCAGGCGCTTTGGGTCAAGATCACTCTGACCTTGAAAGTGGAGGTCGGCACAGTCGGCATTGGCATGGCACTGCCCGTTGTCCTGCAGGCAGCGGTCGATGGGTAGCTGCTCTGGCTCACAGTCCAGCCCGTCTCCCACGTAATGACTTTTACATTCACATTTGTGCTTGCCCTAGGGGGATAGCAGGAAAGATGAAAAAGCCTCTTCTCTGGGCCCCCAGAATCCCATGTGCTCCACAGGCTACCATCCAACGTAGGAGATGCTCAGAAGGGTGAGCAACATGCCTCTCCTGTCCAGTGGGAGTTGAGTTACTGCTCTGTCTTGCTTTTGTCCAGACTCAGGATGGCGTGTCCTCCTTTACAATCTCAGCTCAGTCGTCACTTCCTCAGAGAGACCCTCCCTGTCTCCTGATCCCTTTTATCACATTGGCCTGATTTCAAAACTGAGCATGCCTCTTCCTTCTATCATGTATAAACTTTTGATCACTATATCCCTGACAGCTACAACAGCACATAGTAGGTGCTTGATGACCATTTGTCGAGCCAATGAATGATCTCCTTTAATTCCCATGAACAATCCTGTGAGGTCTGCATTATTATGAGGCTCATAATTTGTGGCTAAGGAAACTGAGGCTCAGAGAGGTTAAGCAGCCAGCCCCAGACTGCACAGCATATCTGGCCAGGAGCCAAGACTCAGAGGCTGCCTGACTGTTGAGTTCACGTTTGTAGCCGTAATGGACGTCATCTCCCCCCATCTTCTCTTCCCATCAGAGAAGAGGGCAGCAGGGCACTGGCTGCACTCTAAAAAGGTGTGAGTAAGTGCACTTTCCCTGCCACTTCTTACTAGCTTTTTTGGTTTGTATTTTGAAAAATTTTAGATTTATAGAAAAGATGCAGAGTCCCCTTATATTCTCCACCCAGTCTTTCCTAATGTTAACATCTTACCTAACCAGAGTTCATTGTCAAAATTAAAAAACTAGTGTTGATGTGTTACTATTAACTAAACAATAGACTTTAAGTGGACCTAACCAGTTTTTCCGGTAAGGTCCTTTTCCTGCATCGGGTTCCACTTTGTATTTAGCTTGTTGACTTATCAAGAAAGAGAGAAATAGACTTGGGTGGGAAGAAGGCTTAGGAAGAGGCCAGCGGTGACCTGAGTGGAGAAGCCAGGCTGGGGGAGGCACAGGTGGTACCCCACCCCCATCTCGCCTGGGACAGAGACTCACCGGGCCGGTCATCTTGCAGGTGGCATGCTCGTGACACCTGCCATTGAGGCCGTCTGCACAGGGGTCAATCGCCATGCAGCTGCGGCCGTCCCCCTGGTAGCCCTTCTGACAGCTGCAGGAGACCTTCGTGCCCTTTTGGGAGCACTTGGCGACCTTTGCACACCCGCCGTTGTTCTGTTTGCAGAAATCCACAACTGCAAGAGCAGAGGAAGGTAGACTCCGTGTAACAGGGCTTCAGATCAGGCTGTGGGTCACCCCAGGACCAGGCACACCGGGCGAGGAAATGGGACCCTCCTCTCCCGGTGCCTGGTGGCCTCTGTGCTACCTCTGCCAAAGCTAGTGTCCTGTGGCTAACACCCTAATACTGCAGTCCCCAACCTTTTTGGCACCAGGGACTGGTTCCATGGAAGACAATCTTCCCAGGGGCTGGGGGTTGGTTTCAGGGTGATTCAAGCTCATCACATTTACTATGCACCTTATTTCTATTATTATTACATCAGTTCCACCTTAGATCATCAGGTGTTAAGATTCTCGAGGTTGGGGACCCCGCCCTAATAGACTAGGCCTGGGGATATCTGTCCACCTCTGCCCTTTTTAATCACAAACTTCTAGGCTCCACTTTGATAGTAGTTTTCTAATGAGTTTGGGTTTTTAATGTTAGGACATAGTTGCGTGCGTGCGTGTGTGTGCGTGTGCGTGAACGTGTGTGTGTAGGGCTAAGGCACTACTGAGCACCTTGTGACACAGACACTGTCACCCCCATTCTACAGATGAAGAAACTGAAACTCAGAGCTTAATTGACCATCAAAGGCAAACTAGCTACAACGTGGACGGGTTGGTTTTAAACCCAGGGTGGTTTGATTCCAAAGCTCACATTTCCCCCACTCTTTTGTGTTGCCTCTTAACCTTTGTTTTCACAAGCTCCCAAATTTCAACTGACTAATAGATTAGCTCCAGGCCCAGGAGCAGCTGGAAAGCCCTCTGATTTCTATCCTCTGCCTTTCTGGCTGAGGGCATGAACATGAGGACAGAAGGCCCAAGGCTGGCAGAGCAGACAGACAGAACCTGGGTCTTTGCTGCCACTGTGGATGCTGAGCCAATTCTGGACTGCCTTGTGGCAGATTATAAAGTAGCGGGAATAGCAAGATCTCAGTTCTGTAAAGAAAGTATCTGTCCCAACATGAACAGGGACATTCATGTTTTCATGAGTGTTTATGAAAACAGAAGGTACATGTGTCTGAGACTGCTAGTTTTCCCCTAATATCGCCTGTCTCCTTTTTCTATCTGAGATTTATAGCTTAGCTCATGGTTAACCAACTGAAGACTCCATTTCTCAGGTTCCTTTGTCCCAGGTATGACAGAGAATGAGGTTCTAGACAATGTGATGGAGCAGACAGGAGTTTAGCAACTTCTGTGTGTGCTAAGTTGCTTCGGTCGTGTCTGACTCTTTGTGACGCCATGGACTATAGCCCACCAGGCTCCCCTGTCCATGAGATTCTCCAGGCAAGGATCCTGGAGTGGGTTACCATTTCCTCCTCCAGGGGATCTTCCTGACCCAGGGACTGAATCGTGTCTTCTGCATTGGCAGGTGGGTTCTTTACCACTAGAGCCATGCCATGTGGGAAGCCCTAGGTATGTCCTTAAAGGGAATGAGGTTTGCTTCCCCCCCACCCTGACTTTCTTTCCTTCTGCCTCCTGGGATGTGCTTTCAGTCGAGGCCATCTCAGGCCAGGTGAGTGAACGACGGCAGAGCAACAAGAAAGAAGGTCTGGGCCCCAGACTTTCACAGAGAAACCCTACATTAGCTCTGGACACCTCCATCCAAAGGACTAAACAAGATAAAAGTAAATACCTAAATGTCTGCCTTGTTTATGCCACGGTTTATTTGGATTTCTGTGTGGCTGAACCTATACCCTAATTACTAGAGACAGAGACACAGCTGTGTTCACAGTGATTCTCACGGAGTGGTGAGAGCAGGTGTAGGTTTCACTGTTGTTTTAAAATTGCTGTTTACACGTGTCCCCCATCCTGAACCCCCTCCCCCCTCCCTCCCTGTACCATCCTTCTGGGTCATCTCAGTGCACCAGCCCCAAGCATCCAGTCTCATGCATCATGTACACCCGTGGCGGATTCGTGTTGATGTATGGCAAAACCAATACAATATTGTAAAGTAATTAACCTCCAATTGAAATAAATAAATTTATATTACAAAAANCCTCCCTCCCTGTACCATCCTTCTGGGTCATCTCAGTGCACCAGCCCCAAGCATCCAGTCTCATGCATCATGTACACCCGTGGCGGATTCGTGTTGATGTATGGCAAAACCAATACAATATTGTAAAGTAATTAACCTCCAATTGAAATAAATAAATTTATATTACAAAAATTGCTGTTTAGTCACTAAGTTGTATCTGAGGGAAGCACTGTCTTAAGATACTATAGAATATTTTATCAATTTTTTGGCATAAGACTGGATTATTTGTAAAGTTACAGAAACACCGTAAAACAAAGTGCATTGCAGTTTGCAAAGCAAGTTCAAAGTCATGGCCTGGGAAGTGGGCAGGTTAGGCATGAGCAAACCCGTCACAGAGAGGGTGGGTATTGCTGAAGCGGTCCAAGCAGGAAGCAGAAGGGCTGGGACGCAGCCCAGGTCCCCTGACTGAGTTCCATCCGCCCCTGCACCCCGCTGCTATTCCACCCAGGCACAGACGGGACTTACCTGTGCACGTTATTCCGTCTCCTTCATAGTTCAGGTTACATTCGCATGTATTGTTGTTCTTACAGGTAGCATGAGCAGAACAAGGAGGCGTGCACACAGGAGGCAAAGCTGCAAAGAAAGAAGTCATAATTCATCTCCCACTGTGATGTCAGGCGTTAGGATCCAGCTAAGGCACCTTCTGAGATGCCATCTGGCTGCCCCTGTGTTTCTAAAGTGCCCTCTTACAGCTGCAAGATGGGTGATAATGGGGTGATTTACTAAGGTCCCTCCCAGACTGGGATTCTGAGATTCCAGAATTATTCTTTTGTATTCAGACTTTATTTCTGCCATGTTATCCAGATCAAAATGCAAAGATGTTAACCTTAGGGGCAACCAGTGAAAACTTTCTACCTCAAAGTCTGCCATCAAGGATGAATTTTGCAGACTGGCTGTTTGGCCCCGAGAGCATGGGGTTCCAGAAGAGACGGTTAAAGACTGGAGCAGAAATTCCAGGGTCTTGTCATTGTCTCCAACTCTTTGTGATGTCATGGACTGCAGCACACCAGGCTTCCATGTCCTTCACTATCTCCTGGAGTTTTCTTAAACACATATCTTTTGAGTGGGTGATGCTATTCAACCATCTCATCCTCTGCCACCGCCTTTTCCTCCTGCCTTCAGTATTTCCCAGCATCAGTATCTTTTCCAGTGAGTCAGCTCTTCACATCAGGTGGCCAAAGTATGGAGCTTCAGACCTTCCAATGAATATTCAGGATTTATTTCCTTTAAGACTGACTGGTTTGGTCTCCTTGCAGTCTAAGGGGCTCTCAAGAGTCTTCTCCAACACCACAGTTCAAAAGCATCAATTCTTAGGCATTCAGCCTTCTTTATGGTCCAACTCTCACATCCATGCATGACTACTGGAAAAACCACAGCTTTGACAATACAGACCTTTGTTGGCAAAGTAATGTCTCTGCTTTTTAACATGCTGTCTAAGTTGGTCATAGCTTTTCTTCCAAGGAGCAAGCGTCTTTTAATTTCATGGCTGCAGTCGCCATCTGCAGTGATTTTGGAGCCCAAGAAAATAGTCCCTCACTGTTTCCATTGTTTCCCCATCTCTTTGCCATGAAGTGATGGGACTGGATGCCATGATCTTCATCTTTTGAATGTTGAGTTTTAAGACAACTTTATCACTTTCCTCTTTGACCTCCATCAAGAGGCTCTTTAGTTCTTTGCTTTCTGCCATAAGGGTGTATCATCTGCATATCTGAGGTTATTGATATTTCTCCTGGCAATCTTGATTCCCTCTTGTGCTTGATTCAGCCCAGCATTTTGCCTGATGCACTATGCATAGAAGTTAAATAAGCAGGGTGACAGTATACAGCCTTGATTTACTAGTTCTTTGCTTTCTGCCATAAGGGTGTATCATCTGCATATCTGAGGTTATTGATATTTCTCCTGGCAATCTTGATTCCCTCTTGTGCTTGATTCAGCCCAGCATTTTGCCTGATGCACTATGCATAGAAGTTAAATAAGCAGGGTGACAGTATACAGCCTTGATTTACTCCTTTTGCAATTTGGAACCAGTCCAATTTGGAACCATGTCCGATTCTAACTGTTGCTTCCTGACCTGCATACAGATTTCTCAGGAGACATGTAAGGTGGTCTGGTATTCCCAGCTCTTTAAGAAGTTTCCAGTTTGCTGTGATCCACACAGGCAAAGGCATTAGTGTAGTCAATGAAGCACAAGTGGATATTTTTCTGGAATTCTCTTATTTTTCTATGCTCCAATGGATGTTGGCAATTCTAACTCTGGTTCCTCTGCCTTTTCTAAATCCAGCTTGAACATCTGGAATTTCAAGGGCCTTCTTAGGGTACCACTAATTTGGGGCTTTGGTGATTGAAAGGGGCTGCAGTATCCAGAGGCAGCATGAAGCCATGGGATGGTTAGGAGAGAAGGAGAGGGAGGAAGGCGGAGGAAGAAGGGGGAGGAGGACGGGGAGAAGCAGGGGGGAGGAGGGGGAGGGACTGAAGCTATGAGGATTGCCAGGATTCTGGCACTCTGGGTTGCTGTTACTCATAAGAAGAGCTCGGTCACGCCCTTCTGCCCCCAGGGACGATGAAGTGACAACTTGATCATCAACCTGCACACCTTAGACCTTTTGACTGGAACACAGGGCTCAGGGTGCAAGGGAGAACTCAGAAAACTGACAGCTCAGTAAGGACTGAGGTCATGACGAAGATGACAGTAACTGACGATGATACTGGCAGCTACTGTTTCTGAGTGCCCACATGCACTGGCGCTCCAAACCCATGACCCTGACCCTCACAACAATCCTTCCCTACAAGCCGTGCAAGAGGCTCTCTGTTTACAGACGAGTATATCAAGATTCTGAGAGGGTGGCTTTGCTGAGGCCATTTGTCTAGTACGCAGCAGAGTTCAGGGTCAGATCCTGGCCTCCACGGAATACTGTATTTTCCATGAAACCCTCCAACTCTGTGTCCACATACAACCAGACTTGGGCAGTGATTCTGAGGACCATTCCTGCCCAATAGTCTTTTGCTTGAGGTGGGTCCTTCCGTGACTGACAGGACTGCAGGCTGGTTTCCTGGTTTTGAGTTCAATCTTTTCATCTGGTTTCCTCCGGGTCCCCAGACCTCCTGACCCTGGGGCCGCATAGCCACCTTCCCTCGTGGATAATGAGCCCTGCTCAGCTGTCTTTTTCAGATGTCGCTCAGACCCCCACCCTTAGTCGGCTGCTCTTGGCAAGGTCTTCTGCAGCGAGGGGCTGCTGGTGGCTGACCGCCCTCACAACAGACCTGTCTGGGTGTCACAGAAGCGGCCCGTCCACCCTGTCTCGCAGATGCACTCCCCGGAGCCTGTGATCCCGTCGTCGCACTGTCCATGGTCCGAGCAGCCACAAGCTGTAGAGCAAGTTGGAATGTGGTCAGTCAGCAGGGATCTGGGATTGAAGTCCAATCTGCCAGCTCACTGGCTGTGTGGTCAGTGTGGGAGGCCTCGTGCTTATCCACATTCATTCATTCAAACTCACAAAAAATAAACGTACTCAGTGGCCACCATGAGGCACAGGCTACCAGGCAATGAGGTTAAGGTCCCTATTCTCAGGGAGCTTACAGTCTAGGGGGAGTGGGCTATTGAACATGTAATGATAAATATGTTGAGTGTTGTAAATTACAGAAGTAGAGGGTGTCATGGGGTATGGAATAGAACAGAAAGGGAAGGGAACCTTATCTGGGCCTCCTAACAGAAATCCATTTAAAAGTCAAAGCTTCAAGAAACATTCCTTCTGCTTCTGACCACCTCCGGCACCAACACCTTAGCCCAAGGCACTGCCATCTCTCACCTGGACTGGGACATTAGCGTCCCCAAAGCTGGCCCTTCCTTTGCTCCTGTTTTCCCATGGTACTCTCTGCACAGGGCAGCTGGGGTGGCCCTTTCTGTTTAGGACACCCCTACCCTTCACAGTCCTTCACTGGCCGCCACTGCACTTAGATGAGATGCTGAAGATCTGTCTCTGGCCAAGCAGCCCCCATATTATCTGGCCCCTGGCAACCTTCTGAGCCCATCTCTGTGTTTTCTCTCTCTCCTTTGCCCACTCTGCTCAGCTACCTCGGCCACTTGGCTGGGCCTTGCATGCTTAAACTTGTCCTACCTCAGGGCCTTTGCACTTGCCTCTCCTCCCAGAAAGTCTTTCCTTTAGTCTGCACTGTCCCACAGAGCAGCCAGTCATCACACATGGTTATTTAAATATAAACTAATTAACAAAAATCAGTCCCTCATTTACAGATTCTGTGTACTCGATATCCACACGTGGCTAGTGGCTTCCTCATGGCAGAGTCAGGGGGCATTTCCAGCATCACTGAAATCTGACTGGACAGAGCTGTTATTGATATCCCCACACCTGGCCCCCTCATCTCTGCTAGGTCTCTACTCAAATGTTTCGTGAGATGTTTTCTGGAGTAGTATTTCCTTTCTTTCTTGATCCCCTTCACCTGCTTCTTTCTTTTTGTACCTTTATGTCTATTTTTGTTTCTTCCCTTTGAGTGTAACTCCTTGAAAGCTGAGATTCTATCCCCTTCTCATACCCTGTACCCCTACAATTTAGAACTATTCCTGGCTTTTGATCAAGTTACTTGGGCTCTTTGTGCCTCAGCTTCTCCATCTGTTAAGAGAGATAATAATAATAGCTCCCACTTTGAAGGCTTGTTATGAGGATGAGATGCTACAACATACCTGCCTGGCACATGGCAGGCACTCCACACATGTGAGCTATTGATATTAGCAAAGACTCAGCATATACATGGTAGTCGAATGACTGAATGAGCACTGGTTGGCTACAGGTTGCTTGGGTGGCTGCTGGGGATGTGAATTTTAATTTTATGGATGAGGCTCTTTCAGTGGATGGAAATTGGGAAAATATCCAAGGAGGAAAAAAGAGCAGGCAAATGGGAGGCTGGGAAAAAGAGGAGGGGTGCTTCTAGCTCAGGTGGGTGGTATGCATCAGGGAAGGATGCACGCCCAGCTGATGACAGGTGAAAACTCAGTGGAGGGGATGCCACGTACGCTGACAGTCAGGCCCGAATCTCCCCGGCCAGCACAGCTCACATGCTGTCCCGTTGAAGCCGCTGTTGCATTTACACTGTCTGCTGGGCGAGTACTGATCCAGGCAGACACCCCGGTTATTACACGGGGTATCTGGGCCTCCAGGGCAGGCTGGAAGAGATGAAACAGCAGTGACTGAACAGTCTCCCCAGGCCCAGAGCAGCTCAGTGCCTTTGTAAATGTGCTGCTAACCTGACCTCAGCTGTGGGTTCTGTCCTCCAGTAATCCAGGAGGTCTGTTGTCCTGGGGACACATCCATATAGTGTTACTGGATGTTTAGGGTAAGCCACTGGGTGAGAGTTTAAGTGTATCTGATAGGACTGGAAGGCTGATGTATTGGACTGTATGCTGTATTTGGGGGTCAGGAGACCTGGGTTTGGCAAAGAAACTTCTGCCAATGCAGGAGACATCAGAGATGTGGGTTTGATCCCCGGGTCAGGACGATCCCCTGGAGGAGGAAATGGCGATGCATCCGAGTATTCTTGCCTGGAGAATCTCCAGGACAGGGGAGCCTGGTGTGCTACACAGTCCATGGGGCTGCAAAGAGTCGGACACATTCGAAGTGACTGAGCACACACGTGGACCTGGGTTGGCTGGTCTGGGCTGAATAATGAACTTGCTCTGAGCTTCAGTTATCTTAATTCTAGAGGCTGGGGAAGATGCCCACTTGCCCTAGTCCATGTTGTGACTATGAGGATCAAATGAGATACTGTAACTGGCAGCATTTGAAAATATAAAGCACTGAACAAACAAATGGGATGGCACTGACTTTGGTGAATGGTCTATGCTTTAGTGACAGAGAATGGAGTGAAGGCTGAATAATTGTGTAGACTCTCAGCCCAGAATTTTCTCAACTGGATCATGATAAATAAAGTATGGTGGTGATTCAGTCGCTAAGTCGAGCCCATCTCTTTGCAACCCCATGGACTATAGCCTGCCAGACTCCTCTGTTTATGGGATTTCCCAGGCAAGAACACTGGAGTGGATTGCCATCCCCTTCTCCCAGGGATCTTCCCCCATCCAGGGATTGAGCCCACATCTTTTATGTCTGTATGCAGGTCAGGAAGCAACAGTTAGGACTGGACATGGAACAACAGACTGGTTCCAAATAGGGAAAGGAGTATGACAAGGCTGTATATTGTCACCCTGCTTATTTAACTTATATGCAGAGTACATCATGAGAAACACTGGGCTGGAGGAAGCACAAGCTGGAATCAAGATTGCCGGGAGAAATATCAATAACCTCAGATATGCAGATGACACCACCCTTATGGCAGAAAGTGAAGAACTTAGAGCCTCTTGATGAAAGTGAAAGATGAGAGTGAAAAAGTTGGCTTAAAACGCAACATTAAGAAAACTAAGATCATGGCATCTGGTCCCATCACTTCATGGCAAACAGATGGGGAAACAGTAGAAACAGTGTCAGACTTAATTTTTTGGGGGCTCCAAAACCACTGCAGATAGTGACTGCAGCCATGAAATTAAAAGACACTTGGAAGAAAAGTTATGACCAACCTAGACAGCATATTAAAAAGCAGAGACATTAATTTACCAACAAAGTTCCATCTACTCAAAGNTCTGGTCCCATCACTTCATGGCAAACAGATGGGGAAACAGTAGAAACAGTGTCAGACTTAATTTTTTGGGGGCTCCAAAACCACTGCAGATAGTGACTGCAGCCATGAAATTAAAAGACACTTGGAAGAAAAGTTATGACCAACCTAGACAGCATATTAAAAAGCAGAGACATTAATTTACCAACAAAGTTCCATCTACTCAAAGCTATGGTTTTTCCAGTAGTCATGTATGGATGTGAGAGTTGGACGATAAAGAAAGCTGAGAGCCCAAGAACTGATGCTTTCAAACTGTGGTGTTGGAGAGGACTATTGAGAGTCCCTTGGACTGCAAGGAGATCCAACCAGTCCATCCTAAAGGAAATGAGTCCTGAATATTCATTGGAAGGACTGATGCTGAAGCTGAAACTCCAATACTTTGGCCACCTGATGTGAAGAACTGACTCATTGGAAAAGACCCTGATGCTGGGAAAGACTGAAGGCAGGAAGAGAAGGGGACAACAGAGGATGAGATGGCTGGATGGCATCACCGACTCAATGGACATGAATTTGAGTGAACTCCAGGAGCTGGTGATGGACAGGGAAGCCTGACATGCTGCAGTCCATGGGGTCTCAGAGTCGAACATGACTGAGTGACTGAACCGAACTGAACTCTTATGTCTCCTGTGTAACAGATGGAATCTTTACCACTGAGACACCAGGAAAGCCCATTGTACCGAAAATCATGGCTCCTGGAGACACAATGGGGGAACTTGGACTTGCTTCTTATCCAATGTGTACCTCCATTTTCTCATCTGTAAAATGGGGGTGACAATGGAAGCTGCTTGTTAGGGCTTGTTGAGAGGCTCAGATGTATTGCCATATATGGGAAATTGTTTTGTTCTTTGGTCATTAAGTTGACTGACTAGACTGTAGCCTACCAGAGTTCTCTGTCCATGGGATTTCCCAGGCAAGAATACTGGAGTGGATTGCCATTTCCTTCTCCAGGGGATCGTCCTGACCTGGGGATCGAACCTGCGTCTCCTCCACTGGCAGGAAGATTCTTTACCACTGAGCCACCAGGGAAGCCCTCTATGGGAAGTAGCACTCAATAAATGTGTTCATTTAAAACAGTGCATGGTGGGCAGGAAGTTCTATGGCATTCGTTATGCGGTTGCTGCTGCATTGTTAGCTAGAAGTTGTATCTAGACCCAGGGGTTTCAGGAGCCCTTTCCTGAAAGGGCGAGGCTAGGGAGGAAGCGTGATGTTATACATCTTATAATAGGGGAGTTTTCAGGAAATAATGGCCCACACATACCACATTGATATAGCACCCTGCCAAGGTAGATGTCCTTAGATGCATTTAAACTAGTGTGCCTATCAGTATCATAGACTGGAATCAGTATTCAAAAGTAAAATATAGGGTTTCTAGCACCATGGGAAATGTCTTATTCTATAACATTAAGCAGAAAACACATGATTTACAACCTTTGCACAGCAGACTCTCAACTCTGTAAAAACCAAATATGATAAGAAAAAAAATGGAGAAGAAAAGCTACACAACTCTTCAGAATACTTGCTTTTGGATCTTTTCTTAGTAGAATCATTAAGAACAATATATTCCCTTGCTCCCCAAGCCCACTTCCACTTTATACTTCTGGTACTTTCAAAGGCTCCACAGTGATTGTGCAATCATTTCAGAATCACAGGATAATAAGAGGCACTCTTACCCTGACAGTCTGGCCAGAAGTAGCCCTTGCAGCACTTGGGGAGCTGTATCACCAGAGTGCAAAGTTGTCTGCAGCCTTCCAGGTTCCTCCTGAAGGGCAAGTCGTACAGACACGTCTGCTTCTGGCCCTAAAAGAAGAGATCCAACCATCCCTCCACATTCCGTCCCTGTACTTGGGCTCTTGGGCTCGAGTCTGCTCCCTAGTGGAGGATCCTAGGTACTGCCCAAGTAGAAAATAGGCCTCAAATAGCCATGAGCCCTGTGCAGGGAATTCTTTTCTCAGGGGCATAAAGAGGCAAATGAATGGGCGAGGGAGCAGAGGTGGAGTCCAAGGAAAAAAGATTTTGCCCCATTTTAAGACGAAGGACTTGGGGGTCTTTAGAGCTGTTTGCAAAAGATGGGTTTACCTGGGGAGAAAGTGGGGAAGGCATAGCTTTCTATCCGGAGAGAGGTCTGGCAAGCCCCCAAGATCATCAGTAGAGACGGTATGGGGTTGCAGTTCATTTTTGTAGGGGTGTTTCTGTTAGAGGGGTTACTAGCAGGGTAGAAAGAGCTTGACTTTGGAGTAAGTGCTTAAACCAATATTTAACTAGTACTTCCTATGTGCCAGGCTCTGTACCCACATTTGAAAACTTACTTTCCTAATAATCACACACAGAACTATTATTAGCTCCATTGTGCAGGGGCAAAGGCATATAGATTAAGTGACTTGTCAAAGATCACCTACTGGTATTTGACCTCGTAACTGTGGACTCCGAATTTCGTTGTCTTAACCATTACTCTTACATTGTATTTTAGGCTCTAATCCTAGCTTTGTTCCTTATAGCTGTGTGGTCTTGGGCTGATTGCTTACCCTCTCTGGGACTCATTTGTCATTAACTGTCGTAATGTATTTTCCTGTATTATAATGGGAATAGGGGATAATGTCAAAATAGAGAGTCCAGCACAGTTCTTGGGCTCGAGTCTGCTCCCTAGTGGAGGATCCTAGGTACTGCCCAAGTAGAAAATAGGCCTCAAATGGCCATGAGCCCTGTGCAGGGAATTCTTTTCTCAGGGGCATAGAGAGGCAAATGAATGGGGGAGGGAGCAGAGGTGGAGTCCAGGGAAAAAAGATTTTGCCCCATTTTAAGACGAAGGACTTGGGGGTCTTTAGAGCTGTTTGCAAAAGATGCGTTTGCCTGGGGAGAAAGTGGGGAAGGCATAGCTTTCTATCCGGAGAGAGGTCTGGCAAGCCCCCAAGATCATCAGTAGAGAGGGTATGGGGTTACAGTTCATTTTTGTAGGGGTGTTTCTGTTAGAGGGGTTACTAGCAGGGTAGAAAGAGCTTGACTTTGGAGTAAATGCTAAACCAATATTTAACTAGTACTTCCTATGTGCCAGGCTCTGTACCCACATTTGAAAACTTACTTTCCTAATAATCNTGGGGTTACAGTTCATTTTTGTAGGGGTGTTTCTGTTAGAGGGGTTACTAGCAGGGTAGAAAGAGCTTGACTTTGGAGTAAATGCTAAACCAATATTTAACTAGTACTTCCTATGTGCCAGGCTCTGTACCCACATTTGAAAAC
Source organism: Oreotragus oreotragus (assembly GCA_006410675.1). Lineage (NCBI taxonomy): Eukaryota > Metazoa > Chordata > Mammalia > Artiodactyla > Bovidae > Oreotragus > Oreotragus oreotragus. The sequence goes on along the minus strand of SJYX01016396.1, from coordinate 137,318 downwards.
TTACTTTCCTAATAATCACACACAGAACTATTAATAGCTCCATTGTGCAGGGGCAAAGGCATATAGATTAAGTGACTTGTCAAAGATCACCTACTGGTATTTGACCCCGTAACTGTGGACTCCAAATTTCATTGTCTTAACCATTACTCTTACATTGTATTTTAGGCTCTAATCCTTGCTTTGTTCCTTATAGCTGTGTGGTCTTGGGCTGATTGCTTACCCTCTCTGAGACTCATTTGTCATTAATTGTCGTAATGTATTTTCCTGTATTATAATGGGAATAGGGGATAATGTCAAAATAGAGAGTCCAGCACAGGGCCAGGGACATAAGCAGCAACCAACTAAAGGCAACTATTATTTCTATAATTAGCATGACTTTTGTGGCCTCTTCTAGGCCTTTAATCTCATGACTCTTCCAGATTTTAAAAGTGGGCTGACAGTTTCCCTGGGCTAAGACTGTTCACACTCTCATCCCAGTGGCCTGATTGTTGAAAGACATGAATTAGTTACACACAGTTATAACACACCCACAGACGCACACACCCATACCTATAAGGAAACTGGGGTCTAATAAAGAAAGAAACCTATCACTCTCCAAACACTATCACTGTGTTCATAGTTACCTTTGGTTTAGTCCACTTGGGACAACTGGGAGTAGAGATACAGTTTCCACAATTCCCCTAGTATGCAAGAAAAGAAACACTTAAAAATCCAGAATATCAGGAAACAAAGCAAATGCCCCTGGTTATTGCTATGATTATTTGACTAAGAACTTAATCTTAAGATTCAAGCTATGATTAAGAATATAAAAACAAATGCACTGCAATTTTGCCACAGAGAATTCTGAAGGTCTGTCTTGGATCTCAGCTCCTTGGTTTAGCTCTTTGAGCTGATAAGTTCCCTATTAGATGAACGGGCGCCAGGGCAGGGTCACACGGCACGTGGCATAGCAGCCATGGGAAATGTGGACACAAGTGTCAGTTCCCTTAGAGATCAGCTGTGAAATTTTTGCAAATCGCATTCTTTGATCCTTAGTCTTCTAATCTATAAAACAGGGATACTAATTCTTGCTATTGATTTTCAGGGGATTTGTGAGGAAAAATAATTAACTGAAAAAAAAATGTGTGTATATAGACTTCGGAAGTTAAGAAGTTAACAATTTTTTTTCATCTCTTACTCTGGCTGATTGGTATTCTAGTAATCTAGGTATTTATCGAATGCCTATAAGTCACCTGGTATAGAAATCAACTGGTCACAGACTTTGCCATTTAAGTCTAAATTTCCAAACTGACATAATGGAGTTGATGACCACTACTTCCATCATTGGATAGGGATAAGATGGGCATTGAGCCGAATAGTAGGCTCAAAGGTCATACTCAATAAATGGTCCTGGATGGATGAACGAGTGTGAAATGCACATGTGCCTCACACAGTGCAGGGCCCAGGACAGAGGGTCAGTGTTAGTGCATGAACAAGTGAGTGGAAGTCTGGGCAGCACATATTAGATATTAGAACCATATGACACAGCCGTGCTTGTAGTCACACTCTGTCAAACATGGCCGTTTCACATGGTTTATTCTGGCAGAGGCTCAAAAACTGCTTGTTGAATGGATAAGTGAATGACTGAGTGGATGGGTGGGTTTGAAGATGATTGGCTGAACAGGGCATATTATTGGTCCCCAACAGCTGCTCACTTAATGGTGAGGGGATGAATGGGTGAGTGGATAAATGAGAATGGGCAAGGCCTGTATGGGACTGAGTAGGTGCTTGTTGATAGTGAATCGAGAAGCCCTGTCCTGTGGCCTCCTGATCCCCTGGTTCCCGTGTTCGCTGGGGACCAGCCCTCTGAGTCTTCACAGCAGGGTCCGTGCTAGGTCACAAGGGCTGTTTGTTGGCCCAAGGGTCTCTTTCTACAGTAGTGTTTTCAGGACTGACCGAGACATCGAAAGTGGTAAAAGTGTCGCAGCGGCCCCCCAGGGTGGGGTCAATCAGTAGACAGTCGATACCGTAGGCCACACCCAAGTCAAATAAGAGCTCCCGCTGCACAATTCTGCACGTTTGGCTGTTCAGGAAGAGGTCGCCCTGCGAGACAGGGAGAAAGAGAGGGTGAACAGTCAGTGATCCTCAGACTTCTCCTCTTCTCAGGCCATGGAATGTGGCCAGAACCTACCAGAGTCAGAAAGAACTGATACGTATTGATATCAACGTCTACATCACAAATGCTTAGAATGTATTATATCCAAGTTCTGTTCTTTGTGCTTTACCTATGCAAGTTCCTTCAATCCTCACAGCCACTCTACGATGTGGCTACTGTTGCCGGTATTCTCATTTACAGATGAGGAAACTGAGGCAGTGAGTGGTTAGGTAACTCACCAAGGTCACACCTTCAGTAAGTGGTGGTCTGGGAATTCACGCTCAGGCTGGCAGCCTCAGCCCCCCACTCCTGGCCACTCAGCAATACTACTCCATCAAAGTATAGATCGTAGTGGTGGGGGTGACAAGGTGGAGCAGATGTGGCCTGACCCTGGCTCAGGACAAACTTGGTTGACATGGCCACTTCACGGGCAGTTACCCAGTTTTCTTATTTAGTGCCAGCACCTAGTAAATCTCCAGTACCACTTCCTTTCCAAAATATACAGTGATGGGCTTTAACCTTATAATGACAGGAACTTCTTTTTCACATGCACTAGGAGAAGGCAATGGCACCCCACTCCAGTACTCTTGTCTGGAGAAGCCCATGGACGCAGGAGCCTGGTAGGCTGCGGTCCATGGGGTCTCTAAGAGTCAAACACGACTGAACATCTTCACTTTCACCTTTTACTTTCATGCGTTGGAGAAGGAAATGGCAACCCACTCCAGTGTTCTTGCCTGGAGAATCCCAGGGNCCCATGGACGCAGGAGCCTGGTAGGCTGCGGTCCATGGGGTCTCTAAGAGTCAAACACGACTGAACATCTTCACTTTCACCTTTTACTTTCATGCGTTGGAGAAGGAAATGGCAACCCACTCCAGTGTTCTTGCCTGGAGAATCCCAGGGATGGGGGAGCCTGGTGGGCTGCCGTTAATGGGGTCACACAGAGTCGGACACGACTGACGTGACTTAGCAGCAGCAGCAGCAGCAGTAGGCACTGATGCTTTTGAATTTTACTGCTGGAGAAGATTCTTGAGAGTCCCTTGGACTGCAAGGGGCTCAAACCAATCAATCCTAAAGGAAATCAACCCTGAACATTCATTAGAAGGACTGATGCTGAAGCTATAATATTTTGGCCACCTGATGCAACGAGCCAACTCATTGGAAGTACCCTGATGCTGGGAAAGATTGAGGGCGGGAGAAGCAGCAACAGAGGATGAGATGGTTGGATGGCATCACTGACACAGTGAACATGAGTTTGAGCAAATTCTGGGAAATAGTGAAGGATAGAGGAGCCTAGCATGCTGCAGTCCATGGGATCTCAAAGAGTCACACAACTTATTGACTGGACAACAAGACATTGTCTAAAACATGCTCTAGATACACTGTTTTGTTTAATTCTTGCAACAGTCCTTGAGCATTCCCTTCCTAAAGTCCACACAGCTAGTAAATGGATGGATATATTCCCCACCCCCCCAACAGGAAGCAAAATGCTTTTAGAAAGTTCTGTGAAAAGAAAAAGACATCTCAGTAGTGTTTGATAGGACGCACATAGTGTGATTCAGTGGAAAGAACACTAGAAAACTGTAGTTGAATCCCTGCACTTTCATGCTTGCACTATATGAGCCAGTCCCTAAACTTCACTGAGGTTTAATTGTTTTTACCAGGTGGATGGGATTAATGGTTACAGGGCATATAAAGTTTGACTAAATGGTACTCTGAATACAAAGTGCTCTGAAAGCCTTATTAGCACTCAGGATGCTGCTGCTACGTCTCTTCAGTCGTGTCTGACTCTGTGCGCCCACCAGGCTCCCCCGTCCCTAGGATTGTCCAGGCAAGAACACTGGAGTGGGTTGCCATTTCCTTTTCCAATGCATGAAAGTGAAAGCTGAAAGTGAAGCCTTTCAGTCATGTCCTACTCGTAGCGACCCCACGGATAGCAGCCTACCAGGCTCCTCCGTCCATGGGATTTTCCAGGCAAGAGTACTGGAGTGGGGTGCCATTGCCTTCTCCGAGCACTCAGGATGAACAGTTGACATTCTTATTTTGATAAGTCCCCAGTTTCTATGGAGATAGTGTAGCTGATCTCAAGAGTATAAGTACATTGGGATAACTTTCCAGAAGTTGGGATGTAAAGATGTTAACACTCTTTGGATTCAGGAACAAATTTAATGCCATTCCAATCCAATCATCAAAAGGGATTCTTGCTTGTCAGAAGATGTAAACAAAATGTTGTCTGAGACTTCTCTGAAGGCTCCTTGAAGGTAACCGACTCAGTTTGGAGGTAAATTGCTTTTTCACTTTCTCCTGCCTGGAAAGTAACTGTGATGGCTGGACCTCCAGCGGTCATGTTGGACCTTGAGGTGACTGTGAGGCTAGAAATACATGCTACAGAGCAGAAAGACAGAAGGAGCTCCCTCAGTGAGCTATCATCCTAGTTCTAGATTGGCTACTTGTAGTTTGGTTTTTTTTTTTTAAAGAGAGCTAAACCCTTATATATTTAAGCCACTGTCATTTTCCATTAAATATAAGATACAGGGTGTAGCTACTATTATCCCACCAAATTTACTTATTATGTGGACTTACAGGAAGGTAATATTGTCAGGAACTAGCCAAAGAAGGTGAAAATTGCAAATTTTCTCTCTGTTTGCTGATCTAGGTAGATATAGCCCAGAGCTGGCCCTGACTGCCAAGAGAGGGCTGGAGGGGAGGCTGCAGAGGGGCCAGGAAGGAAGGGAAAGGAATGACACTGTTCTTTCTTGTTTCAGGGAAGTATCTCACACCGGAAAATAAATCTTCTGAAAAATCAACCAGAAGCTACTTTCTCCAAGTGTAAGGGGGGCTCCCTGACACCCAGTGAGGGCTTGGGCTGGCCAGGATTTATCAGGGTTTTCATATTCACTTATTCAGGGGATACAGTCATACAAGCAGTGAGAGAAAGAACTTGCTGCCAGTGTGGGAAAAAATGAGCCATCTCCTGGAAGTGGCAATGGCTGGGGCATGCATTCTCTGCCCCCGCCCCGGCTCTGGGTGACAATACTCACGATGTCACTGCCAGCTCCACACTTCACACTCAGCTCAGAACCTTGCAGGGTCTTCCAGGTAGCAGATCTGGGGAGATCCACTGCCAAGACCTGTAGGAGTGATGGGATCACATTAATACCCTGAATCTGGGTTGAAGAAGGAGCTTTGCTAACAAACCCAATTTAGATGCAAGTTTTTTCTGAGTTCTAATAATTCTATCTTCAAAATGACAGTAGACAGAATCAAAAGGGAGAATAAGTATGGATTCTCTAGGAAGTTGGCCTTTTTTTCTGTAGGAAAGTCTCCTCCAGCTTGTTTCAGTTACCCTTCCTTCCCCTTCTGTGTTCAGGAGTCCATGGAAGATGCTGTGTTGTGCATGAAGCCTGTGGCAGACAAGGGTTAGGGAAATTGCATTAGGGCACAATGATGGGTTGAATTGTGACCCCCAAAAAGTTTCACTGAAGGCTAGGTCCCCATTACCTCAAAATGTGATATTCCTTGGAAATGAGATCACTGCAGATGTAATTGGTTGAGATGAGGTCACATTAGAGTAGAGAGAGTGTTAGTCACTCAGTCATGTCCGACTCTCTGCGGCCCCATCGACTGTAACCTGCCAGGCTTCTATGTCCCTGGAATTCTCCAGGAAAGAATACTGGAGTGGGTAGCCATTCCCTTCTCCAGGGGATCTTCCTGATCCAGGGGTCGAACCCAGATCTCGTGCATTACAGGCAGCTTCTTTAATGTCTGAGCCACCAGGGAGGCCCATACCAGAGTAGAGTGGGCCCTTAATCCAAAAAGATTGGTGTCATCTTAAGAAGAAGAGAGAAGAGGAGAGTGCCATGTGAAGACACAGGAACACACAGCGAGAGGACAGCCAGCCATGTGACAACAGAAGCAGAGGCCGGAGGGATGGAGCTACAAGCCTGGGATGCCAAGGCTGTCTGGACACCACCAGAAGCCAGGAAGAAAGCAGGGAACAGCCTCTCCCTCAGGAGTTCCAGCAGAAACAACCTTGTCGACACCTTGATCTCAGACTTCCAGGCTCCAGGACTCTGAGGGGATTTATTTCTACTGTTTCAAGTCACCCAGTTTGTGGTCACTGGTTATGGCAGCCTAGGAAACTAACACAGGACCTACAAATTAACCAAAGTGAGGCTAGCAGGCCCTGCTGGATTAGATGCCTCACTCCTGGGGGGAAACAGGATCCTGGAGGAGGATTCAGAGGGACAGGGTTTTAGCAAGAGCTGCCATGTTCCTACAGGATCCTGCTTCCTCAATCGCAGTAGGTCGGTACACCAGCCAACAACTGGTCGCAGCTGGATGGATCCGCCCTTTGCCTAGAAACTCTGGAATTGGGGGAAAGAGTCCATCTGGGAGAAACTTGGGAACTGTCAAGAGACACTTTGCCTTGTGAACTAGGGGTGGGAGGGAGCTGGTCTGCAGTAGAAGGGAAGGATGCTTTTGAGTATTGGTTAAAGTTAGGGGAAATAAAACAATGGCGGGGGAGAAACAGAACCGGATGAGCTATACTCTTGTGGTCAGTTCCCCACAGCCAGCCAGAGGAGGACACCGCGCTGGCACGGGATGCTCAGACCTCCCAGCACCGTGGGGACTGAGACGTAGACAATTCCTGGATTTGGTCACCTCAGGGCAGCCTTGCCGTTCCCGTCTGTGTGAAAGCGGAATACCTCGGCATCTCGGATCACGTGGAACTTCAGGTACTCCTTCAGCTTGTCCTTGTTGTCTTGGTTGAACAGGAAATCCTGTTGTTCACGGGGCAGGGCTTGGAGAGCTTGGTCGCTGGGCCAGAAAAGTGTGACTGGGGTGTGGATGGGGTTTGTGATGACGCTCAGCAAGCCGGAGTCCTGAAACACAAGGAGCTGGTCAGGTGCGCCCCAAAGCCCAGCCAAGAAGCACTAGCTCTGGAACCTGGGGCCAGAGAAAAGCCAGCCTGGGGCCCCCTCTGTGCCCGGCATGGGGCTTCTCAGGCCTTGGGCTAGCTAAAGCGAGATTCAGCCTGAAACGGGAGGCTTTCTTCACACTCCTGTCATTCTGACTCTCATTTTCTTAGAAAGTAAAACAGAAAAGCCAATTCTGGGCTTTGTTAATAGGGAAACACACTTTAGCGAGACTCTTTTTAGCCACTACTCTCGTCCAAACGTTTTAATTTCTGGAAGACCCACTTAGCACTTTCCCCATATTTCCTTTTAAAATGTGAAACCTATACAATATTGAGATACTTGTATATGTTTAGAGGATTTATAGATCACATAGACTCAAAAAAGAAATTGCCAGGTGACTGGCAAAGAATCATTTTGATGAATTATTTTGAGAATCTTCTATAACAGGAGTACATCATATATATTTTTTCTTGTAGTTTTCCCAAGACCCTACGAGGTGCTTTATTATTCCCTTTTTTTGAGACCCAGAGAGACTTTTAACTTGCTCTAAAAGCTTGTGTTCAAGCAGACCCGATACCCAGGGGTGGGGGCACTAGAAGGTTTAGGGAGTGGNTACGAGGTGCTTTATTATTCCCTTTTTTTGAGACCCAGAGAGACTTTTAACTTGCTCTAAAAGCTTGTGTTCAAGCAGACCCGATACCCAGGGGTGGGGGCACTAGAAGGTTTAGGGAGTGGGTGGGTGGGCAAAGATACTGGTCTGTAACACCACTGAAGAGTCTTACTATGAGCGCCTCCAAATCTCCTTTTCTAAAAAGCTCCCCAGAGAGTCCAAGCCCCAGACTCCTTTGGAAATTGCTAGTCTGCACAGAGGTTTGGAGTCTGTGCTATGGGGACCCTAGGGTTCTTAGAGACCTCCTGAGACTGCTGGGGTAGTTGGTGGAGGGGAGGTCATGGAAGAACCTGCTCCTTCCTGATTATTCTCTGAAATCTCTGAACAAGAAGTTTCTCTGCACAATTCGTGGGACTTGTCTCTGATGTCAGAAAAATGTGAAATGTAATTTCTGCCTGTCTGATGGGCAGAGATTTCCCATCTTTGCCTCTCAGCTTCCCCATCTCAGTAAAGGGGGTGATCATTCCAGACATGAAGCCCCTATTTCAGGAATGGGCACATCCTAATTCCTTTCCCTCACTCTAGCCCCAAATACTTTAACTTCTAAATCAGCTAGGAAACATTTGGGGGATGGAGTGGCAGAGTATGACTTTGTTCTCCAGAACATTAGACTTCCTTAAAACCCCACAACAGCTGGCTAGTGCCGCAAACGAAAACTACGTAACAGACAAAAAACTCTCCACAAACCAAATCTCTTTAGGTAGGTTATATCCCCCGAGGCCACTTTTCTCCTAGGCTTTTACCTGGATCAAGGTGCTAAATTTGCCGTAGCCGTGGTTCATGGCCACTGTCGTAAGATTTTGCTGCAAAGATAGTAAGAACGGGAATGAAACTTTTATTCGTACAGTTCACAAAGCACTTTAACAAAAGCTCAACTGAATAAAATGAGGGGAAGATAACATAGGAGGCTCTGTAGGTTGTACGCCTGCCTTTTCATATCACAGGGGCTAAATGGCTATGCACTCTGTTTTCCCAGAATGCCCCGCAGCTAGAGTCCCACATGTGATATGGGATCCCTCAAGCAGAAGTGCTTGTGCAAAACTTATAGGCAGAAAGACACAACACGAGGAGGTGGTGGCTGCTAGCAGGGATACTAGATCTTCTGATGGTCACAGGGCTGGAGGCATCTGGTATGCAGACTTTTGTCTCCTAGTGATGGGCTGGAGACAGAGGGCACGCAGAGCTGGTTCTGAACAGCCCTGTGGGGGGTCAGGTGTCCTCCCTTCACAAGTGCCCCGGCTGCTTTGTCCCCAGCTGTGTAGTGTCTGAATTAGGCTCTCTTGCTTTCCAAGAGATTTGGTGATATACTTAACGTCCTTAGAAACTCCTTTTTACTTAAATGAGATACAGTGGATTCGGCTGTCTGCAACGAGAACCCAACACTAATAAGTACAAAAAAGTTGAAAGTGTCTTTTCTGTCCATTGAGAAGATGTTTTACTCCTGGTTTAGTTTTAATGGTATCTGTCTGTCTATCTGTCTATCTACCTACGTGCCTACCTACCTGTGGATTATCTATCTATCATCTCTCTCATCATCGTTATCAACCATCTATGTAACTTCTCCATCTTCCAAATCTATGCACAACCTGCCCTGGGGAAACTAAAGAATAATTTACAAAATCCATTCAACTATTTAAAATAGACATTTACCTATTTACTTCTTACTAGGAATAGTACTGTGAAGAAAGCTGAGGGCTGAAGAATTGATGCTTTTGAACTGTGGTGTTGGAGAAGACTCTTGAGAGTCCCTTGGACTGCAAGGATTTCCAACCAGTCCATTCTGATGAAGATCAGTCCTGGGTGTTCATTGGAAGGAATGATGCTAAAGCTGAAACTCCAGTACTCTGGCCACCTCATGTGAAGAGTTGACTCATTGGAAAAGACTCTGATGCTGGGAGGGACTGGGGGCAGAAGGAGAAGGGGACGACCGAGGATGAGATGGCTGGATGGCATCACGGACTCGATGGACGTGAGTCTGAGTGAACTCCGGGAGATGGTGATGGACAGGGAGGCCTGGCGTGCTGCGACTCACGGGGTCGCAGAGTCGGGCACGCCTGCGCGCCTGGACTGAGCTGAGGAACAGTATTTCTTAGGGGCTCCTCAGGTGACTCTGCTGGTAAAGACCCCGCCTGTCAGTGCAGCAGACTTAAAAGACGCAGGCTCGATTCCTGGTTTGAGAAGATCCCCTGGAGGAGGGCATGGCAACACTCCAGAATGCTTGCCTGGAGAATCCCATGGACAGAGGGGCCTGGTGGGCTACAGTCCATAGGGTTGCAAAGAGTCGGATATGACTGAAGTGACTTAGCATGCATGCAAGAAGAGTATTAATGAGGTTTTCTTTTTTGGGGGGTAGCATGACATGTGGCTTGTGGGATCTTATTTCTCTGACTAGGGATTGAAGCCAGCATCTCCTTTTGTCAAAGTGCAGAGTCTTAACCACTAAACTGCCAGGGAAGCCCCACTGAGATGTTTAATAGTAACTTGAGACTGAAGCAGCAAAATTTAACTGTCTTGAACAATACCTCAAAAGCAGAATTGAGATAATAAATTACATCTTGTGAGCCACTCCATACTGAGGGTCTGACAATGAGCTCACTCACCAGAATTGTTCCAGAGGCATCTCTAGGGGTGATAAGCAAGTTTTGGGGAGACAGCAGTTTGTCTATGACGTGGATGATTCCGTTTGTACAGATGATATCACTGGATATGATCCTGGCTTTATTATTTATCAACACCATGTCCTGAAATCAAAAAAGAAAAAAGAAGAAATGAGCACAAAGAGAAACAGACACAAAATCACTTCTTCCAAAATATTGTGTGACCATATTAAATCATCATTAAAGTGAATATTCAAGTAGAGCTGTGAGCAAAGTCTGAAGATCCAAATTACTTAAGCATATGTCAGGAATATAATTTTCACCTGGAGAAGTTAACAGCGAATAATCAATACTTTGGCCACCTGATGCAAAGAGCCAACTCATTGGAAAAGACCCCAGTGCTGGGAAAGATGGAGGGCAGGAAGAGAAGTGGGTGATGGGATGAGATGGTTGGATGGCACCACCGACTCGATGGACATGAGTCTGAGCAAACTCTGGGAGACAGTGAAGGACAGGGAAGCCTGGCATGCTGCAATCCATGGGGTTGCAAAGAGTCAGACACAACTCAGCGACTGAACAATTAACCAAAACAGCTATTTCACTGTGATTCTCCAATATGAAATAATAAGCTGATCAAAATCGGCTTCTCTTTCAGATATCTTCTCTAGCAACCCCCCTTCCGACCCCACCACATACTTTTTCCCTTTGTCATGAATTCCATAGTCACCACGGGTTTCTTTTTGTGGTGAGGGAAGGCATCAGTATGGTCAAGGATTTGAACAAAAGCTTTCATCCCTCCCCAGCTACTGCTGAAGGCAGTTTTCTTGACCACCTGACGCTGCCTTGCCTCTGAGTTTAAATTCCAGCTCTAATATTCATATTTACGTGCTGTGTGACCTTGGAAAAGCTACTTAACCTGAGTTCAGTTTCCTAATTTTTAAATTGAGGAAAATAATAAGATCGACATTATGGGATTCTGAGGACTAAATCAGTTAGTACATATCCCCAGTGACTCAGGGATAAAGAACCTGTCTGCAGCGCAGGAGTCGTAGGAGACACAGGTTTGATTCTTGGGTGGGAAGATTCCCTGGAGGAGGGCATGGCAACCCACTCCAGTATTGTCTGGAAAATCACATGGACAGAGGAGCCTGGCAGGTTACAGTCCGTGTGTCTCAAAGAGTCAGACACGACTGAAGTGACTTAGCACACACACATCAGACACTTAGGATAGTAGCTGGCATAGAGCAGTCATTCCCACACGTGCTAGTTGTTATTATTATTATTATTACTCTCATTGCTCTAAGGAAGAGGAAAGAGAGAGGGCCCAAGGAAAATGAGCACCTTCCTGAAGTGGCTTCTCCTACCTGAGACACGGAGATGACAAGTGACTCCCCTTGGAGGGAAGTAGCATTTGGGGTCAATTTCAGGTTTTCCAGAAGCAGCTGGTGGCAGGCGATCACGTGATACCGAAGAATCTGGGGCATCAGGCCCCCTTTGTCCCAGTCCTTAATCTGCAAAAGTTCCAAGGGTTCCAGCCAGAGCTAGCAGCCCTCTGGTTGGAAACATTCAATAAATGCTTGCTACATTATTACATATTAATGGATAATCCAGCATGAAGAGTCCAAGCGAGTGTTAGACAGTAAAGGCTCTGATAAATTCTGCAAGAAAAGAACCTGTTTATATCCCACTAATCTAGCATCCTTTTCTTTTCTTTTTTGGAGGGGTGTCTATCAGGGTTTAAATTATTTAAGAATGGTTGGTCTTTCCCAACCTCCTACTCTATTTAGGGATATCCTCTAGACGTCTCTGCTAGTGGTGATTGAATGCTTCTCCTGATGGGGGTTCCCAGACTGACAGGCAACCCCTTTCATTGCTGGTCACCTCCAGCTGATTCTAAATCTCCTGTTTAGAAATGTCTTTCGTGTTGGTTCCAGGGTGATGCCCAAAGATTGTGTTCCAGTCCCAAAGCTCTTCTACCTACCTGCCTCTAGCTTCATGCTTACCTGGGGTTCCTCATCAAAGGCTGCAGATAAAGGTGCCAGGACGGTGAAGGGGCCAGGGCCAATCAGGTCTCGCACAGAATGTTCCTGTGGGGAAGGCAGGTGGGGGCCAGTTGCCATGTATTGGGTTGGCCAAAAAGTTCGTTCAAGCTTTTTTCTACCATCATATGAAAAAACCCAAATGAACTTTTTGGCCAACCCAATACCTAACATAAGTAAAGGCAGGGGCTCAGACAAATAACAGAGAGAGAGAGTACACGATGGCAGAGGGGAGAGAAAAACCGAATGGGGAGACTTGTGCTTCATTTAGCTTTAGATTCAGAGTCACCCACTTCCTTAGACATGGAAATAATGTTCATTTTTATCTGGTTGTAGAATGACATACGTTGGCTGGTATGAAAGATTTGAAAATATAGTATAAAAAAGAAAATAACTACCCATAATCCCACCACCTAGAAAGATCTCTGTTATTTCCAGATAACTTTTTGCCAGTGTGTCTCTTTCACACACTAAATGTTTTCTATGGTTGAGATAAGAATGCAAATGTAAGTAATATGACAGTTTATTCAACTGTTCTGTGTTCTTGCCAAGGCTAAGGACCTATGGTTATTTATATTTTCTTCTAGATTTTTATTCTTTTTCTTCAGTACCTCTGGACTGTATTCTGATGTATGGAATGCAGAAAGATTTAACTTAATATTTTCACCCAAAGAGTTAGCTGATTGCCCTAGTAATGCTTCTTGTCTCAATGGGTTGCATGGCAGTTTTTTCATAAAATACATTCTCATATGTGCAACGGGCAAAGGCAACCTTTATTCCACTCGTATGCTGCCCACCTGGAGCCTGAGAAGTTCACAGATGACTAACACAGAGAGTATTGCTGAAACGTAGGTTCCAGGACTGTCTTCTATCTTTACCTACTCCAGAGGTTACAGATTTAATCTCATATCTTTAACCCATATCAGGGGGTTTGAGACCCAGTTCTTCTAGTTAGACATACATACACATTCTTACCAGCAACTGGAAGTAAAACTGAGATGTTTTTGGATTCTTGGGAAGCTCCTGGAAACAAAGACAAAAAGGTCCAATTAATGGCTGTGAATCAAACACAAGAACAATAGAGGGTTATCACAGGGCAATTTCTCCAAGATTGAGAGAATCTACCATCTTTTTAGAGCTTAACAGGTGGCTCAGTGGTAAAGACTTTGCCAATACAGGAGATGTGGGTTTGATCCCTGGGTTGGGAAGATACCTTGGAGTAGGAAATGGCAACCTACTTTAGTATTCTTGCCTGGGAAATCCCATGAACAGAGGAATCTGCTTATGGGCTGCAGTCCACGGGGTCGCAAAGAGTCTGACATAACTGTGACTGAACATGCACGAATGCACTGCCATGGCAGGCCTCTTAAACAAGTCTCGCGACTGATGTTCAGAATGACAGTGTGGATATACTGTGAGTTCTCAAAGCTTCCTGGAGTCACCATCTGATTTACCATGGAAAGGTTCAGCCATTTACAGAAGTACCTGGGCTTTAAGAGCATTTCTGAAAGTTCAGGTATTAGAAAGATCTGTCATAGGTTTATGGCAGATTTATTTTCTCTACTAACAAGAATATTTGAATCAGCCAGAATGCTCTGGTCCCTCTTTAAACCAAATAACAGGATGTTCACTTTCCAATAGGTAGAAATCTACAGGTATCACATCCAAGCATCTGTCCACCAAGTACAGATGCTCAGGTGTGTCCACACACATACCCCCACCCCCAATCCACACACACACACACACCAACAACAGCCTACATCACGCCCATGCCTTGAGTTACTGTGTACTCTGTGCCTGCTACACACGTTGTCTCGTTGAAATCTTATAACAACTTGCCGGGAATGCTACCATTATTTTCTTTTAAAGGTTAGAAAACAGATATATCACAAAGAGATGATATAATCTGCCTAAAGTCACATTACCATAATAACTGGTTGAGCTGAATTCATACCCAGGCATTTTCTGACTTGAGAACAGTTAATCTGAAACACTGCATGTCAGATCAAGTGAATTCTCATGGGAAGATAAAGTTTCCATGTTTTATAGTTTTGCTTGCTTGTTTTACATTTTGGCCATGCTGTGTGGACAGGGAACATGTAGAACTGGACATGGCACAACAGACTGGTTCCAAATAGGAAAAGGAGCACGTCAAGGCTGTATACTGTCTCCCTGCTTATTTAACTTCTATGCAGAGAACATCACGAGCAATGCTGGGCTGGATGAGCCACAAGCTGGAATCAAGATTGCAGGGAGAAATATCAATAACCTCAGATATACAGATGACACCACCCTTATAGAAGAAAGAGAAGAACTAAAGAGCCTCTTGATGAAAGTGAAAGATGAGAGTGAAAAAGTTGGCTTAAAACTCAACATTAAGAAAACTAACATCATGGTGTCTGGTCACATCACTTCATGGCAAATAGATGGGGAAACAATGGAAATAGTGACAGACTATTTTTTAGGCTCCAAAATCACTGCAGATGGTGATTGCAGCCATGAAATTAAAAGACGCTTGCTCCTTGGAAGAAAAGTTATGACCAACTTAGACAGCATATTAAAAAGCAGAGACATTATTTTGCCAACAAAGGTCCATCTAGTCAAAGCTATGGTTTTTCCAGTAGTCATGTATGGATGTGAGAGTTGGACTATAAGGAAAGATGAGCACTGAAGAATTGCTGCTTTTGAACTGTGGTGTTAGAGAAGACTGTTGAGAGTCCCTTGGACTGCAAAGAGATCCAACTAGTCCATCCTAAAGGAAATCAGTCCTGAATATTCATTGGAAGGACTGATGCTCAAACTCCAATACTTTGGCCACCTGATACAAAGAACTGACTCATTGGAAAAGAACCTGATGCTGGGAAAGCTTGAAGGCAGGAGGAAACAGAGGATGAGATGGCTGGATGGCATCACTGACTCAACGGACATGAGTTTGAATAAACTCCAGGAGTTGGTGACGGACAGGGAGGCCTGGTGTGCTGCAGTCCATGGGGTTGCAAAGAGTCAGACACAACTGAGTGACTGAACTGAACTGTGTTGCATGTGGGATCTTAGTTCCCAGACCAGGGATCAAAGCCTGTGATGGAAGTGCAAAGTCTTAATCACTGGACCTCCAGGTCCCTCCAGGGACCTCCCTCACATTTTACTTTTATATGGAACAAAACTCTTGCGCCCTTCTCAGTGCCTTAGATTCTTCACACAAGGAGGAAAGGGGAGCTCCCTTTACAGAAACATGCCTTGCGTTACCTGATGGATGTTGCCACGGCAGGTAAACCCATCCCCAACGTAGTTTGGTTTGCAAGTACAAGTCCTTTCGTCTTGTCCAGTGTGGTTGCAGATAGCAAATTCACTACAGCCGCCATTGTTCTGGTAAAATTTCCAAGGAGTGGGGGATAGAAATCAGACCAGTTAGCTTGCCGGCCCTGCCAATGCTCACAAAGCAATTCTGCATTGACATTCACTTTGTGTCTTACTCTCTGACTGGTTTCTTTTGAACTGTGGTGTTGGAGAAGACTCTTGAGAGTCCCATGGACAGCAAGGAGATCCAACCAATCAATCCTAAGGGAAATCAGTCCTGAATATTCATTGGGAGGACTGATGCTGAAGCTCCAATAGTTTGGCCACCTGATGCGAAGAACTGACTCACTGGAAAAGAGACCCTGATGCTGGGCATGACTGAAGGCAGGAGGAGAAGGGGACAATAGAGGATGAGATGGTTGGATGGCATCACCAACTCGACGGACATGAGTTTGGGTAAGCTCCAGGAGTTGGTGATGGACAGGGAAGCCTGGCGTGCTGCAGTCCATGGAGTCGCAAAGAGCTGAACACGACTGAGCGACTGAATTGAACTGACTGATTTGCATAATTTGCCCTTTTCCTGAATCTGTGTTCCATCTCCCTAAAGTTGTAAGAGTCATCCTACTGACCCAGCCTTACACAGACACACCTCATTTTACTGAACTTTGCAGGTACTGTGATTTTTACAGATTGGAGGTTTGTGATGACTTTGTGTTGTTGGATGATGGTTATCAATGTTTAGTAATGAAGTGTTTTTTTAAATTAAGGTATGTATTGGGTTTGCCAAAAAGTTTGTTTGGACTTTTCCATAAGATGTCACAAGTGAATCCAAATGAACTTTCTGGGCAACCCAATACATTATTTATTTATTTAACTCTTAATGTCTTCTTTTTTAAATTGAAGTATGGTTGGCTTACACACATTGTATTTTTTAGACATAATGTTATTGCATACTTAACAGATTTCAATATAGTGTAAATATAACTTTTATATGTATTGGGACCCCAAACATTCTTTTGACGTGCTTTACTGTAATAGTCACTGTATTTTGGTGGTGTGGAGCCAAAGCTTCAATGTCTCTGAGGTGTGCCCATATCGCAAGATGGCAAGTCCATCCCAGCAGATCTCCAGCCCTGAAGAGATCAGTCCAGAGTTGCCAAATGGGAAGTTTATCAGCACCCAGGAGTTAACTAGAAAGGCATAAATCTTGCTTGACACTTCTCAGCTGAGGGCTAAACTTTAATCCATCATAGCAAAGTAACAGTCACCAGGCAGAAGGCAGCTGGTGTAGAATAGACAGACCATCGCGGGGGACAGTAGGGACCTTGCCTGGAGAGAAGGGCCTTTAATTATGGAGTATCTGTGCTGTCTTCATGCTTGCAGGAGGCTCTCAGGTGGACAGAGATATGGATGGGGAGGGGAGGTGTATGAACTGGGCCTCTGCTGGGGATCAGAGCCTCGTGGAGGAACAAGCACGAGAATTGGTCAGGGGTGTGGCCTGTGAGTCAGACAGACAGGGCCTCAAGTTCTGACTCTGCCATGTGCTCGTTCTGTGACCGGGGCCAGAGACCCCTGCTCCTCCTGTTCTGGGGTGGGTTGAATTATGTGCCCCCCTAAGCTATGTCTACATCCTAAGCCCTGGTCTGTGTGAATGGGACCTTATTTAGAAAAAGAGTCTTTGCAGATGCAATGAAGGGTCTCGGAGATGTGATGTCCTAGATTAACCAGGGGGTCTTAAGTCCACTAGTGTCCTCACTGGAAGAGGAAACTCGGACACAGAGGTGAGGCCACGTGAAGACGGAGGCAGAGACTGCAGTGTCTCCAACTCTGCAACTGGGACACGAGGAAGAAATGGGCCAGAAGCAGCTCTGATGGAGGCCACCCCAACACCGCACCCTAGATGCAGGGAGGGGCCGTACTCACGGTCAGGCAGACGTTGATGAGGGTGCAGACCTTCCCATCTCCAGTGTACTTCGGCAAACAGTTACAGACGGCCTGTCCAGGAAGAAGGCAGAACGGGTCATTTCACAGACAGGTCCTGCACCATTTCCTGCTTGCTCAGTGTGACAGGGACTGAGGGAGGCAGAGTCAGGGCTCCTGAGCCTCCAGCTTCTGAGTCTTTTTGCCCCTCAACCCCTCCCCTCCTTTATGTGGAGTCCTTACTCACTCCCGCCTCCCCTAACCTTCTCCCTAGGGAGACAATGCCTCGGTCACAGTGCTGGGGAGTATGTAACTGAGAGGCTTAAAACCGCTATCTTCTGCTGTTGTACATGTATTTCAGAGGCTCAAGCCCAAGAAAAATGGTAAGATTCTGGGCATCAGAAAGCTGAAGGAAAGGAGAGCATGGCTGAGACCTTCATGTTTCTGGAGCCATGTGGTGTCTGCACAGGCCCACTTCTTCCCACCGCGCTGTGCTGCTAGTCACTCAGTCGTGTCCGACTCTGTGACCCCGTGGGCTGTAGCCCATCAGGCTCCTCTTGTCCATAGGGATTCTCTAGGCAAGAATACTGGAGTGGGGTGCCAAGCTCTCCTTCGGGGGATCTTCCCAACGCAGGGACTGAACCCAGGTCTCCCACATTGCAGGCAGATTCTTTACCGGCTGAGCTACCCGGGAAGCCTGAGAATACTGGAGTGGGCAGTCTACCCCTTCTCCAGGGGATCTTCCTGACCCAGGAATTGAACCGGGGTCTCCTGCATTGCAGGTGGATTTTTTTTACCANCTGAGCTACCCGGGAAGCCTGAGAATACTGGAGTGGGCAGTCTACCCCTTCTCCAGGGGATCTTCCTGACCCAGGAATTGAACCGGGGTCTCCTGCATTGCAGGTGGATTTTTTTTACCAGCTGAGCTACCAGGGAATCCCCACTGTAGGAAGGGCCTTTCCCTCACAAGCCCTTTGTTCCCTGCTCCTCCCACCTTCCTCCTCTTTCCAAAACAACCATCTCTAGGGGAGTTGTTTCAGAATTTCCTCTAATGTATTTATTTCACCCTGTTACTCCCTAGAGGTCTGTTCTCAGCCCCTCTCCCTCAGGCCTGGGTCTGTATCTGCAGGAATTTGCTCCTAGGAAAATGTAGCCCCCTAGAGAGGCAGAGCTCACCTGGTTGGGTCCCGTCTGTGTGCACTCTGCATGCCTGTGGCAGCCACCATGGTTCTCCAAGCAGGGGTTGATCTCTTTAAAACAAAAATCCCACACCTGGCATGAGAATCGAGCCTTATTTTTAAGTAAAGGCATCTCGATGGATCCAACCAAGCAGAGCAGGTGTCAAGGCGTGAGTCAGTTTTCTTGGCAACTCTGTGGCTGAAATAACCCAACAGGGAGGGTGCTGGCTGTGGTTTCTCAAAACTCCCTCCTCTGGGACGGGACTGTGCCAGCAGAGGCGTATCTGCAGGCTTGACTCTGTCCCTCTATTGAATGAATATGAGTGTTTGCACCCAAGGACTTGAAATAATAGAATTTTGGAGTCTAATTCAGCATGTTATAAATGAAGGGATGTAGGAATTAAAAAAAAAAAAAAAGCGCATTTGTAACCATCACAGTGTAACTGGCTCATAGAAGAATCATCAATAGGTGCTCAATTTAGGAGGACATTTTGATGGCAAGCAGGATGTCTGCTTGGTATGAAAGCGTTTCCTAGCCGATTGCTTATAAGCAGCCAAGGGAAAACAAGTAAATGGAAAACAAGTGGAGGGATCAGACAGCACCTTGACCGAGGGGTCAAAACTAAAGGCAGTTGGAAATCGCAGGTAAGAGGTGGTACCTACCCATGCACACGATGCCATCGCCAGTATAGCCTGCCTTGCACACGCACACCCGGCTTCCTGGGGTGGTTCTTTTGCAGACAGCCTTGACAGAGCAACCTCCATTGCTGATCTCACAGGCATTGATTGCTATAGAAGAGAAAGATGACACAGAGCAGTGGAGGAGGAGGGGGAAAATTGATGTGTTTTTACTTGAGTGGATGAGAAATAGTAGTTACTTCAAAATGGCAGGCATTGGATTGATAGTGATAGTGATAGTGAAGTCGCTCAGTCGTGTCTGACTCTTTGCGACCCCGTGGACTGTAGCCCACCAGGCTCCTCTGTTCATGGGATTCTCCAGGCAAGAATACTGGAGTGGGTTGCCATTTCCTTCTCCAGGGGATCTTCCCAACCCAGGGATCGAACCCAGGTCTCCTGCATTGCAGGCAGACGCTTTAACCTCTGAGCCACCAGGGAAGCCCTAGGCATTGGATTAAACACAGATAATTCAAAAGAATGCAAAGCACTAGATGTCACTGGTGAATTCTATCAAACATTTAATAAATACCAAAATTTCACATGCTCTCCTAAAAACTGAAAGAGGAGGGAAGACTTCTCAATTCATCCTATGAGGCCAGTATTATTCTGATACCAAAACCAGGCAAAGCTATCACGAAACAACTATAGACTAATACCCTTCATGAATATAGATTCAATATCCTCAAGAAAATACTTGAAGGTCAATTTTAGAAATATATAAATGTGATTACATACTGTAAGAAAGAGGTACTAATATAGGAATACAAGATTGTTTAACATCCCCCAAGTCAATGAATGTAACAGAGCACAGCAACAGAATGAAAGACAAAACCACAATCATCCTAGTATAAGGAGCAGAGCCTTTTGTCAAAATTCAATATTATTAATGATAAAAACACTAAATAGACTAGGAACAGAAGGCAACTTCCTTAACCTGATAAAGGACATTTTTCCCTTATGAAAAACCCACAGCTAAGGTCACGCTTAGTGATGGCAGACCAAGTGCTTTCTCCCCTGATTGGGAATAAGGCAAGTAGGTCCGCTCTTACCACTTCTGTTCAACACTGTGTTGAATGAAGGTTCTGGTCAGGGCAATTAGGCAAGAAAGAAAGAAAAGGCATTCAGATTAGAAAAGATGTAAAGGCATTTCTGTTTGCAGATGACATGATGTGCTATGGAAAATCCTGAAGAACCCACTAAAAAGAATTAGAGCGAATCATTGAATTCAACAGTATTGTAGGCCACAGGATCAACAGTCAAAAATCAATTGTACTTCTAGACCACAGCAATGAGCAAACTGAAAATGAAATTAAGAAAACAATTCCACTTACAATAGCATCAAAAGATGGACTCCATTAACAAATTATAAAACACTCTGAAAACTACAAACATTGTGGAAAGAAATAAAAAATGACCTAAATAATAAAAAGACCTTCCATGTTCATTGATGGAAAGAGTTAATATTGTTAAGGTGGCATTACTCCCTATATCTGATCTATAGATTAAAGGGAATCTGTCAAAATCCCAGTTGATTTCTTTGCATAAACTGACAAGATTATCCTAAAACTTGTATATAAATTCAAAGGGCCCAGAACAGTCAAAACAATCTTTAAAAAAAAAGAGCAGAGTTGGAGGACTCACACTCCCTAATTTCAAAACTTACTACAAAGCTTCAGTAATAAAGACAGGGCGGAACTGGCAGAAGGATCCATATGGAATTAAGAGTCTAGAAATAAACTCAAACATCTGTGGTCAATGGCTTTGCCACAAAGGTGCCAATATGTTATTTACACCACAGGAAGAATGATCTTTTCAAAAATTGATACTGAGACAATTAGATATCCATATGTGAAAGAATGAATTTGGACCTCACTATATATACAAAAGAGCTTCTCTGATGGCTCAGCGGTAAAGAATCCACCTGTAAAGCAGGAGACACGGGTTTGATCCCCAGGTGGGGACGATCCCTGGAGGAGGGCATGACAACCTACTCCAGTATTCTTGTCCGGAGAATCCCACGGACTGAGGAGCCTGCGGGCTACAGTCCATAGCGTTGCAAAGAGTCAGACAGACTGAAGCAACTGAGTACACAGGCATGTATACAGAAATCAGTTCAAAGTGGATCAAAGATCTGGAGTCCCAAGGTGTGCGTATGAGTCCTGGCTTGCCCTTCGTTCACCATGTGACTTTAGACAATTGACTTAATTAGTATGAATTTTGGGGGTACACCCATACAAGCTTATGCGCAGGTTTGGATAATGTATATGAAAGTTTTATAGAAATATTGAGCATTATATTAACTTACAGATGACAAAATGATGCAAAGAGCAGTCAAGCAGCTGTCCCCAGGTAACATACACGATAAGAACGTAGATTTAAACCCAGGGAGTCTAACGACAGGACTCTTTATAACAGCTGCCGCTTTGCTATCTCCCCCNCGCCTCTCGCTCAAGAGGAGCTCCTGAGAGCACGCGGTCCAGGGCCAGCTCCAGGCAGAGTACCCCTGTACACAGACCTGGCCTCATCTCTGAGGACCTCCTGAGTCCTGTTTCTCCTGCTGGTCTCCTTGTCCCGGCCACACCCCATAGATAAAGGTGATGGCTCTAGGGAGCCTGAGATTTTTTTTTAATCATTCAACAAATATTTAGTATACACCTACCATGGTCTTTGCAATGTGCTGGTATAAGAGATACAGAAACAGATCAGACATGGATTTTTGCCCTTGAAGAACTTTCAGCAGAGACATCAACTGGCAGCATGAGGCCACACAAGGTTAAATACCAATGGTAAAAAGAGAATCTGTTGTAAGCTGATGTCTGTTAGCAAAAAGAAAGTGGGGCTCGTGCTGGCCTTAAAAGAAAAACGCTATTTTTATAGACAGGGGAAGAAAGGGTACACCAAGCAGGGCAAAGCGCCCCATCAAAGGCACAGAGACCGGAAAAGGCAGAGCCATCAGGAGGGAAGCTGAAGGTGGGGACACAGAGGAGGATGAGATAATAATCCAGCCACCGTGAGATAAGGGATCAGAGAGGAGAGAGAAGGAGAAACAAAGGTCTTAATACCCACTATGTGCTAGGCATCGGCTTCACAGCCATTACTTAACTCAACGCTCAGAGGCATCCTATCCAGAGGAAGGCTGAAGTTATCATCCCCATTTCATAGAAGTGAGACAGGCTTAGGACAACTGAAAGTATTTACAAATAAGACCAGCAGCGATGGGACCTGGCTTCCAGCCCCTCAGATAAGTAAGCAGCATTTCCTATACAAGTCCATAAACCTTCTCTTTGTGCTAGCGGCCTCTGCTGTTGTGTGTTGCTTGGTGTCTTGTGTTCCTGTCTCTGTGTGTGCATGCAAGTGTGTGTGTGTGTTGTTAAGGGCAAGGAAGGGAAGATCCACTTTGCTTCCCTTTGTTTCTGGTCTGCAAGCTCCTATAAAATGAAAAGCGCTCGTCTCCCAGGACTGCAGGTGGAAGAGTCCTCCTGAGGAACTGCACACCATTTCCACTGTTGACCCCTTCCCATTTCCCGAGTCGCCGCAGGACTGTCCTGAGACCAACTGAGAGCGCAGCCCTGAAACGTATACACTACCATATGTAAAATAGCCAGCCAGTGGGAAAATTGCCATCTTGTGCAGGGAGCTCAACCCAGTGCTCTGTGACCCCCTACAGGGGCAGGATAGGGTGGGAGTGGGAAGGGAGGTTCAAGAGGGAGAGGACTTAACAGCTGATTCCTGTTGATGTACGCAGAAACCAACACAGCACTGTAAAGCAATTATCCTCCAAATAAAAATAAATAGTTTAAAAAGTCTGTCCCATGAGACACGAAGCATACATCCCTGCACGAGGATCTTCAGCTTGTCCACGTGACTCGTCTTGGCCAGTGGATTATGGGCAGAAGTGACCATGAGCCTCAACTCGGCCTAAGCACAGAAGCATCCCAGGTTTGCACTTGAACCACTGCTAAGAGAAGAACATGCTGCACGGGTCCCAGAACACTGGGGCCAAGCCAGGCCAAGCTGACCTGAGCTCCACCTGCGGCTGGGAGCCAAAGCCAAACCAGCAATATTCAGAAATAGCCCCTGGCTGCAAACCTCTGATCTATCCCAAATCCCCCATTTTTCAATAAACACATATGAGACCCAGACTGGAAAAATGATCGGCTGGAGTCTTATCATTAGAAGCAGTTAGAAATTGGGTCTCCTGATTGCTAATCCACAGTTTTCTGACTACCCCATCCTATCTCATCAAAGGGATTCCCTGCAGACTGCAAGAAAACAGAGGAAGTCTGAGATGCCAACCAAGTAAGTAATTAAGCAGAATAGATGCAGTCAAAATGCATGAAAGCAAGATTGAACCTGGATAATCCCTCCATAATTTAGAGTTGATCTATCTAAAAGAGTTCCTGCTGATTTCCCAGGAGGATCTTTCTTTCCTGAACTGGCGCCACCGGAAGCATCACAGTTGAATCTGTTAACCCCATCATCTTTCAAGGTGTCCATCTTTTGTACCTGAGAAATGCGGCCCAGTTTCTTTCATTTTTGAATTTATGTTTTATTACTAGGGTCTTGCTGCTAAGTCACTTCAGTCGTGTCCGACTCTGTGTGACCCCATAGACGGCAGCCCACCAGGCTCCCCCATCCCTGGGATTCTCCAGCCAAGAACACTGGAGTGGGTTGCCATTTCCTTCTCCAATGCATGAAAGAGAAAAGTGAAAGTGAAGTCGCTCAGTCTGTCGGACTGTTAGCGACCCCATGGACTGCAGCCCACCAGGCTCCTCCGTCCATTGGATTTTCCAGGCAAGAGTACTGGGGTGGGGTGCCATTGCCTTCCCCAGGTCTTACAGCACTCAAAAATAACTTCTTTCCCAAGTGATTTTGCATGTTCTTCTCTGCCTCACACAGACTATGAATCAGTCTAAATATTCTCTAGTCATATCATTGCCTATAAATATTGCCATCATCCAAAGGTGCTTATAACCAGAGCATGTTAGAGCAGAAGAGAGATCTTAGAGGTCAATAGCTCCAGTCCCATCACTTTAGAGATAAGGATAGTGAGGCCCAATGAGGGTAAGTGATATTCCCGAGACCTGGGTTCAATCCTTGGGTCGGGAAGATCCCCTGGAGGAGGGCATGGCTGCCCACTCCAGTATTCTTGCCTGGAGAATCCCCATGGACAGAGAAGCCTGGCAGGTTACAGTCCATAGGGTCGCAAAGAGTTGGACATGACTGAGCGACTAAGCACAGCACAGCACAGATATCACAGAAGGGGCACTGATTTTGGTGTGTCTTCCACTGAGGCAGAAAGCCATTCAAGTTCAAGTCTTAAGATTCCAGCCTTATCTAAGGTACTTTCCTCTTTACTTTTTCCTCCCGAGGAAGGCAGGGCCACCACAGAGGTCAACCAAGCTCCAGTTGATCTCATCAAAAAAAGACCATCTTCTTACAACCTGTTCTCCCACCATACTTAAAAATTAATTTCAGATGGATGGAAAAGGTCAAAGAGTTGCCTGTCTCACTTATGTGCCCTCAATGTCTAGAAAAGGTCAGGTATAGCACAGGCAAGCAATAGATATTTGCCAAGTTAATGACTTTAAAATGAGCAACAGAATAACATTTTAAAATGAAGACACCTATATCTTCTTGCACAGGACCAAAAGTAAAAATACTAAAGGCAAAGGTAGGTAGATTTGATTACTGAGAAATTTAAAACCTCGTACCATAAAAAAAAAACTTTGTATAAAATATAGGAATACATGGCAAACAGAAAAAGTATCTACAACATATATAACAAAAGGTTCAAAATTCTCCAAGCCATGCTTCAACAGTTCATGAACTGAGACCCTCCATATACTCAAGCTGGAGTTAGAAAAGGCAGAGGAACCAGAGATCAAATTGCCAACATCTGCTGGATCTTAAAAAAAGCAAGAGAATTCCAGAAAAACATCTACTTCTGCTTCGTTGACTACACTAAAGCTTTTGACTGCGTGGATCACAACAAACTGTGGAAAATTCTTCAAGAGATGGGAATATCAGACCGCTTTACCAGTCTCCCGAGAAATCTGTATGCAGGTCAAGAAGCAACAGTTAGAACCAGTCATGGACCACTGGGAAAGGAGTACGTCAAGGCTGTATATTGTCACCCAGCTTATTTAACTTATATGCAGAGTACATCATGAGAAACGCTGGGCTGGATGAAGCACAAGCTAGAATCGAGAAATATCAATAACCCCAGATATACAGATGACACCACCTTCATGGCAGAAAGTTAAGAAGAACTAAAGAGCCTCTTGATGTGGATGAAAGAGGAGAGTGAAAAAGCTGGCTTATAACTCAACATTCAAAAAACTAAGATCATGGAATCTGGTCCCATCACTTCATGACAAATAGATGGGAAAACAATGGAAACAATAAGACTATTTCCTTGGGCTTCAAAATCACTGCATGGTGATGACTGCAGCCACGAAATTAAAAGATGCACCTTGGAAGGAAAGCTATGACAAACCTAGACAGCGTATTAAAAAGCAGAGACATTATTTTGCTGACAAAGGTCTGTCTGTCTAGTCAAAGCTATGGTTTTCCCAGTAGTCATGTATGGATGTGAGAGTTGGACCATAAAGAAGGCTGAGCATTGAAGAACTGATGCTTTGAACTGTGGAGAAGACTCTTAAGAGTCCCTTGGACTGCAAGATCAAATCAGTCTATCCTAAAGGAAATCATGCTCAGTTGCTTCAGTCATGTCTGACTTTTTGCAATCCCATGGACTGTAGCCCACCAGGTGCCTCTGTCCATGGGATTCTCCAGGCAAGAATACTGGAGTGAGTTGCCATTTCCTTCTCCAGGAGATCGTCCCCACCCAGGGATCGAACTTGTGTCTCTTACACCTCCTGCATTGTCAGGCAGGTTCTTTACCACTAGGGCCACCTGGGAAGCCCTTAAAGGAAATCAGTCCTGAATATTCATTAGAAGGACTGATGCTGAAGCTGAAACTCCAATACTTTGACCACCTGATGCGAAGAGCTGACTCATTGGAAAAGACCCTGATACTGGGAAAGATTGAAGGCTGGAGGAGAAGGGGATGACAGAGGATGAAATCGTTGGATGGCATCACTGACTCAATGGATATGATTTTGAGTAAGCTCCAGGAGATGGTGAAGGACAGGGAAGCCTGGTGTGTTGGAGTCCTTGGGGTCACAAAGAGTCAGACACGACTGAGTGACTGAACAACAATATATTTTGTAACATACAGAAATTTCAAATCACTATCCTGTGCATCAAAAACAAACATAGTTTTGAAAGGTAAATTATACTTCAAAAACAACCAAACAAGAAAAAGATCAGATTTGTAGTTACCAGAGTGGGAGAGGGAATTGAAGGTGGTCAAAATGTACAAACTCCCAGTTATAAGATAAGTAAGTTCTAGGGATATAATGTCAGAGAAGGAAATGGCACCCCACTCCAGTACTCTTGCCTTGAGAATCCCAGGGACGGGGGAGCCTGGTGGGCTGCCATCCATGGGGTCACACAGAGTTGGACACGACTGAAGCGACTTAGCAGCAGCAGCAGCAGGGATATAATGTATCACAAGATTTATATAATTAACACTGATGTATGATACATGTGAAAGTTGTTAAAAGTCAATCCCAAGAATTCTCATCACAAGGAAAAAGTATTTTTTTCTTTTTTAAATTTTGTACCTAATATGAAATGATGGATGTTCACCAGACTTACTGTGGTCATTATTTTGTATGGAAATATGGCTGGATGGCATCACGGACTCGATGGACATGAGTGTGAGTGAACTCCGAGAGATGGTGATGAACAGGGAGGCCTGGCGTGCTGCGATTCATGGGGTCGCAAAGAGTCGGACACGACTGAGCGACTGAACTGAACTGAACTGAAACTTGAAAATCCAATCATTATGCTGTGTACCTTAAACTTTTGCAGTGTTATATGTCAGTTTTATCTCAGTAACACTAGAAGAAAAAATTTAAAAAATTAAAAAAAAATAAAAGCAATTCACAAGATGACTACATGTAGCTGATAAACATATAGTGTTCAGTGTTATTAGTAATCCAAGAAAGGTACTGCTTTTCACTGTGCACTTTTACAAAGCTTAAAAATAATGAACTAGCCAGTGTTAGCAATTGCTGCTCTTGTTCAGTTGCTACGTCATGTCCAATTCTTTGCAACCCCATGGACTGCAACATGTCAGGCTCCTCTGTCTTCCACTCTTCCTGGAGTTTGCTCAAATTCATGTCCATTGAGTCCAGGATGCTGTCTAACCATCTCATCCTCTGTCACCCTCTTCTCCTTTTGTCTTCAAATCTTTTCCAACATGAGGGTCTTTTCCAATGAATCGGTTCTTTGCATCAGGTGGCCAAAGTATTGGAGCTTCAGCATCAGTCCTTCCAATGAATATTCTGGGTTGACTTCCTTTAGGATTGATTAGTTTGATTTCTTTATGGTCTGAGGAACTCTCAAGAGTCTTCTTCAGCACCACAATCCAAATGCATCAGCTTTTCAGCGCTCAGCCTTTTTTATGGGCCAACACTCACAAGCGTACATGACTATTGGAAAAACCGTAGCTTTGATTATACAGACTTTGGTCAGAAAATTGATGGCTCTGCTTTTTAATATATTGTCTAGATTTGTCATAGATTTTCTTCCAAGGAGCAAGTGTCTTTTAATTAGGAATAAATAGGTACTCTGATAGTGAGAGCTGGACATAACTTAGTTAAGTAAACAACAACTGATAGAAAGGAAATTATTACCAACCTTCTGGAAAGTGGTTTGTTTTTTTTTTTCCATAATACCAGCAACCTCTAAAATGTACATGCCTCTTAGTGCAGAACCTCTAAGAATTTATCCTCAAGCAGGCAGTCTTCTGTGATATATGCAAAGATGCATAAAGTTGCCAGCCATAGCATTATTTATACCAATAGAACTTATAAACAACCTGAAGTTCCAATAATAGGGAGACGTTTTAAAATTAAATTACAGATTCCTATATAATAAAATGCTTTGTAGCCTGGGTTGGGAAGATCCCCTGGATAGAAAATAGCAACCCGCTTCAGCATTCTTACCTGGAAAATTGCACAGACAGAGGAGCCTAGCGGGTTACAGTCCACAGGGTCACAGAGAGTCAGACATGCCTGAGCACACGGCACCCAGCCATTAAAACACCACGGTGTTTAATATTTAAAAATATTTAACGTTGGAAAATGTTCAAACCATAATGTAGAATTCTTAAAAAGCAGACTAAAGTCAGCAACTACGGTAACTACTTTTTTTAATTACATGTCCATGGAAAAAGACGTTAAGAGAGGTAATCAGTGGAGAGGGAGACGACAGATGATTTGTTTTTCTCTCATGTTTTGCAAATCTTCTACCTTGAGATTGCTCTTTCTTTGCCTGTTGGAAGCAGCACAGGTAAGTGCTCAGGCTTTAGTTAATTCCTGGTCCACAGCTTATTAGACACGTGATTTAGAACAAATAATCTACTTTCTCTGCACCTCCGTTCCACCATCTGTACAAAAGGGGTTCTGCTAGTATCCACCTCAGAGAGTTGTGAGAATCTGTATAATATCATCTCTGTGAAGTACCTAGCACAATTCCCGGCACCTAATAAATGTCTGGTAAATATCACCACTGCTGTTAGAGAACATGAACTATCATTTTAAAAGAGAGGGACCTCCCTGGCAGTCCAGCTGTTTAGACTCTGCGCTCCCAATGTAGATGGCTTGGGTTCAATCCCTACTCAGGGAACTAAATCCCACATGCCTTCACATGCCACATGGCAGGGACAAAAATAAATGAATAGAAATGTTGTAAAAGATTCCAATAAAAATAAATTGATAAGCAATATTTTAAGAAAGAAGAAAGAAAACATTTGGAGGCTTGGCTTCAGCCTTTACTAGGGTCTAACAGAATCTGCTTGCCCAGTTAAAAGGCCGGTTCTGTCCTAGAAGAGACAGCCCTTCTGGTTGACGGTCCTCCACAGAGCCTCTGGACGGGAGGGACTCCCATCTCCACTCACCCACTGCTGATGTTCTAGCTCCTATGGCCACAAAGCCCGCAGCCACCACAGAGCAAGATGACTTCAAGATTTTTTTTTTTTCTACCCGCAAACTTCAAAACCATCCTAAGTGGCAGAGTCAGGACAAAGCCTGGTCTGGTGATGTAGAAGTGACTCATTGTCACACTCTGCCCTCAGGACTCAGAGACCCTAGAGTCTGTAAGTGTTCACCAAGAAGCAAAAGGACACCCCAATCTTTGAGGCAACCCTCATTGTGAAGTTTGGAAGCTGAATCAGCTTGACCTGTGACACCCTGAGGCCCTCCCAGAAATGGGGCCTGAATGCAGCCCCCAGCCCCCAAGAGGGGTCTCACTGCAGAGTGGCCCACTCGAGGGCAGGAGCTCCAGGACAGAGTCAGGCCCAGCCTCACAGGATGTGGCCTGTCCCCTATATCCTACCCTGAGATGCTGACTTCTGCATCCCTGTGTGGAACCCTTCTCTGCCTGTGACCTCATCACTCTGATTGACTCTTGGGACAGTAGTTGCCATGGGTTCCCTCTGAGTTCCACACAATACCATTCCTTTCAGCATGGGATCACACCCTAACCATGATTCCCTCCTCTGCTAAGAGTCCAGTGATATGCAAGCCTTCCTTTGAACTTAGCACACACCCACCAAAGCACACTGTCCCACAGCTGTGACACCACATACTAGCTCTGCGGATGGAACCCAGCTGCCACACCCAAGCTGTGGAGCTCACAGAATGCTGCCCAAGCACCAGAAGGGACCTGCGAGGCGAGGGGTGTTGACTCTGACAGTGGTCCTCCCTTCCCGGCTAACCCTCCATCACCCACATGGCTGTGCCATGCACGAACCCAGTACAATGAGAATATACCCTGGAGGGGCCACCCTCTTTGTTAAAGTCTACTTAGAGAGGAGGTGTCTCTCAAGATTTCACAGGTTGAATTTGAGATGGTATGGGTTCATTCTGCCTTCCCCTCCCACCAAGATCTTGATTTTCCTTGTGCAGAGAGACTGGAG
Organism: Oreotragus oreotragus; assembly: GCA_006410675.1. Taxonomy (NCBI): domain Eukaryota; kingdom Metazoa; phylum Chordata; class Mammalia; order Artiodactyla; family Bovidae; genus Oreotragus; species Oreotragus oreotragus. Next base: position 106,832 of record SJYX01016396.1, on the reverse strand, counting down.
GGCTATATCTCCACAGTGGTTTTCACCGTTGAGCATCTATCTGTTCTCCCAATGCCAGCTGCCAATGCACAGAGGAACTGCATCTGATGACAGAGCCCCGCCAAACCCAAACTAGAATCTGCCTTCTTAGGAGAGGGATTAGTGGGAAAGTAAGACAGCCTGGTAGAAAAGAGTATATAATAAGTCTCCTACATATGAACCTTCAAGGTGCAAACTTTCAAAGATGCAAATGTGTGCACATGTCCAATCACGTGACTTAGTTCACAAGTCTGGCGTACACTGTCATGTGTGTGCATTCTCTACAAATGATGGTGCCTTTGCGTAGTTTACTTACAGTAGCACCGTATCTTTATTGCAAGCTCAGGATGTCCAGAAGTAAGTGTAAAAGGAGTGGTGATGTAGCTATACTTTTCAAGGTACTGTACTGTGAGTTTAAAGAGGTTTTATTTTTTGCATTTGTTTTACTTGTGTGAAAAGTATTACAAACCTACTACAGTACTGTGCTATATAGTCAACTGTGTCAGTTGGGTACCTAGGGCTAACTTTGTTGGATTTACGAACAAATTGGAGTTATGAAAGTGCTCTCAGAATGAAACTCGTTTGTATGTAGGGGATTTACTCTATAAACTTGGGAGTCAGACACAACTGGTGGTGTAGCCACCTCGTGCCAGCTCTGTGACCCTGGCTGAGCTCCTTGCTCTTTACAAGAGCCAGTCTGTTCATCTGCAGAATGGAAACAAATAAGCCCCCCCGCCATAGGGTTGTGGTGAGATCTCAGTAAGAAAGGGCACAGGACTTAGTGAGAGGTTCACCACTGACAGCCATTGCTAATGCCAACCCCATTCTCTATCTGGCCATTCCTGGTACATAGTCATGCTACACCCTCAACAATAAACTCCACACAGGGACAGTATTCTGAACTCTCATCCCCTCCACCCTCGTGCCCCTCACCTACCGCCCTGAAGGCATACTGTAGACAGGAGACCCTTAAATATTTGTTGAAGGAATGATTTGCTGAATGCCATTTGGTCTCTGAAATGTGCCTTCTGTGTTTCATCATTTTATGAAAGATGTATTATTCCATGACCTTTTAGATTTCCATTTAATCATGCATCTAGATTAAATCCTGATTCATTTTCCTGACCCTGAATAGCATACAGCTCTTCCCTTTGATATTATCCTGCCTGCATGGATACAAGCTCTATGCCAAGTGTATCCCTNCTCTTTGTTAAAGTCTACTTAGAGAGGAGGTGTCTCTCAAGATTTCACAGGTTGAATTTGAGATGGTATGGGTTCATTCTGCCTTCCCCTCCCACCAAGATCTTGATTTTCCTTGTGCAGAGAGACTGGAGGGCTATATCTCCACAGTGGTTTTCACCGTTGAGCATCTATCTGTTCTCCCAATGCCAGCTGCCAATGCACAGAGGAACTGCATCTGATGACAGAGCCCCGCCAAACCCAAACTAGAATCTGCCTTCTTAGGAGAGGGATTAGTGGGAAAGTAAGACAGCCTGGTAGAAAAGAGTATATAATAAGTCTCCTACATATGAACCTTCAAGGTGCAAACTTTCAAAGATGCAAATGTGTGCACATGTCCAATCACGTGACTTAGTTCACAAGTCTGGCGTACACTGTCATGTGTGTGCATTCTCTACAAATGATGGTGCCTTTGCGTAGTTTACTTACAGTAGCACCGTATCTTTATTGCAAGCTCAGGATGTCCAGAAGTAAGTGTAAAAGGAGTGGTGATGTAGCTATACTTTTCAAGGTACTGTACTGTGAGTTTAAAGAGGTTTTATTTTTTGCATTTGTTTTACTTGTGTGAAAAGTATTACAAACCTACTACAGTACTGTGCTATATAGTCAACTGTGTCAGTTGGGTACCTAGGGCTAACTTTGTTGGATTTACGAACAAATTGGAGTTATGAAAGTGCTCTCAGAATGAAACTCGTTTGTATGTAGGGGATTTACTCTATAAACTTGGGAGTCAGACACAGCTGGTGGTGTAGCCACCTCGTGCCAGCTCTGTGACCCTGGCTGAGCTCCTTGCTCTTTACAAGAGCCAGTCTGTTCATCTGCAGAATGGAAACAAATAAGCCCCCCCGCCATAGGGTTGTGGTGAGATCTCAGTAAGAAAGGGCACAGGACTTAGTGAGAGGTTCACCACTGACAGCCATTGCTAATGCCAACCCCATTCTCTATCTGGCCATTCCTGGTACATAGTCATGCTACACCCTCAACAATAAACTCCACACAGGGACAGTATTCTGAACTCTCATCCCCTCCACCCTCGTGCCCCTCACCTACCGCCCTGAAGGCATACTGTAGACAGGAGACCCTTAAATATTTGTTGAAGGAATGATTTGCTGAATGCCATTTGGTCTCTGAAATGTGCCTTCTGTGTTTCATCATTTTATGAAAGATGTATTATTCCATGACCTTTTAGATTTCCATTTAATCATGCATCTAGATTAAATCCTGATTCATTTTCCTGACCCTGAATAGCATACAGCTCTTCCCTTTGATATTATCCTGCCTGCATGGATACAAGCTCTATGCCAAGTGTATCCCTTTACGGACCAACCAGTTTGCAACCCTGTGGCTTAAAATGACCATCATGTGTTATTCCCCCTGGTTCTGTGGGTTAATCAGGCAGTTCCACTACTGATCTCACTTGAACTCACTCAATGGGCTGCAGTCAGGCGATTGTCCCATCAGTAGTACAACCCAGTCGTCCTTCCACAGAGGCAACAGTGGTCCAAGAGGGCAAAGTCAGAACCGCAAGACCTCTGGAGTCCAGGCTCTGAGACCAAACTCAACATCACTTCTACCACATTCATCATTCAAAGGTAATCCTGTGACCAATACAATTATTTTTAGTGGGGAGGAATTTGGGGGGGGATAGACTCTACCTCATGATAGGAGAAGGGGAAGGCGATGGCACCCCACTCCAGCACTCTTGCCTGGAAAATCCCATGGACGGAGGAGTCTGGTGGGCTGCAGTCCATGGGGTCACGAAGAGTCAGACATGACTGAGAGACTTCACTTTCACTTTTCACTTTCATGCACTGGAGAAGGAAATGGCAACCCACTCCAGTGTTCTTGCCTGGAGAATCCAGGGACAGGGGAGCCTGGTGGGCTGCCGTCTATGGGGTCGCACAGAGTCGGACACTGAAGCAACTCAGCAGCAGCATGATAGGAGGATGATAGGATTGAAAGGTCCTTCAAAATATTTTGGCCAGGGTGTCAAAGCAGACCAAGTAAAAGAAATACACATTTCATTTGACCCAGTTAGTAGTAGATGTGGAGGAATGACACACATCCCCCACCAGAACCCTTAAAAAGTGAGGAGTATCTGACATTGGAAAATCCTTTTTCTCCACATGAGGGATTTTCAAGGCCACTTAGAGTTGCCTGAAACTTCTTCTCCCTGGGAGACTTCATTTACTGTCATTATTTCAATGCCATCTACATGCTAATGACCCTCAAACTTATGCTTCCAACTCAGTCTCTGACTCACACATTCAAGTCTTGCTTTTGCTCCCCAAACCTGCTCCAGTCATGGTCTTTCCAGTCTCCACAGAGAAAATCATCAGTTACCCCAGCTGCTTGGGTCATAAATTTAGTTTGTCCCCAGCTACTCCCTCTCCTTCACAACTTTAATGTTGAATCCATCAGCAAATCTCATCAGCTCTACCTCCTAGCTACCCCGGCCCATTTCCACCACTGTACTCATTTCCTAGGACTCGCCGTACCAACTGCCACAAAGGAGGTAGATTAGGGCACAGATGTTGCTCTTATGTTGTCTTATAGTTTCAGAGGCGAGATGTCTGAAATCAAGGTGTTGGTAGAGCCATGCTCCACCTGTAACCTGGATAAAAGAATCCTTCCTTGCCTCTGAGCTTCTCCTGGTGGCCTTGGTGTTTCCTAGCTTGCAGCTTCATCACTGCAGTATCTGCCTCTGTCATCACATGATTCTCTCTTTCTGTTTGTCTCTGTCCAAGTTTCCTTCTATTTATAAAGATATCAGTCATTTGGACTAGGGCTCATCCTAATCCAATATGGTCTCATTTTAAGTTGATTACATCTGCAAAGACCCTATCTCCAAGTAAAGCCACATTCACCAGTACCTGGGGTTAGGACTTCAACATATCTTTGAGGGGTAGCAGTGGGGCACGCAGGCTTCCCTGGTGTCTCCGTAGTAAAAAATTCACCTGCCAATGCAGGAGATGCAAGAGATGGGGGTTCGATCTTGGTGTTGGAGAGATCCCCTGGAGTAGGAAATACCAATCCACTCCAGTATTCTTACCTGGAAAATCCCATGAACAGAGGAGCCTGGTGGGCTACAGTCCACAGGGTCGCAAAGAGTTGGACATGACTAAACACAGCACAGGGAGGGCATAATTCAACCGTAACTACTATAATCCCAGTCTAGGCCACCATCACCTCTTACTGCCTTCACCTTTTTTTTTTTTAAGATTTTTTTCTTGATGTGGACAGTTTTTCAAATTTTTATAGAATTTGTTACAATACTGCTTCTATTTTGTTTTGGTTTTTTTTTTTTTTTGGTTTTGAGGCATGTGGGATTTACTTCCCCAATCAGAGATTGAACCCAAGCCCCCTGCATTAGATGGCAGAGTCTTAACCACTGGACCTCCAGGGAAGTCCCTGCAATCACCTCTTTTCCTAGTCTCTGTTTCACTCTTGACCACCAACAGCAAAATCCTGGAACAAAACCTGGCTTTCAAAGTCCAAGGTCAAGATCTGCACGGCCTTTCCCCACCTCACTCCCCACATGCCCCTCCTCACCTCATGCTGCAGCCACACAGAGCACCTCTCTGTTCTTGCTACACAAGGACCCACCCCAGCAAGGGCCTTCCCACTGGCTGCTCCTGGTGCCTGGAGTGCCAGCCCCAGGATTCAGTGACTCACTCGTCTTGTCGATCAGATATAGGCTTCGACGTCACCTCTTCACAGGTCTTCCCAGTCATTCTCTTTCACATCTTCTAACTCAACTCCTTACATAGCACTTATAGCTATGTGATTTGCTTTCTTGTTGATTCACTGCCTGTCTTTCCCACGAGGATGTAAGCAGGGACCGTACGTCATCTCTGCTATATTTGCCATACCTGCGAGTGCCTGGCACAAAGCTCAATAAGTATTTGTTGCAAGAATGAATTTCTTCCTTTGTTACGTCCAATGGACAATTTTCTATCTTAATCCTGTAGAACCTAGTGTATGTGATAGAAGCAACCATTTCCTCTTTGCATAATTCTCTACTATCTCCTCCTAACCCCAGCCGATCTCAGGTTACAGTCTCCTCATTCTAATTCCTCTCTGCCTCCTTTGCACAATCCTCTTCCTCTGTGTCTTTAAAGTTGGTAAACCTTGGGGTTCTATTTTAGATCCTTGTGGTTGATGGGATAATGGCTTCCCCGAAGATGCCCACATCCTAATGCTTGGAACCTGTGAATAGGTTACCTTCTGCAGCAAAAGGGACTTTGCAGACGCAACTAAGCTAACGATCTGCAGGGCTCCCCTGGTGGCTCAGTGCTGAAGAGTCTGTCTGCCAGCGGGGGAGACATGGATTCGATCCCTGGTCTGGGAAGATCCCATATGCCTCAGAGCAACTGAGCCCATGTGTCACAACTGCTGAGCCTGTGCTCGAGAGCCCACATGCTCCAGAGGCCATGCTCTGCCACAAGAGGAGCCACCACAACTAGAGAGCAGCCCACACGGCAACGGAGACCCAGCACAGCCAAAAGTAAGTTAGAGAAAGAAAAAGCCAAGAATCTGCAAAAGGGAGATTGTCCTGCGTTATCTAGGTGGGCCCGATGTAATTACAGGGATCCTTATGAAAGGGAAGTAGGAGGATCTGAGCCAGAGAGAAAACTACGATGACTAAAGCAGAGGTGGCAGTGATGTGGCCGTGAGCCAAGGAATGTGGGCAGCCTCTAGAGGCTGGGGAGGCTCCCAAGAGTCTCCAAAAGGAGTACAGGTCTGCTGACACCTTGCTTTTAGTCCCCTAAGACCCATGTCTGACTTCTGACCTCTAACACCATAGGGTAATACACTTCTACTGTCTAAGCCACCAAGTTTGTAGCAACTTGCTACAGCAGCCTTAGGAAACTAATACAGTTCTCTTCTCTTCCGTTCTTGTATGTTCTCGAGGCAACTTCATCTTTACCCATGGCTTCAGGGACCATCTATAAGCAGGTGTTTTGCTTCTAAAATTCAGACTCACATATTCAACAGCTTACTTGACATCTTTCATTGGATGTCCAATGGCTACCCCAAACTCCACATGTCCCCAGCTCAGTCCCTCCGCCACACCATCCCAACCTGTTTCTCCACCTGTATCCTCTGTCTCAGCTGACGGCACCATCATACACCCATTGTTCCAAGCAGGGCACCTGGACGACTCCCTGTTCTTCTTCCCAGTGTCTAACTCATCTCGAAGTCCTGTTAATTTCATTTCATAAACTTGTCCCTTCCTCTCCATTGTCTCTTCTTGGCTTCCACAACAGTCTTCCAACCATCTCCCTCATCCATCCTTCATGCTGCATTTTTCTTTTTGAAATGCAAGTATCTTTCCACATCTCTCCTTTCTAGGTTCCTCTGGGATAAAAGTCAAGTTGCTAAATGTGACTTACAGGGCTTCCCTGTCTGCCTCCCAACCCATCACCCCAGCCTCACCTCCTCTGTATCACAGCCCAGCTCTCCACGCCACCAAACGCACTCCTCTCTTAGAAGACAGGAAGGAGAGAGGAACAGAAAGAGGAAGAGAGGCGAGGAAAAAGCTTGATCTCACTCCCAGGTCTTTCCTTCACTGAGTTTACCTCTCCAAAACCCCAGTCAGATGGACTCTCAACACAGGGGGAGTAGAAACACCTCCTCCATACAAGACACTTTAAACGTACATATCAGCGATTATACATTCTCATTACTCAAGACACACCCCCCAAAAATGCAAAATCACACCCCAACTTGCAAATTCATGCAAATATTCATTCCCTTACAGATAGGCCCACACACAGAAAGACAAACACAGATGATCCAGACAGATGCTCATCCAACCGCATGTGTTTTTCCATAACCACCCCTGATCCTCACAGACACAGCCTGAAGACACAAACATCCAAAGTGAAGCAGATAACTTCTGTGGCTTAGAGATGTGAGAATAAAGAAACAGGGAAGGTGAGAAAGGATGGTAGAAGGCTGAGGGTCAATGGAAGAAAAGAGGAATAACCACAGAAGAATGCGTGTGTGTGTGCTAGGCACTCGGTCCCATCCATCTCTTTGCGACCCCATGGACTGTACTTGCCAGACGCCTCTGTCCAGGGGCTTCTCCAGGCAAGAATACTGGAGTGGGTTGCCATTTCCTTCTCCAGGGCATCTTCCTGACTCGGGGATCGAACCCGGGTCTCCTGCATTGCAGGCAGATTCTTTACCATCTGAGCCTCCAAGAAAGCCCACAGAAGAGTCAGCTGGGATATATTCATTCACCAACATTCCCTTAGTCCCAACAACAGGCCAAATGCCACGCTGGTAACAGAAGCGTACAATGATCACAGTCGCAGCAGTTGTTATCATCATCACCATCAAATAGCAGCTAACATTCCAACTGTGGTCACTATACACCAGGCACTAAGGGTTATACTTATATTACCTCATTTAATCCCCATAGAAATTTCATGAGGTTGATATTATTATCCTCAACTTAAAGATGTTGTAATGGGGTCCCAGGAAGTTAAGTGACATGTCCGGCATCATCCAGCTAAGAAGTGGAAAGACCTGGATTCCTAGCCAGGCCATCAGGTCCAGAGTCTGTGTTCTTACCCATGTCCCAATTCAAGACTCTGCCTGTGAGGAGCTCACAGACCACTAAGAGCTACATGCTGGAATTGGGGCTATGTATTTTCTTTCCTTGGAAATAAAGCATGGAATAAAGCATGGGATAGACGGCAGTGACAGGTACCAGTGGGATGGACCCTGGCTTTGAAGTCAGGCTGACCTAGACCCAAATCCTAGCTCTGCCACCCAAGAGCTGTGGAAACTGCAGCAGGTACCTTATGAACCTCCCTGAACATCAGTTTCCTGCTCCATAAATGAAGATATTAATATCTATTTTGATGAGCTTTATTAGAATTTAATAATGTACTACATATAAAAGTGCTAAGTGTAGTACTCAGGATTCGGTGAGCACACAATAAATAAACCCCTTCCTCTTGTTGCTTCTTGGGGTTTTCCTGGTGGCTTAGCTGGTAAGGAATCTGCCTGCAGGGCAGGAGACCCAGGTTCAACCCCTGGGTGGGGAAGATTCCCTGGAGAAGGGAATGGCTACCCACTCCAGTATTCTTGCTTGGAGAATCCCATGGACAAAGGACCCCGGCAGGCTACAGACCATGGGGTTGCAAAGAGTCAGACATGACTGAGTGACTGACACTTTCTTATTGCTTCAGCAAACAATTACTCTCCAACACTCCCCAAACCAAATGCTTTCCCGAAACATTAGGACAATTGCAAATTATGACCCTTGGGTATATGTATATTAGTTAGGCCACCAACGTGTTTGAAAAGTCACAGTAACTGGGAAGGAGCTATTGCTACCACAAGACAAGCAGCTCAACACCTAGTAGCTTTTACAATGACAATCACCCCCTCCCCTGAGACATCAGTTCTAACTCTTGCTTAGAATCAAGGTGGCCTACATCTGCCTCAGACCTACAGAATCCGACTTGCCCAGAGCAGGGCCCTGGACTCTACTGTTTAAATTCTTGTACACCCTCAACTTTGAGAACCACTAAATTAAAAAGTAAAGAAACATTCTGCAATTTCCAAATAAATGCATGGCCCAGGGGTGAATGAGTTGCCTTGCAATGCTGCCAACTTTGAATGTCTCTTTTATACAAGACAGGATATAAAGGGCATTTCTGTCACTGCAAAGAAGTGACCTCTTAATCTAGGATTTTCAGAAAATCTTCCAGGGGAAACCACAGCACCTCCTTCACCCAGGTTTCACAAGTCAGAAAAGTTAGGCACAGCAGGGAACATGAAGGGTTAACTCTACCAGGTCTGCCCCTGGGGGATAGAATGTAGAAGGTGAGGACAACTCTCCCCATTTGCCCGCTCCTCACAGGAGCCAGGAAGGGAACTCCAGAGAGCAGCAACGCAGCCCAGGCCAGCACAAAGAGCTGCGCCGGGGCAACCCAGTGTCTGCTGGGGCTGGTGGAGCAGTCTTTTGGAGGGTTTAGGTACTGAAGTATAGTTGACTTACAATGTCATATCAATCTCTGCTGTGCAGCAAATTGACTCAGTTATACACATGGTATCACTTAGATGTGGAATCTGGGCTTCCCTGGTGGCTTAGAAAGTAAAAAATCGGCCCGCAGTGCAGAAGACCCAGGCTCAATTCCTGGGTCAGGAAGATCCCCTGGAGAAGGAAATGGCAACCCGCTCCATATTCTTGTCTGGAGAATCCCATGGACAGAGGAGCCTGGCGGGCTACAGTCCATGGGCTCACAAAGAGTGGGACACGACTGAGCAACTGATGTGCATGCAGTCTAAAATATGGCACAAATGAACAAATCTACAAACCAGAAAGGGACGCGTAGACGTAGAGAACAGACTTGCTGCCAAGGGGCTGGGCGGGGCAGGGAGACAGATGGGCTGGGAGTTTGGGGTTAGCAGCTGCCGTGTTCTTATTTTTAATTGGAGGATAATTGCTTCGTTGTCTGGGTTTCTGCTGAACAACGTGAGTCAGCTATAAGCACATAGCTGCCCCTCCTTCTTGAGCCTCCCTCCCGGCCCCCACCCTGCCCCTCGAGGTCACCCACAGAGCACCGGGCTGCGCTCCCTGTGTTGTCCAGCAGCCCCCACTAGCCATCTATTTTACACACGGTAGTGTATATCTGTGAAGGATGCTCTCTCAATTCGTCCTGCCCTCGGAACATGCGTTTATGCTGCACAGGATGCTGACCAAGGGTAAGCCTTGCTGGCTGCCTCAGTAAGCAGCCAGAAGTGACCTTCGAATAACTCCCTCCCAAAAGCAATGATACCAGAGCTAAAGGTCAAACAGTAACCAAAGATCCTCCAAGTGAGGCCTAGCATTTCCTCTCTACCTAAGGCTGTAGTCACATGACCAACCACCTCAACCCCAGACCCTGAGCCCTGCAGCCTCAACCTGCCCTGAGCCTGGTTAAGGACAGGAGACAACGGAGGGGCACCCGCTCACGTTAGAGCTGAACCTCAAGTCCGCCCTGCAGCTGCCTGCCCCGGCATCACGCTGTGCTCCCTTGTTCCCACCGTGGGCTCCAGTTCCGGCAAATGAGCCCCCAACTCCCTCATGTCCACATCTCTGAGCCCAAGATGCTCCCTTCCCGTTTCTTTCAAGAAAGGGCTTTTCCTGAGCTCCCTGTATGAACTGGGGCACTGCTCTTTGCAAGCAACCCCAGAATGTTCCCACATCGAGGGCTCAGACACCCAGCATTGTTTGTGTCTGGGTTCCGCATGGTTAGCACACTGTGGTCTCCCAAGGGTGCACTCTCCCAGGCTGACTACTAGAAACTGGAGATCCCTCCAGGGCTGACCACTGCACCTGGAGTCCCTGAGCAACCACCCCCACTGAGCATTTGCTCCAGGCCCCAGCCCCTCCCAGCCTATTCCAGCTCTCTGTGCCAACTAAGGTCCATCTAGTCAAGGCTATGGTTTTTCCAGTGGTCATGTGTGGATGTGAGAGTTGGACTGTGAAGAAGGCTGAGCGCCAAAGAATTGATGCTTTTGAACTGTGGTGTTGGAGAAGACTCTAGAGAATCCCTTGGACTTCAAGGAGATCCAACCAGTCCATTCTGAAGGAGATCAATCCTGGGATTTCTTTGGAAGGAATGATGCTCAAGCTGAAACTCCAGTACTTTGGCCACCTCATGCAAAGAGTTGACTCATTGGAAAAGACTCTAATGCTGGGAGGGATTGGGGGCAGGAGGAGAAGGGGACGACAGAGGATGAGATGGCTGGATGGCATCACGGACTCAATGGACGTGAGTCTGAGTGAACTCCGGGAGATGGTGATGGACAGGGAGGCCTGGCATGCTGCGATTCATGGGGTCGCAAAGAGTCGGACACGACTGAGCGACTGAACTGCACTGAACTGTGCTTTAGCATGTCTTTGTTCCAAAGTGCCACTTTTGACAGAGAAAAGGTAATGAGCATATTTATTGTGCCTCTACTTGCACTTCTTCGCCCACAGCTATTGGGGATGGAGGGGAGGAGGGGGGCATTAAAAAAACAAACCAAAAAAACTGTCTTTACTGTAACTATTAGCAAATAAACATGCACTTTCACTATCTAGCTATCTCACTTACACTAAGCAATACTTAGCTAGAAATCATACATACTTTTTCTGGTTGTAAAGCTAATAAACAAGTTACTAGAGAATTAGAATGTAAATATCAACACAATTAACACATTTTTAAGTAGTGCATATATAAAAGAAGTCCTTAACATCACACATTCAGCTTTGGACTAGCCTAGCTTTTCCCTAATACTTTGTATATTGAAACAAAGTAAGTCTGAACACCACTTATATGTTAAATTGCAGCTTTAAATGGCTGTTAGATGAACATTCAAGCTCTCTAAAGTCCTGCTTTCCAGCCAGTATTCATTCATTTATTCATCCTTCAGCACATGTTTCTCGAGGGCCAACTATGCATCAGGCACTGTAGGTGAAGTATGGCGTTCAACCTCAGGCAACAGCCAACACAGGTGACAGACAGAAGGTAAGCAGACGGACAACCAATAAACCAAACAGTGTAAAGCAATTATACTTCAATAATAAAAGAAAAAATAAACAAAGACCTACTGTGTAGCACAGGGAAATATATTTAATATCTTCTAACTACCTATCCTGGGGGAAAAAAATACATATTGTCCATGTACATGCATATGGACATATATATATATATATCACTGAATCACTTTGCAGTACATCTGAAACTAACACAATATTGTAAATCAATTATACTCAAATTTTTTGAAGTACATGCAAATAAAATAAACTATTTTAATACCATTTTGTAAAAAAAAAAATCCTTGTCAGGAAGAACTGCTTTGCATTATGGTAAAGAGTAATGCCTTTTTAGAATCTATCCTGTTCCCAAAGAGACTTCAACAATTTTTTTAAATATTTACATGAATAATTAATTATTAGTGTGTCTCGTGGAGAAGGAAATGGCAACCCACTCCAGTGTTCTTGCCTGGAGAATCCCAGGGACGGGGGAGCTTGGTGGGCTGCCGTCCATGGGGTCACACAGAGTTGGACACAACTAAAGCGACTTAGCAGCAGCAGCAGCAATGTGTCTCTAATTAATGGAAATGATCATTCTATAATAGAATTAAAGCAAGTTCTAAAAAAGGCAAACATACTATCTGATTTATGCTATGAATGAAAGAATCAGCATAAAAATAAATGGGAAACACCCAGTAGCAATGAACATACCTAGCACCTAGATCTTGGTCTCTTAATATCATTCTCCATCAAAAGGAACCTAGGCTCCTTAGACAAATAGCTAATTCTAGGGGTGGGGCAGGAAACATACAAGATGATCCTTGAAATGGCAGAAAGAAAGGTGTTGAAAAATAAATATCTAATTAATGAAGCAAGATCAAAGAGACACAGGAACCAAATGAAAGAGCTCCCAACAGCCAACACTGGAACAACTAGAGCAGCAAAACAAATAACATAGTATAGGTTTATAACCCAAAGTATAAAATTAATATTCATGAATCCATACTGCTATGAGTAAATGGTTGAATATATTAATAAATGGAGAAGAAAACTCTCCCGTGTAGAGAAATTGCAAATGACTTATGTAAATACTCCACCTTAAAGGACTAGGGAGTTATGGTCCCACTCCTTAGCTATGAAGTAGTTACTTCCTTCCAAAAAAGGCAGTAAAAAGAACTTTAGAGAAATCTGACAACTACTGCTTCAGCTAGGTGATCAAGGTCAATATCAACAGTCACAAATCAGGTTGATAGGATGTATCGTTAATATGATGTGATGAAAATGGCACTTTACCTGTATCATTTTCCTCCCAAACCCATTCAGTTCAGTTCAGTCACTCATGTCCGACTCTTTGCGACCCCATGAATCGCAGCACGCCAGGCCTCCCTGTCCATCACCAACTCCCAGAGTTCACCCAAACTCACATCCATCGAGTCAGTGATGCCATCCAGCCATGTCATCCTCAGTCGTCCCCTTCTCCTCCTGCCCCCAAACCCTCTCAGCATCAGAGTCTTTACCAATGAGTCAACTCTTTGCATGAGGTGGCCAAAGTACTGGAGTTTCAGCTTTAACATCATTCCTTCCAAAGAGCACCCAGGGCTGATCTCCTTTAGGATGGACTGGTTGGATCTCCTTGCAGTCCAAGGGACTCTCAAGAGTCTTCTCCAACACCACAATTCAAAAGCATCAATTCTTTGGAGCTCAAGTTTCTTCACAGTCCAACTCTCACATCCACACATGACCACTGGAAAAACCATAGCCTTGACTAGATGGACCTTTGTTGGCAAAGTAATGTCTCTGCTTTTGAATATGCTATCTAGGTTGGTCATAACTTTCCTTCCAAGGAGTAAGCATCTTTGAATTTCATGGCTGCAGTCACCATCTGCAGTGATTTGGGAGCCCCCAAAAATAAAGTCTGACACTGTTTCCACTGTTTCTCCATTTATTTCCCATGAAGTGATGGGACCAGATGCCATGATCTTAGCTTTCTAAATCTTGAGCTTTAAGTCAACTTCTTCACTCTCCACTTTCACTTTCATCAAGAGGCTCTTTAGTTCCTCTTCACTTTGTGCCCTAAGGGTGGTGTCATCTGCATATCTGAGGTTATTGATATTTCTCCCAGCAATCTTGATTCCAGCTTGTGCTTCTTCCAGCCCAGCGTTTCTCATGATCTACTCTGCATAGAAGTTAAATAAGCAGGGTGACAATATACAGCCTTGATGTACTCCTTTTCCTATTTGGAATCAGTCTGTTGTTCCATATCCAGTTCTAACTGTTGCTTCCTGACCTGCATATAGGTTTCTCAGGTGGTCTGGTATTCCCATCTCTTTCAGAATTTTCCACAGTTTATTGTGATCAATGCAATCAAAGGGTTTGGCATAGTCAATAAAGCAGAAATAGATGTTTTTCTGGAATTCTCTTGCTTTTTCCATGATCCAGCAGATGTTGGCAATTTGATCTCTGGTTCCTCTGCCTTTTCTAAAACCAGCTTGAACATCTGGAAGTTCATGGTTCACGTATTGCTGAAGCCTGGCTTGGGGGATTTTGAACATTACTTTACTAGCGTGTGAGATGAATGCAATTGTGCAGTAGTTTGAGCATTCTTTGGCATTGCCTCTTTGGGATTGGAATGAAAACTGACCTTTTCCAGCCATAACCAGTCTAATCATGAGGGAAAAAAAAACATCTGACAAGTTCCAATAGAGGAGGATCCTATAAAACGTCTAACCAGCACGCAACTCTGTGGAAGTCATCAAAAACAAGAAGAATCTGAAAAAAACTGTCACAAGCCAAGAGGAGTCTAAGGAAACATGACAATTTAACATACTGTGGGGTCCTGATTGGGGCCCTGGAACAGAAAAAGGACAGAGAAAAACTAAGGAAGTCTGAATAAAATAGACTTTAGTTAATATCATCAATATTGGTTCATTAATCTCCATTAATGAACTCCACTAGTTGTTAATAATACGGGAATTGTGCAGAGGCTATCTAGGAACTCCGTACTATCTAGCTCAAGTTTTCCTTAAATCTAGAACTCTCCTAAAACTCAAAGTCTACGAATAAAAATACACAGAAAAATAAATAGGGAAGTCTGAGAAAGCCTCACTGGAGAATTAACTTGAAGCGTGGACTTGAAGGTCTAGGTCACGTGAAAAAAAGGAGCATGTTCAGAGCTTAGGAAACAGTATGTGCAAAAACCCTCTAGCAGGAAAGAAGCCGATACATCTGAGGAACGGAGAGAGTGCTAGATGCCTGGAGTGGTGAGAGCAAGAGCAGGACAGGTGAGAAACAAGGGTGCTGGAGTGGGCAGGAGGCCGCTCAAGGCCTCAGTTCTTGTAAAGAGAAGGATCTTGCTCTAAGTGCAGAGAGAAGCAATAAAGGAGGGCAGTGTCTTCAGCACAGTCATCTTATTCAGCAGAGCAAGGTCTGCTCAACTATGGAATATTTTATTATATTCATCACTTTATAAAAAAGTAAAAGGAAATGAAACGCTGAAGATAAAAATCAGAGGTCTCCAACACATCTGGGCAAAGACGGAGACTTTTACACAGACTGAAAAGGAAAAGGAAAGGTGAA
Organism: Oreotragus oreotragus; assembly: GCA_006410675.1. Lineage (NCBI taxonomy): Eukaryota > Metazoa > Chordata > Mammalia > Artiodactyla > Bovidae > Oreotragus > Oreotragus oreotragus. The sequence goes on along the minus strand of SJYX01016396.1, from coordinate 91,474 downwards.
ACTAAGCACATCTTGGGATAGTCAATGGATTTAAGCTGGCTGTGGCATTAATTGCGAAAGAAGAGAACACTATTAAAGAGCATCTAGATTGTTTCATGGAAGATTATGTCTAAAAGATAAAGTTTAACTTAAGCGTTCATAATGTACTGTATATGAGAACAAAACTGCCATTAACGCACATAAGTCATCTTTTGTATGTGATTTTAGAACTGAAAGAAAGTATGGCATAGCTTTTATAGTCTCTACACATCAGTCTTATGTTTAACAGCTTGACTGATAGTAACTAAAATTTGACAGAGGTCATGCTTCCTTCCAACACTTTCCCTACTACACTCTGTTTCTCAAATTCAGCATTAACCTCCCTGCACACCTCGAAGCACACACACACACACACACACACACACACACACACACACACACACATGCCTACACCCTCAGGAGAGAAAGCCCTGGGTTGAACCCCCTGGTCCCGCCTTCTCCCTTCCTATGTATCCCTAAGCCATGTGAATTGGTGAAGAAGTCTATTAAATTAATTCCCTATAAGGATGCCTATGAGCCTTCCTTAAAATTTTGAATTTTAAAAATGATCTCATGAAAATAAAAATACTGAATACCTTAAGCCAAGAAACAAATCTCTAACATACATTTTAGGAGTTCTGCCAACCTGGTGGGAAAGATATTTTGCAGAATGAAAACTTTTAGCAGCCCCCTTCTCTTGTATCATATGGAAGGCAATACTGTGCCTGCACAGAAATGTATCTTATCATTAATAACTTCAGTCATTTTCTTTAGCTATCTCTATACCCCTCTCACTAAATCATACTCCATTTTGCTTTCAAGGAAAAACAAAGTATTAACTGTGGCACTATCAGAAACTCTTAATAAATTGCTGCTGCTGCTGCTAAGTCACTTCAGTCATGTCCAACTCTGTGCGACCCCATAGACAGCAGCCCAACAGGCTCCCCCATCCCTGGGATTCTCCAGGCAAGAACACTGCTATGTGCTGACTAATGTATAACATGTTTACTACATTTATAGTCTTAAAATGTCTTTATTAAATAAATATTTATTATGTACCAGCACTGTTCTGGAAGCTAGGCATATAATGATGATCATGTCAGATAAATTCCCCACTCTTAAAAAGATTAATTTCTAGCTCAATTCAGCTAAAGCTAAAAATCCAATAGAAAATGGTAGTTGGGCCTTAGATGCTCAATAGGAACTTAAACTGCCAAACAAGGACAGGAAAGCTAGGATGAGTTAAGAGTTTCTTCTTCTAAAGCAGAAACCACCAAATATGCAGCAAGGGTTCAAGCAGGGAAGAGCTAAGGAAATTCTGACTTGTCACTCAAAAAAAAAAAAAGAAAAAGGCCAGGTCTGTAAATAGAGGCTTGAGGTACACACTGAGAGAGAAAAAAGTGTGGAACTGCAAAAAGACAAATGTTGGGGAAAATCAGAGCTTGTTAAAAATAGAGCTCCATGACAATACCTAATGTTGATCAATATGTGGAGCAACTGGAATGTTCATGCATGTTGATAGGAGTGTAAAATAATTCAACCACTTTCAAGGTTCTTATAAGTTGAATAAACACACTTAGCAAATGATTCCACCTCTATATAATTACCCAAGAGAAATTAATTTATGTCCACAAAATACTTGCATAAAAATGTATGTGAAAGATGTACTCAAAACAGCCAAAACCTGGAAATGACCCAAAATGTCCAACAAGAAAGTAGATCACTTGTGAGATACTCATACAATGGAATAATACTCAGTGGCTCAGTGGTAAAGAATCCACCTGCCAATGCAGGAGATAAGGGTTCGATTCCTGGGTCAGGAAGATCCCCTGGAGAAGGAAACGGCAACCCACTCCAACATTCTTGCCTGGGAAATCCCCTCAACAGATGAGCCTGGAGGGTTACAGTCCGTAAGGCCACAAAAGAGTCAGACACAACTAAGGGACTAAAAAACAACAACAATAATAAAAACATACAATGAGGGTAAATTTCAAAACACCATGATAAGAAAAAAACAGCTGGTCACCAAAGAGTACACACTGTATTTCCCATGTATATGGCAGTCCAAAACGGGCAAAACTAATTCATACTGAAAGAATGAATCAGATCTGTGGTTGCCTGGAAAATGGTGGAGGGTTAAGAAGGGAGTATGAGGGGCTAGAGAAATTCTGCATCTCATTTCGAGTGATGGCTATACTCAACTATCAACACATATCAAGTAGAACACTCAAGATCTAGGCATTTTACCATATGTTAACTAAGACTCAAGTTGACTTTATTTTTTTAATTTTTTAGGCTACTTAATGAGGTTAACAGAGAAAAATGGCACAAAAATACCAGGAAACACCTGAGTTGAAGAGCTGTTCTCTCTGAAATTAAGAGCGTAGGAGGTCCTGGTGACCATCACTGGCACTCCAGTTAACAGGTTGCATTAGACCAGTCCAAGACAATTTTGTGACGAAGTGTGTCTGAGACTCAAAAACAACCTGCTCACGAATAATCTTTTTAAAAAATCAGCTTTCTTGTAAGTAAGCCTATTGATTCAGTTTATCAGTGCCAGGCACAGAACTGCTTACTGGGGATTCAGTCCCAAATCTTCAGGGCTCCCATTCTAGTGAAGAAAGCCATGGTAGCAGGGGAAGTGCTTAATTGCTCCAGTCGTGTCCAGCTCCTTTTGTGACCTCTTGGACCGTAGCCTGCCAGGCTCCTCTGCCCATGGAATTCTCCAGGCAAGGACACTGGAGAGGGTTGCCATTTCCTATGCCAGGGAATCTTTCTGACCCAGAGATGGAACCCATTTCTCTTGCCTGGGCCTCCTGCATTAGCAGGCAGATTCTTTACCACTAGCGCCACCTGGGAAGCCCCAGCAGGGGACGGGGGCTGCTTTAAAACAAACAAAAAAGTCAATTAGATAATTTCAGATGCTGACTAATCAGGTACACAATGTGTACTGAAAGGTTATCTTGCTTTTAAGGGCTTTTTTTTTTTTTTCTAATTAAGGCACAAAGTGGGAAGACAGAACGGTATGGCAATAAAAAACATGCATAGACTAGGCTACAGAGTATTTGCATAATCACTTACTGTACTTCCTGGCATTTAGTAACCTTTCAATAGCATCAGTTATTATTACATTATTATTTCCTTCCTCTCCTTCCCTTATTAGTAAAACATGAAATTTTAGGACATATGTGCAATTAAAGACATGTACAAAAACATTCATAATAGCCCAAACTGGAAACAGCCCAAACACTACAGTGTATAAATAAATTGGGGTATATTCATATAATGGAACACCTCCTTGCAATAAAAAGAATAAACTGCTGCTACATAGCAATTAACAACTTGAATGAATCTCACAGACATAATATTGAGTGAAAGAAGCCAAACACAAGAGACCACACACTATAAAATGTCATGTATAAGAAGTACAAGGGCAGACAAAACTAACCTATGGTAACCGAAGACAGAGAGTGGTTATGTTTGACAGAAAGCTGTTAACTGAAGGGGCGCAAAGGAGCTTCCTTATGTGTTAGATACGCTCGTGACTCTTGACCTGAGCGGTGGTGACGTAAGTGTGTACACGCACAAAAATGGAGCTGGTCACTACAGATCTGAGCATCTTACGTGTTATTCCTCACGCCATGGTGCAATCAAGCTAAATAAGGAAGCACGCTTGGGAATACGAGTATTTCTTAGGCAGTGTCTCAAAGTTTTAGCCACTGATAGGACTTCAGTGGATAGAAATGCTGTACCTTTTCTAGTATCACTCATCTCCCAGCTGCCTTACACCACGCGGACCGTGCAGGACACACGAATGAACATAGCAACATAATCCCTACCCTTTAAGGGCATCCTTGAAATGGGCAGTCAAACATGTGGTCTACCACCCTGGGGCAACTGGCGGAAGCTTCTCAAATGTGGCTACAGGGTCTTGCAGAAGTCCGCTGTCTTCCAAAAGAGCTCTCTTAGACTCTCATTCCAATCTAGTAACTGAAACATCACGCATGGCCATTCATTTCTCCGGAGGAGCAATATGGCTAATATATCTCAGAGCATGGTACTTAACTGTAACTGACATTTCTAGGTCATTGGTGGTGATGGCAAATACCCTCCTGGAAGGCTCCTTATTTGCAACAACAGCAGAGGAAAAGAGGCTAATTTTAGAGAACATGGCCCAGCTTCCACCCCGCAGAGGAACATCCAACAGACGACTCTTTGTTCTCTCAACAGTGGCAGCAGTGTGGGAATCATGAAACAACTTCAGTGACTGCCTACGGCCCCTACCACGGGCCCCAGGATTCTGTGCTCCAGATGGTGTCAGGGCCCCATGCAGTATTAATGCATGAAACATGACAAACTCTTTGCTCCTGTTTCTGGTGTGAATTAATAATTTAACATATTTTAAGACTTACTTTAAAGGATTCAAGTTAATTGATGGTCCATCCAAAGGCGTCCCAATCTTCTTACTCACTACAGAGAAACATACTGAGAGGCAAAAATGAGAATGAGGAAGAGGTCAGCGGGCTGTGTTACCTTACAAAAGAGGTCTGAGGACAAAACAGGGTTATCAGACATGAAGCTAAAAAGGAAAAAGAGAAATCAAGCCTCTGGAGAGAACACTAGAGCAAGAGAAATGAGACTAGGAAGGCCAGTGATTCTGAACTCCCTGCATTTCTCACTCCCAAGGCTTAGCCAGCAATCATACCGACAAGACCAGAAAGGATGCCCCACAAGTCTAGTATCTAGAATCTAGACATGACCAATAAGAAGAATGAACAGATGTCCTGGTTCACCTAAGATAGTCTCAGTTTACATTTGTTATAAATATCAGCAGTGCCCCCTTTCCCCGCTGGCTCAGATGGTAAAGAATCTGCCTGCAAGGCAGGAGACCCAGGTTCTATCCCTGGGTCAGTTAGATCCCCTGGAGGAGGAAATAGCAACCCACTCCAGTATTCTTGCCTGGAGCATTCTGTGGACAGAGGAGCCTGGCAGGCTACAGTCCACGGGGTTACAAAGAGTCGGACACAACTGAGTGACTAACACTTTCACTTTCTTTCAGGGCTCCTTTTAAGTCTCACAAGTGTCTTAGTTTTAACAACATACTATACAGACACCTTAGTAAAAGAAACAAGAGCAATAAACTGAAATTGACAGCCTTTGGAGGAAAGAGACCAGGTCCCTGATATCCTAGGGCTCACTCATAAGGTGCAGACTCCAGGGCCAATAAACGCCAGAGGAAATACAGTGCAAAGGAACTGGACCTAAAACAGGAACTTCTAACTCTATCTCGCAGAGAAATATAAGTGAAAAAATTCTAAAGAAGCACATTGCTCAGGGAGCTTAAAAGGGCTTCGACCAAAAAGTAGAGATAGAGCGTTTCCACATAGGTGCTATACAAGTTTCTTGGGGCTGCCAAAACAAATTATCCTAAACTGCATGGCTTAAAACCGAATTTACTCTCTTCTGGAGGCGAGGAGTCCAAAATCAGAGTGTGAGCAGGGATGGCTCCTAGGAGGGTGCACTCTCTGCCTCTCTCCTAGCTTCTGGAAGTTTCCCAGCAGTCCTTGTCAATAAATCATTCCCACCGCTGCCTCCATCTCCACCAGGCCACCGCTCTGTGTCTCTGTATCTCTGAGGCCTCTCCTTTTCTCACAGGGACACCTGTCATTGGACTTGTTACCCTAAATCTAGGATGATCTCATCGTGAGACCTTTAATTACATCTGCAAAGATCTTTTTCCAAACACACAGGCTCCAGGGGTCAGGACTCGGGCGTATCTTCTGGGAGCCACCATTCAACCCATTACACATGTGTACAAAGTAGTGCCCGGGTGAGTCAAAGTTCACCATACAGTCTTTAACCAAAAAAAAAGGATTAAAAAGTCTTTCTAAGCTAACTCTAGAGGAAGAAGAAGAAACAGGATTAGACTCTCTGCAGGAGAGAAGATACAAGCAAACCAAATGCCCAAGGAGCAGAGACCCTCTTCTGTGTCTCCGTGTGCAGCCACCGTGTCCAACAAGAGGCTGGACCTCCTGTCAGTCGCCCCCTACCCCATCTCTTGCCAACAGGGCTTTCCCTGATGGTTGCTGCTGCTGGCCTACGCACTCCAACACAAATCACAGAGCTGAAAGGGGCAGCCTGCATCCGATGCAAATCTGCCTAGTCCTCAACCTAAATGTCCATTGACAGAGGAACAGATAAAGATGATGTGCTACACATATGCAATGGAAAGCTATTCAGTCATAAAAAAATTAAATAATGCCATTTGCAACATATTATCACACTAAGTGAGCCAGTTAGAGAAAAAAAAATACATCATCTCACTTATACATGAGATCTTAAAAAAAACGATACAGGGATTTCTCTGGCAGCCCAGTGGTTAAGACTCTGTGCTTCCCGTGCAGGGGGACAGGTTCAGTCGTTGGTCAGGGAACTAACACCCCATATGCTGTGCAGTGTAGCCAAAAAATTAAATAAGAAAAAAGATGATACAAATGAACTTATTTACAAAACAGAAATAGAGAGAAAGGCTCACAGACACAGAAAACGAATTTATGGTTACCAAAGAGGAAAGGTGAAGAGGGACAAAACACGAGGTGGGGATTAATGTGTACATATGTACATTACAACACAGAAAACAGATAATCAACAAAGACCTATTGTATAGCACAGGAAACTATACTTGATATTTTCTAATAACATATAACGGAAAAGAATCTGAAAAAGAATTTATACACACACACACACACACACATAAGGGAGAAGGAAATGGCACCCCACTCCAGTATTCTTGCCTGGAGAATCCTGTGGACAGAGGAGCCTGGTGGGTTACTGTCCATATGGTCGCACAGAGTCGGACACGACTGAAGCGACTTAGCAGCAGCATATACATATAAATTTATATATATATTGCTAAATTAATTTGCTGTACACTTGAAACTAATACAACATTGTAATTAACTATACTTCAACTTAAAAAAAATCTGCCTGGTCCTAAAGCCTCTGTACCTTCCACTTTGTGGTCGCGCACGCACACACACACATACTTTGGAGGGTTACCAAAGAGGAGGTCATCTCAGGCCACAACCATCAGGCACGATGGGTGGCTGCGATCTCAAAACTCCCCAGGGTATTTCTAGACCAAGATCCCTCCTGACCGGGTGAGTTAAACAGCAAACACTGATCCCATTTAGCACGTCTACTGTCCATCGAATAGCCGCAGCTATAAACAAGACGTGAAACAATTAAAACTATATTTAAAAATAAGTTCTTACATAATCCTCTTCTGAGACATGCCATCCTCTGATCAAAGCACCATTGACCACTCACTGTTTACAGCAGCATTTCCCAACCAGTTTCTGTGTGCTCCCAAACAAGGGGAAGGGTGTGGAGAGCAAAGGATGGAGGAGACGGAGTTCAGGGAAGACATTCCAGACTCAAACAGCACCATCTTTTCACAGATCAGCCCCTACTCAGCTTCCCCACCTCATCTCTCATGAATCTCCTCCACGTGCCACCACCCCCTCTCCCCAGTGTACCGGCACACTGCTTGTCTTCCAGCTCTGGCTCATGCTATTCCTCAGTTCTGAATGCCCTTCCGAGTCCTCTCTGCTCACCGGCAAACGTGGCACCCCATCAGGCGCCACCGGCAGCCACGGTATCTCTTTTCTGGACTCCAGTCCAGCCTGACCTCTCCTTTCTCTGACCTCCCAGCGCACTGAGGATCAGACCCGTCATGCTACTAACTCTGGTTCTCTCTCAAGTTGTCTTGCTTTCTTCCCACTCCCAGCAAGCCCAGCGTCCTTTAGAGAAGGTAGCTCTCTGCACCAGCCCAGCGCTCTCTGCTTACCAATCGCTCAGTGTCTACAAACCAAAGGTTACTTGAGGGTCCATGGGAAATTCCAGAAGTGTGCTTTAATCGGTAAGTACCACTTTGTCCTCAGTTCTTTCTTATTAATTTCCTGAGCTTCTAATGCCAAAAGAAATGTTCCAGCAAGCTGACTTCCTTCACCTGGAGAGTTGCAAATGCCAACTGCAATTAAAACAACAACTCTATTTTCAAGTCAGTTTCAAACAGTATAGGGCACCAGATTTCCTTCTGAGCAGTTAGGGAGCTAAGTTCTTTTTGTAGATTGTTTCCCAGGTTTTATAATAGCTTTCTTCCTCCTGAAGGGATACATGGCATGTATGTTTTAAACCAAAGCAAACTAATTTTCACTTTGAGATTTTTTTTTTTTAATGGTGTAACACCTCTGGAGCTAATTGGACATACCTGAGGACATCACGTAAAACTGGGGTGAGACAAAAGTTCTCTTCCAAATCAAACATAGACATTCTCTCAGAAACATCTTTTTAATTCCTTTGACAAGAAAACAACTAATTAGCATCCCGATATGGGGCCCCAGATATTTCTTTACTCTTTGGTTAATTTCTACCAAACCAAAGCACAAAAGGGACACACATCCGGCAAGGAGGGCATACAGAGCCTAGGTAATTCTGGAAAGTTCTTACATTTTTCTCTTTTCACTGTTTGGTGAGACAATAGGACTTGGAATTCTGGGGAGGAGGAAAGTGATGAGTAATGAGAAAGAAAACAGCTTTGTAACCTTCTTTGAAAGGTTTTATTTTGCACTGTTATTTTTTTCTTAGAAAAAAAAAATACAATACCCATACCCTCACCTTGCTTATGCTGCAATTTCCACCATTCACAATACTTGGAATACCATATGTTAGGCATCAATTCAACAAATATTTATTACATTCCTGGCACTGTGCTAGGTGGTAAAGAAACAAAACAAATAAAATATGTCCAACTTCCACTTCCAGTCATGTGAACAGGCAGAGCTCTGAGAGGTCTCTTAAATAAGACAAACAGGAGTCCTACCCTCATGGAGACTACAATCTAGGGGACAACTCTTGTCACTCCTAAAAAGGGACCCAGCTGGAGGATCGAAAAAGCTCATTGCTTCTTGATGTTCGATATTCCCTATCAGAAAAGCTAAAACGGGTCCACATGAAGAAGACATTCATTCCTTTCAAACTTTAAAAAGTGAATGTTGAATGTCACTCTAAGAAAGGAGATGTAACCAGTACAGGCATACCTCACTTTATTGTGCTTCTCAGGTACTGCATTAAAAAAAAAAAACCACATTGAAGGTTTATGGCAGCCCTGCACCAAGCCAGTTTATCAGTGCCGTGCTTCCAACAGCATTTGCTCACTTCATGTCTCTGTCACATTTTTGTAATTCTTATACTATTTCAAACTTTTCTATTAATAGTACTATATTTGTTATGGTGATCTGCGATCAGTAATCTTTCCTATTGCTTTTGCAAAAACATTGACTCCCTGAAGCCTCAGATGATGGTTAGCATCTTTTATCAGTAATTAAGGTAGGTGAGCTTTTTAGACATCATATTATTATGGACTTAAGACTACAGTATGGTGTACACACATTTACGTGCACTGGGAAGCCCAAAGTTTGTGCAACTCGTTTGACTGCAAAATTCTAGAATGTCTAGATCAGAACCCACAGGATCCCCAAGGTATTCCTGCATACAATTCTAGAATATGTATCTGCCACTAACATCACAGAATGTTCTAGTTCAAAGGACTGCCGAGAGTTCTAGTTTCCTCATTATACAACCTAGGAAGCCGAGGCCCATGAGGTCCGTGTCTGAGCTCACAGTGGCCACTTGTCACAGTGTAGACAAGGGGACTGGACCCCATGTCCTGGGTCTGAAATAGGTACACTGCCACAAGCACCTCCCATCCTCTCTGCAGGATGCTAACCTTCCTCCCTGGACTCGAGGAATTCAAGGGGATGCTGTGCAGGAGCCAAGAGGAGAAACTGGTTTTGTTGTTGTTCAGTTGCTCAGTTGCGTCTGATTCTTTGTGACCCCATGGACTGCAGGGTGCCAGGCTTCCCTGTTCTTCTCTATCTCCAGGAGAAAAGGAAAGATCATTCTTTTTTTTTTCTTTAGAACTTTTTATTTTATATTGGAGTATCCCATGGACAGAGGAGCCTGGCGGGCTACAGTCCATGGGCTCACAAAGAGTCAGACACAACCGAGCAACTAACACACTCAAATAGCCAATTAACAATGCTGTGATAGTTTCAGGTGAACAGAGAAGGGATTCAGCCACATGTACACATGAATCCACTCTCCCTCAATCCCCGCTCCCATCCAGCCTGCCACATAACACTGAGCCGAGTTCCTTGTGCTGTACGACAGAGGAAGGACCGTTCTTGTTCTCTCTGTTTCCCTACATTTGCTACTGAAGGACACAGACAGTGGTGCATGCCCCAGGGGATCCTTGTAACAACAGCCACACCACTGACCCTGGCACAAATCACAAAATGAGGAAGGAGGGAGCCTCCCAGTCACCTGAACACCCACTAAACAGTGAGTATCTGGCAAGGCTTACGGCTGCTCTTCCTGCCCTGTCAATTCTGAAAATCACTCTTCTGCAACTCAGGCATCGTTCCTACTTTCTGCATCTCTGATAGCACATCAGGAGACAGAGAAGAGAGGCCAAGACAGGTGGGGCAGCATTCAGGACACTAAAAACCTTAAAACAAAGGGACAATAAGAAAATAGTTAAAGGAAAAGAACCAGGGGACATCAGCATTGGACATAGCACATGAAACTGGCCTGGAATTCAGTCTTGAATTTCCTTCTTGATAAGTCTCTATGAAGTCCTCCACTGATGCATCATTTTTTCTACTGACCCCCCTCTCTTCCTTCTTGACTTTTTTTTTCCCCTTCCTTTGCCCTATCTTGCCTCTTTCTTTGGTCCTGGCTGACAAAAACTGGAATTTCCAGAGTTAGATTTTTCTTTATATTCTGACCACTGGCCTTGATTCACCTCCAAGTGGGCAAGAAATACAGTATCTGGCTATGGGAACAAACTAGCTATAATGGTTGTCTTTACAGCTACATAAACAAGCTATTATCATTATCTTTCATTCAGAGCCTTCAGATTCACAAAGAAAGTGGCTTCTAAAAAAAAAGAAGAAGAAAAACAATGGACAAGATGAAAAAGGAAAAAGTCCTTGTCAGTAATTTTCTCCCTCACCATGATATATTACATTTGTGTAATCACATTTAAGGTTGAGTCTGCAGTCTCCATGCAGTACTAGAGGATGGGGTTTGTTTTGCATCATCGATGCCCTTTGCCCTCTGAAGCTGACAAGCATAAAATTCTTAAATGCAACACTCTCATGGCCCATTGATAAATCCAATATCAATAACAATTCCTCGATCCACGGTGGACAAAGAACCTGCATTAGACAGAACAGACCTGGGTTTCAACTTTCTGTCGTTCTTGATATGTTGCTAGAGAGTCCTTCACTGAGGTGTACAGAAAAGGCAACATCGAAAGCAATCTTGAGAAAGAAGAATGGAACTGGAGGAATCAACCTTCCTGACTTCAGGCTCTACTACAAAGCCACAGTCATCAAGACAGTATGGTACTGGCACAAAGACAGAAATATAGATCAATGGAACAAAATAGAAAGCCCAGAGATAAACCCACACACATATGGACACCTTATCTTTGACAAAGGAGGCAAGAATATACAATGGAGTAAAGATAATCTCTTTAACAAGTGGTGCTGGGAAAACTGGTCACCACTTGAAATGAATGAAACTAGAACACTCTCTAACACCATACACAAAAATAAACTCAAAATGGATTAAAGATCTAAATGTAAGACCAGAAACTATAAAACTCCTAGAGGAGAACATAGGCAAAACACTCGCCGACATAAATCACAGCAGGATCCTCTATGACCCACCTCCCAGAATATTGGAAATAAAAGCAGAAATAAACAAATGGGACCTAATTAAAATTAAAAGCTTCTGCACAACAAAGGAAACTATAAGCAAGGTGAAAAGACAGCCTTCTGAATGGGAGAAAATAATAGCAAATGAAGCAACTGACAACTAATCTCAAAAATATACAAGCAATACCTGCAGCTCAATTCCAGAAAAATAAATGATCCAATCAAAAAATGGGCCAAAGAACTAAACAGACATTTCTCCAAAGAAGACATATGGATGGCTAACAAACACATGAAAAGATGCTCAACATCACTCATTACCAGAGAAATGCAAATCAAGACCACAGTGAGGTACCATTTCATGCCAGTCAGAATGGCTGCGATCCAAAAGTCTGCAAGCAATAAATGCTGGAGAGGGTGTGGAGAAAAGGGAACCCTCTTACACTGTTGGTGGGAATGCAAACTAGTACAGCCACTATGGAGAACAGTGTGGAGATT
>SJYX01016396.1:39696-69114 GCA_006410675.1 Oreotragus oreotragus | reverse complement strand
CAGGAAGCAACAGTTAGAACTGGACATGGAACAACACCAAATAGGAAAAGGAGTACGTCAAAGCTGTATATTGTCACCCTGCTTATTTAACTTCTATGGAAAGTACATCATGAGAAATGCTGGACTGGAAGAAGCACAAGCTGGAATCAAGACTGCCAGGAGAAATATCAATAACCTCAGATATGCAGATGACACCACCCTTATGGCAGAAAGTGAAGAGGAACTAAGAAGCTTCTTGATGAAAGTGAAAGTAGAGAGTGAAAAAGTTGGCTTAAAGCTCAAGATTCAGAAAACAAAGATCATGGCATCTGGTCCCATCACTTCATGGGAAATAGATGGGGAAACTGGAAACAGTGTCAGACTTTATTTTTGGGGGCTCCCAAATCACTGCAGATGGTGATTGCAGCTATGAAATTAAAAGACGCTTATTCCTTGGATGCAAAGTTATGACCAACCTAGATAGCATATTCAAAAGCAGAGATGTTACTTTGCCAACAAAGATCCATCTAGTCAAGGCTATGGTTTTTCCTGTGGTCAGGTATGGATGTGAGAGTTGGACTGTGAAGAAAGCTGGGCACCGAAGAGTTGATGCTTTTGAACTGTGGTGTTGGAGAAGACTCTTGAGAGTCCTTTGGACTGCAAGGAGATCCAACCAGTCCATTCTGAAGGAGATCAACCCTGGGATTTCTTTGGAAGGAATGATGGTAAAGCTGAAACTCCAGTACTATGGCCACCTCATGCGAAGAGTTGACTCATTGGAAAAGACTCTGATGCTGGGAGGGATTGGGGGCAGGAGAAGGAGGGGACGACAGAGGATGAGATGGCTGGATGGCAACACTGACTTGATGGACATGAGTTTGGGTGAACTCCGGGAGTTGGTGATGGACAGGGGGGCCTGGCGTGCTGCGATTCATGGGGTCGCAAAGAGTCGGGCATGACTGAGCGACTGAACTGAACTGAGTGACTAACACTTTCAGTTTGTCTGTTTGTTTGTTTTTTAGCCATTACAATTGAACTCTTTAGCACAAGCAAACCACGGACTGCAAGGCAGAGGCCTGCCCTGATCCACATCCATGACGGCTGCATCTCCAGGAGGAGAGCACCCAGCCCCTTCACTCCAGGTACCTCCATCAACCTCTCCCCACCTGCAGGGCCCTGGCTGTCTCCCTTCACCAGCCCTTGCCTCCCTTTATCTGAGATGGGACCAAACAGGGGGATTCCCCACTGAGGATACTTAGCAAATGTATCTGCAAAAGGCATCAAACCATGTTAATAAACGCGTAACGTGTGTTTGCTGAGTGCCAACCCAAGATGTTAGTGTAGCACAGAGCAGAGAACGTGGAAAGAACTTCGCCGCCGTCCAGCCCACATCATCCAGGGCACCTCGGTACCTGCGGGCAATCCTACTCTTCCACCTGCCAGGACCTGACAGTCTACATCTGAAGAGCCACTCTGGCCACGTCTCTGGTCCCTCTGGGACCCTGTGAGAGATCCGCAATGCCGGAGAGCCAACCCTGCACCCCGCCCGAGCAGGCCTGCACACAGGAGCTTGGAGAAATCAGGGGATGCGCAGCACAGCAACCTCATGGGTCAGCCTCAGTAACTGGAAGCGCTTTCTGCACCGTTCCTCTGCTGCTGCTGAGTCGCTTCAGTCGTGTCCGACTCTGCAACTCCAGAGACGGCAGCCCACCAGGCTCCCCCGTCCCTGGGATTCTCCAAGCAGGAACCCTGGAGTGGGTTGCCATTTCCTCAGAGCTCTGCAAAAATTGAGCCCTGGTTGCCCGCAGCAAGAGCCCACCCACCAGCCATTCATTGTCCCAGTCCCTCCCTATACCTACTGCTGTGCCCCCCAACCCCCCTCTCCCTGTCCTGAGGTGCGCTTCTGGGGGACCCCAACTCACACAGGACCTGACTGAGCAAAATGTCTTCAGAGACCCAAGTGTGCCAAATAATTTCCCCTGGGGACCTGTTATAATTAATAAGACTGACAGCACATTATTAGCACATCTGTTTTTTAATGCAGGATAAATATTCTTAGAAAGGTTTTCTGAAGCTCCTCAGACAAGGCCCTTTCAGTTCCATTCTCACTGTTTCTTCATACGCTTCCTTCATCACCCTTTCTTTGCAACGGCAGACTTTAAGTGACCACAAACGAATGAGGGCTAAAATAACCAAGGTTCGTGATTCCTAATATATTTTTATATCCTGCTGTTGCCTCTTTAGCAAAGAGACCTCACAACTGTCAGCCAATCATGTCTCCCACAGAACCTGTAAAAAACAAAAACCCTTCAAACAGCAGGCCCAGTGCTTCCCTGCGGGGTCAGGCATCACAGATATAACTAACACCATCACCGTCATACACTGTCACACAGCACTCACTATCCACCAAGTGTCCTGAACACTTCACATATGTTAACTTGTTCATCCCGCAAAGTAGCCGCTATTATGAAGAGACTGGGTCTAAAGTTCCACAGGAAACAAAGAAGCTGAGATTGAAACCCAGGCCGCCTTACCTCCAAGCCCTGATTCTAAGAGAGAAGGCAGACTTCCAAACAGCATCCAGTCAGTGCTGGTGGCATCCTCAGGTCTGGAGTCAGCCCCAGGTGAGAAGCCCTTAAATAACTGGGGTGGAGGCCGGCCCATGAACAAGCCACAGGTGAAACGTCTTCATGCCCTCCTCCAGGGGATCTTCCTAACCCAGGGCTCGAACCCGCATCTCTTAAGGCTCTGGCATTGGCAGGCAGGCTCTTTACCACTAGCACCACCTGGGAAGCCTCAAACTGTGTGGGAGACAGTAAATAATGTAATATTCCACAAATATCCTACTCTATCCACAGATGCCGTGGCAGGGGTGGGGGCAGGATGTGACTTAATCCAGAAAAATCTCTCTGAAATCCCCAATTTGCTGGAATTTAATAGTTGAAGAATCAACATCAGCGTCCCAGCTGAACTTAATATGGGATATTCCAGCATCCCTCTGTGTCTCGTGAGATGCTGACCGTTTTCTCCCAGTTCTCCACCGACCTCTGACCTCCATCGCTCAGCTTTCCTCCAGGGCCCCCTTCCCATCCCCCACCCCCCAAGTGGCTCAGTGCCACTTCTGCTTCCTGCTTGGGGCCCAGCTGGCACAAAGGATGCCACTTTCATTGTCTCTGGCTAACAAGAAAAGAACAGAGGCAGCCTCCGTGGGTAAATAATGCATTCACTCGTGGCCAGCTGTTCAAACAAAGGTTTTCTCAGTGGCTCTCAAACACAAGCCGGCAGCAGGATGGAGTCTTTGCAGGACACACTGCAACCTGAACTCGGAGTCTACGCTGAGGCCGCCAGGATCACGCGCATTCATCCAGAGCAATTTCATTTTAGCCAAAAACATCATCCATCACGTTAAATTAATGGTGGTAGTTTGAATTTTATTGATTTTGTCATTTGATTGGTTTTTAATGTGTAAATCTCTTTAGGGTTTATGGGTATGTAAGTACTAAGGGTTTATACCTCATTTTTTTATATTTAAATCAAATTATAATAAAAATGGGCTTCCCAGGTGGTGCTAGTGGTAAAGGACCTGCCTGCCAATGCAGGAGATGTAAGAGACGCAGGTTCAATCCCTGGGCTGGGAAGATCCCCTGGACAATTGGAGGAGGGCATGGCAACCCACTCCAGTATTCTTGCCTGGAGAATCCCGTGGACAGAGGAGCCCAGTGGACTGCATTCCATGGGGTCGCAAAGAATCAGATACAATTGAACATGCACACACAACAACAACAATAACAAAAATAATTGAAGTCAACTCTGGGGGTCCGTGAGAATTTTTCCTTTTAAACACCACTCTACTCCTTATACATGGGCCTTTTCCTCAGATGTGAGCGCCCCTTGTGGGTTTTCGGTTTGTTTTTCTCTTTTTAAGGATGGGAAAACATTTTTTATACAATTTTAAGGGCTAGTTGCCATTCATAGATATTAAGAAATATCAGCTATATTCCCCCTGTTGTACAATACATTCACGAGCCTACCTTAAGCCCAGAAGTTCGTGACCCCCCCACTCACCCCCCTACACACAGGTAAACACTGGTTTGTTCTACCTGTGAGTCTGTTTCTTTTGCATTTTATTCACTAGTTTGTTGTATTTTTAACTTTCCACACATAAGCAATACCTCACAGTATTTGTCTTTATCTGTCTGACGTGTTTCACTCAGCATAACACCCTCCAGCGAATGTACCTTGTTAAGGTTAATCTCTGTATTCCCCCTGGAATCTCTCTTCTAGCAGAAGGCTCAATAGAATTTGCAATTGATTGGGTCACTGACCTTTGCCCCTCATTCACCTGATTCCACTTCAATGTCTCGACAGTTTCTCGTCCCTTTCTCTTCCTTCTCCACACTATACCTCCCCAAGTTTTCAAATTTCCAGAACACCTTCTCATCAAAGGAAAATCGGGAATCCTACGCCTGTCATTCATGATGGCACACAACCAGGTAACTCTAAGTGTACTTTTCACTCTCTCCCTACAATAACCCTAACCCAGCTTTTCTGCTCACACCTCCCATTACATAACACCAGAGCGTACTCTGCCTTCTTCCCAGCCCACTCAGCTCCTTCTCGGAACTTGCCTAGTACACAAGTTACACACACACCAAACTTCCCTCTTCCTTTCTGCAGCAGCACTCACTCTGTCTGAACCACCCATTTTGGCCTTCTAAAGTAAAAAGCTAGTGGAGGTGATGGAATTCCAGTTGAGCTGTTTCAAATCCTGAAAGATGATGCTGTGAAAGTGCTGCGCTCAATATGCCAGCAAATTTGGAAAACTCAGCAGTGGCCACAGGACTGGAAAAGTTCCGTTTTCATTC
Organism: Oreotragus oreotragus; assembly: GCA_006410675.1. Taxonomy (NCBI): domain Eukaryota; kingdom Metazoa; phylum Chordata; class Mammalia; order Artiodactyla; family Bovidae; genus Oreotragus; species Oreotragus oreotragus. The sequence continues at coordinate 64,270 of SJYX01016396.1, read as the reverse complement.
CAATTCCAAAGAAAGGCAATGCAAAAGAATGCTCAAACTACCACACAATTGCACTCATCTCACATGCTAGTAAAGTAATGCTCAAAATTCTCCAAGCCAGGCTTCAGCAATACGTAAACCGTGAACTCCCTGATGTTCAAGCTGGTTTTAAAAAATGCAGAGGAACCAGAGATCAAATTGCCAACATCCGATGGATCATGGAAAAAGCAAGAGAGTTCCAGAAAAACATCTATTTCTGCTTTATTGACTATGCCAAAGCCTTTGACTATGTGGATCACAATAAATTGTGGAAAATTCTGAAAGAGATAGGAATACCAGACCACCTAACCTGCCTCTTGAGAAATCTGTATGCAGGTCAGGAAGCAACAGTTAGAACTGCACATGGAACAACAGACTGGTTCCAAATTGGAGATGGTGATGAACAGGGAGGCCTGGCGTGCTGCGATTCATGGAGTCGCAAAGAGTCGGACACGACTGAGCGACTGAAATGAACTGAACTGAACTGAAAGTAACCAAATGTTCCACAAGACTCCCCAAGCTAACAAGCTTTTGGAGGACAAGTAAAAGATCTCACTACACTCTTTAATCCCTTAACTTGGCCTGAATTCTCCACTAAAAGCAGAGACTTTACTAACAGCTTATGTGCAGTAGGTTATTTGGGATGGATCCCAGGAGCGGGAGTGAGGAACTAGGGGAGAGAGAAACACAGCAGGGGAGAGAGCCAATACAAATATGCTTGAATGAGTGGTCGCTGTTGGGTCCCTGCATGGCTCACTCCATCGCACTGGACCCTCTGAGAATGAACAGAATATGGCACAGACTCCCCAATCCAAAGGACAAAGAAGGAAGCAAGTCACCACCAGCTCCCGCCCCTCACTGGTAAGGGTTAAGCCAGGATGTTGACTCCTTCACACTCCACTGGGCCTTCCAGTGATAGTCCCCAGAAACCCATGGGCAGAAAGGAACAGCTATGTGGTACAACTGAAGCAAGATGCTGTCCTATGACATTCTGTGAGGCTCCTTGCCCAGCAATGGCGGGAGTAAAAGATGGGTTGAGAAGGATGTAAGGACACAGAGATGTCTGATACAGCTCGTCGGCACCTAGTGCAAGGCTGTGCTTAACAGAGATGTGCTGTCCCTAATGGTGTTCAGTGCAGTCGCTCAGTCATGTCCAACTATTTGCAACCCCATGGACTGCAGCACGCAAGGATTCCCTGTCCATCACCACCTCCCGGAGCTTGCTCAAACTCATGTCCATCGAGTCGACGATGCCATCCAACCATCTCATCCTCTGTCGTCCCCTTCTTCTCCTTGCCTTTAATCTTTCCCAGCATCAGGGTCTTTTCCAATGAGTCACCTTAATGGTGAAATCAACTCAAACATTTCCTCCTTGAGGACCTTGCCCACCAATCAGTGATATTCTGTGATCATCCACTTTCAGCCCTGAAAAATTCAAGGCTTCCTCTTTATATCAGTTATAAACGCTCTTTGATCCCCATACTAAAATGGCCTTAACTATGAAAACAGCAAGACAATACAATCATTAGGTTTTTACATAACACTTCTGAACAATTATCTAAATAACCTTCTCCCCCTGCCTGAGGAGGCACAATTAGCATACCCAGATATCAGAGGTTATCCAGCTCAAATGGTGGTTAAGCAGATACCAAATAAAACTGTCTCTTCAATTCAACAAACATTTGCTGAGTCCTCATCATTTGCAGTACTCTTGCCTGGAAAATCCCGTGGACGAAGGAGCCTGGTGGGCTGCAGTCCATGGGGTCGCTAAGAGTTGGGCACAACTGAGTGACTTCACTTTCACTTTTCACTTTAATGCATTGGAGAAGGAAATGGCAACCCACTCCAGTGTTCTTGCCTGAAGAATCCCAGGGACAGCTGGTGGGCTGCCGTCTATGGGGTCGCACAGAGTCGGACACGATTGAAGTGACTTAACAGCAGCATCATTTGCAATATACCATTGTAGGTGCTGGGGCTTCCCTGGTAGCTCAGCGGTAAAGAATCTGCCAGTGCAGGAGCCACAGGTTCGATCCCTCAGTCAGGAAGGTACCCTGGAGAAGGAAATGGCAACCCATTCCAGTATTCGTAATTGGAGAATCCCATGGACAGAGGAGCCTGGCAGGCTACAGTCCATCGAGTCACAAAGAGTCAGACACGATTGAGCTACTAAACAACAACAGCAACATTGTAGGTGCCAAAGAGATGAAATGAGTATGCCATGGTCCCTGGCCTTGGGAGGCTTACCCTCAGACTGAAGATGGTCCAAGTCATCAACAAAGTAGACAACAGGAGGCGCCCCCAGGAAACAGATGCACTGGATTCAGAGGGAGGGGGCTCCCATTCCACTGGGGGGACTGGGAATGGCTTCCTGCAGAAGAAGATGTTGAGATGGGCACTGACTGGTTGTTCCACCTGGAAGGATGCTCCCAGAGAGAAGCATGAGAATAGGAAGAAGAAGACGGACTCCGCAGACTTGTTTGGCTGGGCGGTGCCCTCGCCTGAGCCTCCTATGCCCTTCTAGTCCAATGGCTATCAAGTCTCCTAGTTTTCATGCTGTGTTATGTGGAGTCCCAGGAACCTGGGAACAGATGGACAGCAATCTGATGGGATGGACAGGACAGAGCCCAGGACTCAGAGGTCCCCTTCCCACTTCAACTAGAGCAGCTGAGTTAGAACACGAGCTCCACAGTTAAACAAGCATTTGGAAAGTAAAAGCTGCTCTTGGAATGGGAAGCGTGTAGGAGGCAGGGACCCACTTGATATCACCAACCAGCCACAGAAGCAGGGCCTGGGGCCCAAGGGACCTTGGTTTATTCACCCGCCACCTCAGCACTTCTTGAAATGTTTCCAGCTATTCTGCCACCACAGTATTGTTGGACAGTTTCAGAGGAAACTGCTTCACCCTTGGAGTCCTGGTAGGGTATGCACGGATAGCCAGTGGTCTGCCTCAGGCTGAAATGTAGAGCAAGCTCCCAAGTCACCATATGTGTTACCTCCTTTTCCTTCTCTTCCCCAGAAGAGGCTCAAGCAGTAAGATTAATGAAATGTACTTTCTTGGCAAAAGTCAATTATCACTCAGGCCAAGTGGGTGAGTGGGTACTTGCAGAATGGAATGCAGGATTTTGAGGGGCATCCTCACTTCTCTGATAAACAAGAGAAAGACCTTTGATGTTACCTCCCTGGAGCCCCTAGGGAGTCTCCATGAAGACTGGAAACCATGGAGAGAGGTTCTTGCTAAAAAGGTAGGAACAGAGAAGCAGGAAAGAGGGGAGATAACTGATACCTTGACCCAGAACAATTAGTAGATTTTTACATTCTAATCCAGTAAGAGGACAGAGTTAGTGAGGTGATTTCTGAAGATAAATTGCTATAAGGCAAATAAATCTTCCAGAATAGAATGAGCCCAAAAATCAGATGAAAACATCCTGCATGAGTTAATTCATCCTGATGACCTACTACACACGTGGGCAAAAAGGAAATAAATAAATGGCAGAAAAAAAAAAAAACAATTATTGACTTTGTAAATTATGCATCCTTAATACTTCTAATCTAAAGACTAATGTTTCTGGCTTTGTCATGAAATGCCAAAATTGTTAACTTCATTCAACTACTTCTATGAATTAGTATACACGCTTTAGTTTACTGGTGGATGTAATCAGAATGAAAATATTGATATAAGCAAACACTCATTGCTGGCAATAGAAAAATAAATAGAAACACAGTCCATGACAGCAGTCATTTGTCCTGCTCTTTTTTTCTCCCAGGAAAAAGGTATTATAAAGTAAGATGATGGAGACCCGTTTAGGTTCTGACCTTTTCTCCTTCTCTTTATATTTTTTAATCCAGAATTAACATCAGAAAATACCCTGAACCTTTCAACATTTGTCTTCTCAGATTCTATGCAAGCTGGCTTCTCCACAGCTGAGGTGAAAGAAAAGCAGCAATTCGTATTTGAGGAACATTCCCTAGGCCAGGGAATTGTCAGCAAAGACACTCTTTTTGAGGCAATCCTGTATAACATAAAGGGAAAATTAACGTATTAGATGAACAAAGGATGGCAGATGCCATATTCTTCAAGTTGCAGGCAGCTTCACGTGCCTGTCTTACTCAGCAAAGTACCATAGACAGGGTGCCTCAAACAACAGACACTTGTTTTCTCTGAGTTCTGCAGGGCAGAGAGTCCAGGATCAAGGTCCCACAGGGCTCAGTCTCTGGTGGGCTTTCCTTCCCCACGGGCAGGCAGCTACCTTCTCACTAGGTCCTCACGTGGCCTGTCTTCCCTGTGTGCACATGGCCCCAGAGCCAGCGAGCGCTTCGATATCTCTTTTCATAGAGACACTAACCCTTTCGGATCAGGGTCCCACCATTATGATCTCATTTAACCATAAGTACTTCCTTACCACAAAGAGTTATACTAGGGGTTGGTGGTGAAGGTAGTGAAGTCGCTCAGTCGTGTCCGACTCTTTGCGACCCCGTGGACTGTAGCCCACGAGGCTCCTCCGTCCATGGGATTCTCCAGGCAAGAATACTGGAGTGGGTTGCCATTTCCTTCTCCAAGGGATCTTCCTGACCCAGGGATCGAACCCAGGTCACCCGCATTGGAGGCAGACGCTTTAACCTCTGAGCCACCAGGGAAGTCCTATACTAGGGGTTAGGGCTCCCACATATGAACTGAGGGGAACAGGGGAGATCATATACATTCAGTCCATAACAATACCTGTGGAGAAATTTGTTATTCTCTGGAACTTAGGTAAATTATTTACTCAGTCAGTTCAGTTCAGTCACTCAGTGGTGTCNCTTTAACCTCTGAGCCACCAGGGAAGTCCTATACTAGGGGTTAGGGCTCCCACATATGAACTGAGGGGAACAGGGGAGATCATATACATTCAGTCCATAACAATACCTGTGGAGAAATTTGCTATTCTCTGGAACTTAGGTAAATTATTTACTCAGTAAGTTCAGTTCAGTTCAGTCACTCAGTGGTGTCCGACTCTTTGCGATCCCATGGACTGCAGCACCCTAGGCCTCCCTGTCCATCACCAATTCCCAGAGCTTACTCAAACTCATGTCCATTGAGTCAGTGATGCCAACCAACCATCCCATCCTCTGTCGGCGCCTTCTCCTCCTGCCTTCAATTTTTCCCAGCATCAGGGTCTTTTCCAATGAGTCAGTTCTTCGCATCAGGTGGCCAAAGTATTGGAGTTTCAGCTTCAGCATCAGTTCTTCCAATGAATATTCAGGACTGATTTCTCTTAGGTTAGGAATGACTGGTTAGATCTCCTTGCAGTCCAAGGGACTCTCAAGAGTCTTCAACACCACAGCTCAAAAGCATCAATTCTTCAGCACTCAGCTTTCTTTATAGTCCAATTCTCAAATCCATATCTGACTACTGGAAAAGCCATAGCTTTGACTAGATGAACCTTTGTTGGCAAAGTAATGTCTCTTTTTAATATGCTGTCTAGGTTGGTCATAGCTTTTCTTTCAAGGAGCAAGCATCTTTTAATTTCACGGCTTCAGTCACCATCTGCAGTGATTTTGGAGCCCCCCAAAATAAAGTCTGTCACTATTTCCATTGTTTCCCCCATCTGTTTGCCATGAAGTAATGGGACTGGATGCCGGATGATTTACTCAGTCAGTCAATATTTATTCAGTTCCTACTATGTGCCAGGCATTTCCTTAATGTCAAAAGGAAAAGAGGAAAAAGGAGAAGGAAGAGAAGAGGGAATAGACATTCATGTCATAACAGTGCCAGCCTTGCTTCTTTAGATCTTCAGTTTTGCATATTCACCTTTAAAGTGAGCTTACTGACTCTCCAATTGCTGTTTCTACATGTTAAGTATGATGCCTCAGGAGGAAGTAGTACAATTCAAGTCACTATTTGTGTGTTCTTCCCAAGTTTTGATGCAACTGGATATTTTGAATTATATCACTGAATTTCCACTACTCATTTATACAAAGTTAAAGCGTCTGCTTGCAATGCTGGAGACCCGGGTTCGATCCCTGGGTTGGGAAGATCCCCTGGAGAAGGAAATGGCAACCCACTCCAGTATTTTTGCCTGGAGAATCTCATGGACAGAGGAGCCTGGTGGGCTACAGTCCACGGGGTCGCAAAGAGTCGGACACGACTGATGACTTCACTTCACTTCTTCATTTATACAAAAAAGTTCTTTCTTCAGTCAGCTCTTAATTTTGTAAGTCCTTGGGGACCTAGACCTTGCCCTGTTCCACTGAAATTCACAGCTACATAGTGTCTGATACACAGGGACATTCATACAATTGTTGAATGAATAAAGACACAACCTCATTCAAAAGTTTAAAACATTGTTTTAATAAGATTGTTAAAGAAATAAGCTCCTAAAATTCAATCCTGATCTTTCCTATCATGTGTCTTCTTTTTCCTATAAATTAGCTTTCAAAAACAATGCAGAGTTTTGTCTTTTAATCAATAGAACAGAGGTTTTGTCAAATCCTATTTGACTTTTTCTTAGGAGTCAATGTTTTGATTCCTGCGCTGGAATCATCAAAATCCATAGGGCCCAAGTGGACATCATCATCCCAACTTGGGTCACATTACTACCATCAACGTGGGTCTTACGTTTCATTCAACAATTATTTATGAAGCTCCTACAATTTGCCAAGCATTGAACTAGACACACAGTGACATAATGGTGTGAAACAGACAAGAAACAGACACAGTCACAGTCCCTGCCCTTATGATGCTCACACTTTAGTAAAGGAAACTATCACAATAATAAATGTATAATTACTAGCTGGATTAAGGGTATTGAAGGACAGGAATCCAGGTCAGTAAAATCTGAGAACAGAAAGTCGGGTAAGAATTCAAAGGCCTTGTCCTTACCAATAACGCACAATTTCAGGGGTCACACTCTTTATACACCACCTCCTGAGTTTCCAGTTTACTGCTTCTAGTGACCCATCTCCAAAAATCCTTTGATCCCACCAGGACTTACAATCCATCCATCCCATCACTTTTCCACTGTCCCTCATCTGCTCCTGTCCTTTCTCTCCACATTTTACAGTTTGGATGCCATAGCCAATCATTCCTTTACTCTCCATCTCTAGGATACTTCTTCATATTCTATATTAGCAAACTCTTGATTAACTCTAATTCTTTGCCGGGACTTCCCTGGTGTTCCAGTTGTTAAGAATCTGCCTTGCCAAGCAGAGGCTGCAGGTTCAATCCCTGGTCAGGAAACTAAGACCCCATATGCTGAGGAGCAACTAAGCCTGTGCAACGCAGATCCCATGTGCCACAACTGATGTGGCCAAATAAATAAAAAAAAACTCTTTGCTTTCTCCACGAGTTTGCCCAGGCAGCAAAACACCCTAGAGAAAAACACACAATCATGCCACACTAGTCTCACATTAAATATGAGAAAAACACACAATCATGCCACACTAGTCTCACATTAAATATGAGACCACAAGCCTCAACTGAACCCTTAAGGCTGTTTGCAAGGATATCATATTTTCAAGTCCACCCCTTCATCACCTGCTCCCCATCCTCTCAGGTGATGATCTTGCATCCTGTACCACTGAGATTTGAAGCAATTGCTAGAATTTCCACTAACTCCCATGGCTGCATCTGTCTACCTACCAGCACGTGCCTAACTACCACACATTCTGCCTTGCCTCCCGTTACTATAAATGAGCTGCTCATACACCTGTCTGATGCACACCTGTGCACTAGATCCCATCCCTGGGTGCCTAGTTAACGACATCACTGTAAGGATCCCCCCCACCAACATCGGTAAATTTCCCTTCCCTATTGGACCGTTCCTATTATCATGCAAATCTGCTATTTCTCCCACCTTTAAAAATCCCTCTCCCAGGGCCACTTCTCACTGCAAATAACCTTCCATTTCTCTACTACCTTTATGACAAACCATCTTTGAGAAGTTTTTTTTACTCAAGGTCTCCAATATCTCCTCTTCTATCCTCTCGTGAACCTAGCCCAACTGGACTTTTGCTACTCTACCAAAACCACCACCAATGACCTCCAAATCATCAAACCCAGTGGACAAATCAAATTCTTCATTTCATTTGCTCAACCAGCAATATGTGACACAGACTGCTTCCTTCTCCTGGAAACACTTTCTTTCACTTAATTTCCACTGACCACTCCTCCTTGGTTTTCTTTCTCCTGGATCTCTTTACGGTGCAGTGCCCCAAGCTTCAGTGTTTAATCTCCTCTCACCCATTCCCTTGGGGTCTCAGCTAATAGTTTTAAACACCACCTATGCCAACAACTCGGAGAAGGCAATGGCACCCCACTCCAGTACTCTTGCCTGGAAAATCCCAAGGACGGAGGAGCCTGGTGGGCCGCAGTCCATGGGGTTGCGAAGAGTCAGACATGACTGAGCGGCTTCACTTTCACTTTTCACTTGCATGCATTGGAGAAGGAAAAGGCAGCCCACTCCAGTGTTCTTGCCTGGAGAATCCCAGGGATGTAGGAGCCTGGTGGGCTCCCGTCTATGGGGCCTCACAGAGTCGGACATGAATGAAGCAACTTAGCAGCAGCAGCAGCATACCAACAACTCTCAAGTTTATATCCCCAGTCCAGATCACTCTGCTCAACTCCAGACACATATATCCACATGCCTCCTCTGCAGTGTTTACATCTCTGACTTAATACACCCCAAACCAAAGCCCTTATCTCCCAGAGTCTGCTGGATCATTGAGGTCTCCATCTTGATTGACAGCAACTCCATCCCTGGTCAAGCGAAAACTCTGGAGCCTTCCCTGAGTCCTCTCTTTCCCTCACATCCAATCCATAAGTAATCCTTTTCACTCTACCTTTAAAATATCTCCAGAATCCACTTTTCACCACTTCCTCTGCTAACACTCTGCCCCAAGCCACCATCACCTGTCTGTGCTGTAAACTGCCTCCTCACTGATCTCCTTGCTCCGTCGCTGTCCCCCTACAATCTACTGTCAGCACAGCAACCAGAACGACCCCAGGGGCTGGGATCCCTTCTCCAAGTGAAAGCAAAGACCTAATGACGGCCCTACATGAATATACCTCCAACTGCTCTGCCCCTCACTCACTCACTCACTCTACTCTGCTGGCCTCTGCTATTTCTCAGGCCAGCCAGGCATATGCCAGCCTTAGCAGTTTAACATGGCTGCTTCCTCACTCTTCCTTCTCTTTCCCCAAAATCTATATGTCTTGGTCCTTTGTCTCCTTCAAAGTCATCTATTTGGTGAGTCCTTCCCTGTCCCGCCTCCTTGAAATCCCAAGCCAGTGCCCTTCTCCACATGCCCTGCGCTCCTTACCTTTTTTCCATTTTTTTCCCCAAACACTCATCAGCTTCAAACACAATATCGGCGCTGCTGTTGTTCAGTTGTCAAGTTGTGTCTGACTGCAACCCCATGGACCTCAGCACACCAGGCTTCCCTATCCTTCACTATCTCCTGGAGTTTGCTCAGACTCACAATATTATCATTTACTTATTCTGATGACTGTCTCCCTGCTAGAACGTAGACTCAGCCATGGCAGGTATCTTGTTTCTTTTTCACTCCTCTATCTCAGGTGCTTAGACCGGTGCCAGGCACATTGTCAGTGCCCAGTGATATACTAATATGCTGAGTGAGTACGTGAAACAAGAGGCAGAGACATGCTCACTCAATGGCCACAAGTGAAATACTCAAAGCTTATCCAGGCATGAAGAGGGTGATGAGTACAAGGACCACTGTGATCGCATTAACGAGTTGGCATTTATTAGAGTATTTACACATATATTTTTATCAAAGTATCTGGTAGTTACTTTGGAAAGTGGCCTGGGGCCAAAAGAAGGTTTGAGACACCTGGTAATTGCAGCGAGTTTAAGAATTTCTAAAACTTTCTTACAACCTATCATGTGTGCATGCCCAGTCGCTCAGTCATGTCTCACTCTTTGCCACCCCACAGACTAGCCCACCAGGCTCCTCTGTCCAAGGGATTCTCCAGGCAAGAGTACTGGAATGGGTTGCCATTTCCTCCTCCAGGGTATTTTCCCTACCCAAGGATCAAACTTGCAATCTCTACATCTCCCTGCATTGGCAGGTGGATTCTTTACCACCAATCTACCTGGGAACTTACTCCAAAGAGTAAATGACTATGAACTTTTATTCCTAGGGAAAATAAAGAGCCGGCATGACCTATCAATGCCCTAAATGCCTTTAAAGTGTCAAGTTTCAGCTTTAAAAGTCATGTACATTTTGTGTTCCTCTCTGTAAAATATCCATTTGTTTAAATATAAAAATAGCGCTAAATTACTTAATAGTTTAATTACTTGATTTTCCAAATAATCGTAGAGTAAAATTCACAAATGACACAGGGGTGCCATGTTTTTCCTGGGCATCACATCCTCCTAGGAAGTATAGGAATCCCACTTTGAGAATCACAGAACACTTCGGAACTACCAAACAACAACCAGGAGGGTTGCAAAGCTGAATGGAAACACAAAAACAAACTGGCATATTTCAGTTTCGCCTTATCAAACCCTAACTGACCCTTCTTCAAGCTCTTTTGAGTTAAACAGACCCTGTGTAAATTTCTGACTTTGCTCTCACAGTCTTCTAACGACCACATACTTTGTTTCAGAGCTATTTGAGAAGCTGCCTGTCGCATTTTATGTTCTCCTTCTAACATCCTTTAGCATTCTAACTTGGAAGAGGTCATTACAACTGATGAGGGAAATTAAGGAGGAGAATAATTTTAATGAAAATGACATTAACATGCATTTCCATTTGTGGCTAAGTAAAGCAAAAGAAATAAAATGTTCCATCTTTCAGATTACAATCTTGGGATGGAGGCTGAGTTCAGACACTACAGCTCAGCCAGCTAGCCTCTCCCTGGCTGCATTGATTCCTCCTCTTCTCCCCTCTTTTTCTCCTCCATTCCTCCTCTGTCACGCCTTAACATTTAGACAAAAGGCCACAGAAGGATTTTGTCAAAATAGACAAAAGGTCATACCTATTGTAATGGATTTAAGTCCGGCTTCTGACTCTTTTCCCCGGTGCCCAGATGGTAAAGAATCTACCAGCAATGTAGGAGACCCAGGTTTGATCCCTGGGTCGGGAAGATCCCCTGGAGAAGGGAATGGCTAGATTCTCCAGTGTTCCCATGGACAGAGGAGCTGGCAGACTATAGTCCGTGGGGTCTCAAACAGCAGGACACGACCCAGTGACCAACACTTTCACTCTCTGACTCTTTCCGTGCAACAGTCCTTGAAGTTCATGAAGAGTTCTGACTTTCAGCCCATGTTGTAAGCCGAATTGTGTCCTCTCAAATTTACGTGTTACAGTCCTAACCAAAGGTACCTCAGCATGGCCCGGGACCAGGACGGGCCCTAATCCAATATGGCGGACAACACTGGACGAGGAGGGGACTAGGACGCCGACCCCGGAGGGGGCAGGCCGTGTGAAGACACAGGGCAAAGATGGCCGTCTACGAGCCAAGGAGCGAGACCAGCAGAGCTGGCGCCTTGATCTCAGCCTCCAGAATCGTGAGATCTGTTGTCACACTACCCAGTCTACGTTCCCAAAGCAGCCCCGGCAAACGAACACAACCCATAAATACTGAATAATAGATGCAACTCAGCAATGAGGAAACCAAGGGTAAAAGGAGTGGAGACAATTGATGACGGTGCTCAGACGGCAGAAACAGAGCAACGGACAGAGGGAGAATAAAACTCCGGAGATCTGAGTGTGTCTTCAGACCTAGAAAAGACCTTGGCTTTGGTAGACAGCAGTTCCCCGACACCCACCAACACATCCGTGCCTCTGCAAAGGACCTTTACCTCTTTCGCCGGCAGTGGAAGGCTTTCGTGAGCCCCACTGCAGGTCCTGGGTCCACTGTGCAAAAAATATGGGCTGACAATGAAGGCCCCTTTGTCCCCACAGTAGTAACCAAGACAGCCCATTTCCTGTGAGCCTCCAGGTAAGAAGACAAAGGCTATGCCACCTGCCCGGACGCTTCCTGCATCTCAGGAGGCTGGGGGAACATGAATGCTGTTTGTTTTACACTCAAATCTGGTCAATATCTGACCTCACTCAGATTCAGCTAAAACACTGGTAGCAAGAGCTTGAAAAATGCATGAATATGCTCCCAGTTGTGCTTTGCAGGGGGCGGGGATGGATGGAAAGAAACAAACACAATTGTTTCTAGTCTGATACCCAGATAAGGAAGACTCTCTTCTCTCAACAGGGATTATGCAGACAACCTGTGAAGGATCTGAATCCAATCACCCCTTTTTCCTTTGCTATGATGAGGTTTACAAGGGAAAATCCATAATTCCAGCACTAATACAGTTAGGAAAATCTGCCAATAAATCTTCAAAGGAAATCTGTCAGCAATGCTGTTATTAAATAAACGGAACAACATATTGCATGGTACAAATTCAAACAACACACCTCATTACTGCACGAATTCAGATTTCCTCCAAGTCAAATTCTGTCCCCTGAAGCTGCGTGAAAGCCAACACCACTAGTCCTCCATTCGAGCCCAGCGCTGAAAGTTCACTCAGTCATTCAAGCAACATTCAGAGAAAGCCTACTACATACTGGGCAGGGTGACAGAAACGGAGATAGACAGAGGAGATACAGTCCCTGCCTTCAGAGAATTCATTATCAGGTAAGGTAGACAGACAAATCAATAGATTATAATGCGTAGATGCTACACTAGCGCCGAAGTGAAAGAAAGGTGGAAACTGAACAAAAGGTGATCCTTGCATTCAGGTTTCTGGAGGCAGCTGATTCGTGACTTCGGAGACAAGAGGGCGAAAACTGCAGAGCACGCTGGTTTGAACACTTTATCATCGCAACCCAGTCTGGCCAGCTACGTCCACTACCCACTGCTCCTCTCTTTCCTGACCCCAGGATCTATGCCACGTGATGCAGCAGGTCTAGACTGGTCACTGCCTTCCCAAGTCCACAGAAAAGATGAGCTGGCACCACCTGGGGAGTGATCATTTTTTTCTCTCTCCATTTGAAAGAAAACTAGGTAGCGGAGGAACGGCAAATATAACATAGAGGAAACTCACAAACGGCACGAAGGCTATTCTGGGCATCTTTTGGCTCCTGGATTTAGCTGTCCCTGGGGATAGAAGTAAAGGTGGCGGGCTGTGATGGACAGAGTTCCAGATGGAGACTCCAGAGTCCTGGCTCCACCTGCTTAACTGGACACATTTTCTTTAATGCCATCAGATTTAACTTTCTCTTCTGTAAAATGGGGTCATACCACCTACCCTGCCTACTGCCCAGAAAGCTCAGAAAATCAAAGGAACTGTGATAAGTAGAAATGTTCTTAAGCCTGAAAAACACTGTACAAATAGAAGAGAGGGTTATAATTAACCTAGCCACAAAGCTGCCTTAGGGCTTGATTAAAATACACTGTACCTCTCTGGATCGACAAAGTGTGAAGATGGTTAAAAAATAGGGATAGCTACTCCTAAACAGAGACAGTTGGTGTGTGGGCAAACCCCCATCAGCTTTTTCCATGCCAGGAACCCTGCATATGCTTAGAAACTAGCACGTTTCTGTTGGCCTTATAGCAGCAGTGTAGGAGAGCTCACAAAATGAAATCTGCAACAGGCAAACACCACTGCCAAACACAACCATCCCAACTCCCAAGAAATGTGTTAACCTCTATCAGTGGAATAAAATGTGCCCTGCACTATTAGGTAAAGAAACCCCACTCAGAGGACATAACGCATGATAAATGCAAACAGAGCCCTAGCAAAGTAACCATGTTTTGAACACTGAATGTTATGGACTAAATGTTTGTGCCTCTCCCACACTAAATGCATATAAAGAATCCTAACCCCCAATGAGATGGTACTGGGAAGTGATTAGGTAAGACGGTGGAGCCCTCATGAAAGGGATTAGTGCCCTTATAAAAGAGATCTTGGTACCATGTGAGGACACAGTGAGAAGATGACTGTCTGAACCAGGAAGCAGGCTCTCACCAGACCTCAAAGCTGCCAGTGCCTCGATCTTGGACTTCCCAGCCTCTAGTACTGTGAAAAATACATGTCTGATGGGTAAGTCATCCCGTCCATGGTATGACTGCCACAGCAGCCCAAAGGGACTAAGACATTGACCTGTATACATTTCAAAGACTATGAGGGAAAAAAAACCCTTTTAGTAAGAAAAGATTTTCAAATACTGAAACGATTTCTTCAACCTGACAAATGATTCCCTAAAACAGTACTTTTTCTATCTGATTACAGTAAATTTTCCAATACAATGAATGCTTTGTTTGCCTGAACCATTTAATAGTTATGCACACTCTCTAATGAAACTACTAATTACAAAATCTCTGCATTGCAGGCAATAAAAAGGGGTTGCTAACCTCTTCACAGTGCTTTAGCTCTGCCATCAAGCAGCAATTACTCTTCAACGGCCTTTGCTCTTCTTCACTGATTTTCACCTCAAACATCCCCAAAAAGCCTACTGAAAAGCTAAAACTCACTCAGACATATAGGGAGGCATGCGGCACATGTGTGCACATGCACACACACACACACACGCAACATGCACACAAATACACACACTCCTTCGTGCACTATCCAGGAGCCAGAAGGAGAAAGCAGAGGTGGTGGCAAGGATGACAAGGAGACCCTCGTATTCTGATTGCTCCCTCGCACTGGGTGATTCAGAAAGACTGGGGCTTCAGCTCTGCATGCTGCAAGTAGGATCTTCAGTAATATGGTCATTAAAACTAAACTCCAAAACCAAAACATTTGATACCCAATAGAGTCGGTTGTATCAAAACATACTAAATATATTTTTATTTCTAGATAGTTGTCTGTCATCCATCAGTCTCTCAAAACAAAACATCAGTCACCAAACAAAACATAAGGAAACACTAAGACATCAGGAGACATGTTTGTTTCAGGCTTGTTACCATTACAGCAGCTTCCAGGCCACCAGAACCACCTCAGAGCGCTAACACACCCTAGGCCCCAAGCTCTGGGGCTTCCCTGGTGGCTCAGACAGTAAAGAATCTGCCTGCAGTGCAGGAGACCCAGGTCGGATCCCTGGGTCAGGAAGACCCCCTGGAGAAAGGAATGGCAACCCACTCCAGTGTTCTTGCCTAGAGAATTCCATGGACAGAGGCGCCTGGTGGGCTACAGTCCATGGGGTCACAAAGAGTCGGACATGACTGAGTGACTAACACACCCTAGGCCTCAAGCTCCAAGGACGTCTCCACCATACAAGGGAAAACACAAGTTAAAAACTTCAACAATTCCCACAAAGGCTCTTAAACAGCAGTGATGTCCATAGCTAAAGAAATCATTGCTTTCTACCTGAACACAGGCAAAAAGATAGGAAGAGGTAAAAATCTATTACTCGTTTTTTTTTTTTTTTTTTACTTTATTTTACTTTACAGTACTGTATTGGTTTTGGCATACATTGACATGAATCCGTCACGGGGGTACATGAACTCCCAAACATGAACCCCCCTCCCACCTCCCACCCCACATCATCCCTCCGGATCATCCCCAAAAAGTTAAAAGAAAAAACAGAAAGATTGCATGAAACATTTTATTGTAGTTCATTAATTAATTAATCAAGAGTTAGACAACAGGCAACAGATTTGGAGTGATTTTTGCCAAACCCAGATTAGGTTCAAAAGAGCCAAAATAATTTTTCCCAGATTTGCAGGTTATGGACTTAGAATTTGATGCCTTATCTAATGTCCCAAGGAATGTATCTCAAAGGATTATTGATAACCTATAAACTACCTAATCAAGCCTATGGAAATCAATTTTTTCTCCTTTCCAAATATCCATGAAAAGGATCTTTGAGGACACTCAGGCAGAACCTGTCTACTTATAAAGTAGCCAGACTATTTAAAGATATGTTTGTTTAAACAAACACAAAATGTACTCATTCAGTTTACTGTCCTGTAGAGCCCTTTAATGCTTTACCTTTGTAGTTAATATAATTATTCCACTGCTCAAAACACTTTTGGAATGCTTCTTTTGAAATAAGCTTACCAGCCATGCAAGAAAATCAGCTTATTGCCACGCACTATGCTTGCATGCAGATGCAGTCAACCCTCATTTATATCTACAAGAAGAACTTCAGAGTGAATGGTCTAAAAATAATTTCAATTTCGTTGAGCATGCTTATTGTATTTTCATGTTTGAATGTAGATGTTTTGGAACTTCTATAAATTTATGTCAACTGAAATAACAAACCACATAATGATGAGGGAGCTGGGTTAAATCAGGAATATCTAGGAGGCTGACCACTTCTCCTGTACTCCCCCCAAAATCTAGCTTATTATCCACTTGAAGCAGGTTTTCAAAGATGCTAGCATCTCTCACACTTTACAAGAAGAAAGTATTGTGTAAATGTTTGCACTCAAAGAGAGGACAGACTAAGAGCTTTCAGAGAAAAAAATTATTGCTCACTCAAAAGACCCAAAGGACCTTAGGAATGGCCCCATCCAGTCATTCCCAACTCAGTCTTATCAGAGACCACCTAGCCCACTCAAACATATTAACTTAGCAGTTAGAGAGTTGAGGTCTGAGAATCTGCATGCTGCCCAGGTGATTCTGAGTGCAGCCTGAATTAAGAGGCACCATTTTCTTTTTACAAACAGAAGATGGAAAGCTAAGGGGCCAGTGACCTCAAGCAAATGGCAGAGCTAGAAGAAGGAGGCCATGCTTTGACTCAGCCTAGCATGGTGGTCTTTCAACCAAATGTCATCAGTAGCTGTGATTAAGGACAATAACAGTTGATGCATATGAAACTGAAATTTGCTACAGATCTACAGTAGGGCGAATCAAGCTCCCATGCCCAGTCAGGAGACCAGCACATTACTGAGTATGGGCGCTCTGTGCTCATCTGCCACCCTCTTTGAGGGCCTCCACTTACAGTTCTTTAACAGTAAATTGCCACATATAAGTCCATTCAGAGGTTGACAATTCGATTCAGAATGAATTAATGTATAAACTTTTAAGAAAGAGGAAAAGGGTAGCAGTTTATAAGGACGTTAGGAAAGGATGTATGACCACAAACTACTCATCTCATCTAGTTGTTATTAATAAAATTTCATGTTAGAAATGTATTCCTTTAGCTTAAGGCTTCATCTCCATATCTGTAGCACGTTCCTCTGGGAAGGACAAAGCATGGAACTTGATTGGTCATTTACAACTGATATAATAGTAAAGAACCTACTCAGACGCTTTCCTCAGTTGAAGAGCTATGATAAGAAGGAAGACAGATTAATGTTTTAATTGATACAAAACAGGATTCTATCAAGGGAGGAAAAGATTCTGAAAGGGGAAACAAGAGTCTCCAAAGACAAATTTCACAGCTGCGTCTAGCTCCAGTTCGGCTGTGGACGGTATGTTCAAGCTGGTTTTAGCAAAGTTGATGAGTTGTTCCAGGGTATTTTTAAACAGATTTTTTGTTTATTTTACTTTGGTTTTGCTTTTGTAAATAAAGATGACCAGCACTTGGATCAAAGATGGGTTAGTAAAAGAGCAAACATTATCTGCTCTTGAAAGATAAACAGAAAGCCCAAAAGAAATTTAAAACTGGAGACTCAGATATCTGCTTGCCCATAAGGTACTTCTGGCAACAGAGATCATTTTGGCAATTATCTAATATAGAGACCTACATATAATTTATCTTGTTTAATCCATTCTATTATTTTTGCAAGTTTGAAATATGGTCATAGACAACACTCATTATGTGCCAGGAACTGTCCTCAGATCTTTGCTTATATAACCTCACTCAATCCTTATAATTACTCTATGAGGTAGGTAAAAATAAAGTCTCCATTTTACAGATGAGGAAACTGAGATCTAGATAAGTTAAGTAATTTGCTCTGAGTTACATAGTGAAGTTAGACCTTGGAGATAGTATAACTCTAGGGCCTACACTGTTACTACTCAAATTCTAAAAAAAATATTTACAACTAAAGCCTAGATAAACCACTTTACATGTAAAGTATAAAATAGAAGCTTAGATAAACCCATTTTACCTGTTTTTAAATTGGGTTGATATCAAAATTATTTTTTTAACTGTGCTATGACAAACCTGATAAGTTTTGGATTAAAAACTTTAATCTGATGAGCATGATAAGGGTTAGAAGAACATTCTCCATCTGCACTGGGAAAGTTTTTCAATACTAAAAGTTTCAGGTGGCATAGACTCTAAATTCAAGTGAATAAAAGATGCAATAAATTGGAGAGATGCCTCCTCCTGACTGGAAAAAGTCACAGAAACTCATATTGTTGAGAAGGACACTGGCAGTAAGGAGCTCTTTGGTAATGTCGATGAATCAGAACAGAAAATCATAAGCAGAAAATTTTGGCAAGCTGACACAAAAGGAACACCTAGTTGTTTAAGAAAATTAACCGTCTAATGGAGAGCTGGCCGGTGCACTAAGCACAGGTGGCTGCAAGAGCTGGCCGGCGCACTAAGCGTGGCTGAGAGGAGCTACCCCATGTCCGAGGTCAGGGGCAGTGGCCTAGAGTGCCATGCCAAGGCCTTTGACTGTGTGGATCACAATAAACTGTGGAAAATTCTGAAAGAGATGGGAATACCAGACCACCTAACCTGCCTCTTGAGAAATCTGTATGCAGGTCAGGAAGCAACAGTTAGAACTGGACGTGGAACAACAGACTGGTTCCAAATAGGAAAAGGAGTACGCCAAGGCTGTATATTGTCACCCTGCTTATTTAACTTATATGCAGAGTACATCATAAGAAACACTGGACTGGAAGAAACACAGGCTAGAGTCAAAATTGCCAGGAGAAATATCAATAACCTCAGATATGCAGATGACACCACCCTTATGGCAGAAAGTGAAGAGGAGCTAAAAAGCCTCTTGATGAAAGTGAAAGAGGAGAGTGAAAAAGTTGGCTTAAAGCTCAACATTCAGAAAACGAAGATCATGGCATCCGGTCCCATCACTTCATGGGAAATAGATGGGGAAACAGTGGAAACAGTGTCAGACTTTATTTTTGGGGGCTCCCAAATCACCGTAGATGGTGACTGCAGCCATGAAATTAGAAGACGCTTACTCCTTGGAAGAAAAGTTATGACCAACCTAGATAGCATATTCAAAAGCAGAGACATTACTTTGCCAACTAAGGTCCGTCTAGTCAAGGCTATGGTTTTTCCTGTGGTCATGTATGGATGTGAGAGTTGGACTGTGAAGAAGGCTGAGCGCCGAAGAATTGATGCGTTTGAACTGTGGTGTTGGAGAAGACTCTTGAGAGTCCCTTGGACTGCAAGGAGATCCAACCAGTCCATTCTGAAGGAGATCAGCCCTGGGATTTCTTTGGAAGGAATGATGCTAAAGCTGAAACTCCAGTACTTTGGCCACCTCATGCGAAGAGTTGACTCATTGGAAAAGACTCTGATGCTGGGAGGGATTAGGGGCAGGAAGAGAAGGGGATGACAGAGGATGAGATGGCTGGATGGCATCATGGACTCGATGGATGTGAGTCCGAGTGAACTCCAGGAGATGGTGATGAACAGGGAGACCTGGCGTGCTTTGATTCATGGGGTTGCAAAGAGTCGGACATGACTGAGCGACTGAACTAAACTGAACTGTCTAATGGATACATTCTATAAGAAGTATTCCACACATTAAGAATGATGAGATTTGAAGGAGACAGTTGCAAATTTAACACAATGACAATGCTAAAGTTTTCAGGACCATGGACAGACTCTCATGGAGCTCCATTGGCCAAAAAGACTCGAGGTGAGTTGTTTCTCTTCAATTTTGAAATAAGAATCAAAAACCTAAGTTAAGCAATCTTTGACAATACTTTAAAATTTGGAGAAAAAAGTAATGGAAAATACTCAATCTTTTATTTCTACAAATCTTGTTATAAACATATATGTAAAAGTCTCTCAGTCACGTCTGACTCTTTGCAATCTCATGGAATTCTCCAGGCCAGAACACTGAAGTGGGTAGCCTTTCCCTTCTCCAGGGGATCTTCCCAACCCAGGGATCAAACCAAGGTCTCCTGCATTGCAGGCGGATTCTTTACCGACTGAGCTATCAGGGAACAGAAAACTATATAAATGAGTAAAACTCTATTGTACTGCTGACATTGGTAGAAGGATCTTGAATTTAATGTGTTAACCTGGATGTAGATATGTAGATGTAATTTATACGTTGTCTCAAGACAGGTTTTCATATTAGAGCTGAAAATGGATGCATTATGTTATTATGTGTTTGGGTATTAGTCGCTGAGTCATGTCCAACTCTTTGTGACCCCATGGACTGTAGCCCACCAGGCTTCTCTGTCCATAGAATTCTCCAGGCAAGAATACTGGAGAGGTTAGCCATTTCCTTCTCCAAGGGATCTTCCCAACCCAGGGATTGAACCTGGGTCTCCTGCATTGCAGGCACATCCTTTACCATCTGAGCTACCAGGGAAGCCCTAAGTTATTACCTACATAAGTAAATAATGAAATACTAGCCACTTTAACCGGGGAAGACAATGGCACCCCACCCCAGTACTCTTGCCTGGAAAATCCAATGGACAGAGTAGCCTGGTGGGCTGTGGTCCATGGGGTCGCTAACAGTTGGACACGACTGAGCGACTTCACTTTCACTTTTCTCTTTCATGCATTGGAGAAGGAAATGGCAACCCACTCCAGTATTCTCGCCTGGAGAATCCCAGGGATGGGGGAGCCTGGTGGGCTGCCGTCTGTGGGGTCACACAGAGTCGGACACTACTGAAGTGACTTAGCAGCAGCAGCAGCAGCCACTTTAACACATACATTCTAGAATTTCAATGGCTTAACTAAGAAGTTTATTTCTTGCTCACTAAAATTCAACTGGCCAGCAAGACAGGAAAGACTACTATTTTCCAGTCATTCTTCCTGAGGCTTTACCATCTTCATCCTCAAATTTCAACATAATCCAAATAGTGAGAATCCAAATAGAAATGTAGGAGAAAGTAGGGGATAACATAGGAGGATTTCATAGCACAGACACAGAGGCGAAATTTATCACTTACATCCACATATCATTGGTCAGAACTCAGTCAAATGGCCACACCCAGCTGCAGAGATCTGGTGGGAGGGGAACAGTCTGGCTGTGCACCCACAAGGAACGAGATAAATCTGATAAACAGTTGCTTTATGTTAGAAGGACAATCATTTGACCTACAGTACAACTGAAAGCATAGCATAACAAAATATTTAAGCTGGAAAACTACTCTCCCCTCAAGTCTGGGGAAATGTCAGTCATAAAGAGCCGAGCAAGAATCTTGCCAAGAGGCTAATCATATTGTACAGAATGTAGTTTTGAGTTTCTTCAACTCTAGATACCAAGTCTGAGGCTGTCAAGGCAAATGGAGAGATATGGTTTGGTTGCCTAGAGCTACCATCAGCACTTGCACCTCCTTTCACACGTCTGGTCTCTCTGATGGATGCAATGATGAAGGAGAACAAAACAGGAAAATGCACAGGCACATCCCCAGTTCAACCCAGCACTACAAGGCAGTATCCTGGAGTGTAGTGGTTGAATGAATATGGAAAAAAGCAATAGTCCAGGTATGCCCTCACTGTTTACTAGTCAGGCAACAGATGATAAACTTCTCTGTCTCCAGTGCCTCATATGCAAAATGATGAAAATAATCACATGCCCTACATACTGGTGACGGTTCAGCAAAAAACAAAAGTCCTGATGAAAAAGTATGTATGAGAGAATCAGCAGCTACTGAAAGGGAGAGGAAAAGGAAGTGACGGAAGATTAGGGAGGAGAGCATCCTTTGAATAAACCTATTACTGTGATAGTTGTGAAAGAAAGTGGCAATAACCAAACAGAAAAATGCGATAAGCTTCGAAATTTCTAAGAGCTTGAAAAAATAAAATTGGTCATGGCATACACCCTGAAAGACATTTTGTGGAAATTCAGAACCTACTTGCTTCCAGATGGAACCAAACATGCTCCCAGCGACAAGCCAGAGGGTAAAGAAAAAAACCAAAAGTTATGTGCAATTTTAGGTAGCAATGAATGACATTTCTCACATGGTTTCCAAATTGGGACCTGATTTCCCCTCTATTTCTGAGTAGGAGGCAAAGGTGAAATTATACACCACCTGCTCCCCTAACTTGCACCTGTTACTCTTTGTTTCTAGAACTTTTACAGTTTTTCTTAGATTTTTGAGTCTTTACAATCTCCACAGAAAAAATCAAAGAGACTAATGATATCCACGTGTGTTTTTATGCTAAGTTGTTTCAGTCCTGTCCAGCTGTTTGTGGCCCTATGGACTGTAGCCCTCTAGGTTCCTCTGTCCATGGGGATTCTCCAGGCAAGAATGCTGGAGCGGGTTGCCACACCCTCCTCCAGGGGGTCTTCCTGACCCAGGGATTTAACCCATGTCTCTTATGTCTTCTGCATTGGCAGGCTGGTTCTTTACCACTAGCACCACCTGGGAAGCTCAGTATAGTCATACCTTCTCAAAAAACATGCAGACATATAATTCGATGCATTCTTTTTCCCCCAAGAAAGGAAGATTTTGTGACTTAAATTCCTACACTAATCATAGAAAATATTTGTAGCTGAGAGGTTCCCAGAAGTTCTCAGGCTTTGTTTTCCAGAGAAATTTACAGTATAATAGACAAAGAAGACTAATTCCGCACTACCATAGGTCTTCACTCATTTAATCAGTGGCTCTGAAATGCAGACACAGTGCAGCATTTTTAGCATGACAAGGCAAGAATATGTCTATTCAGCCTGAAAATAAAGCAGCTTTATCTCAAAAATGACCTGAATGTCATCAGCACCAAAGCACACTAAGATCCTAATTAAAGTGATGCTATTAAATGAAAATACTACAGAAACTGTTTGTTAAAGATCACTACAGCAGCTAGTAGAAGAGGTTCCAGAATGGGTTATGCTAGCTTTTAAAACTGAAGCCTTTTGAACTTTTCAGAGTACCATATTTCAAGACACAACACAACACATTTCAGCGAACACCTAAGTGCAATATGTCTCAAGGGTCCAACCAATCACCAACCAGCTGATGCCTAAAACAGGCTACCCTGACAAGTTCCTTTTTATAAAGCAAAAAGCAAACCAACATGCATTACCAGAGTGTAGTCCACTCTCCAACCCTGCTTTCTTCAGAGAAAACTTCCATTAAATGCTCAATGCCAGCAAGATGCAGACGTGCTATAGAAACTCTCTTCTAAGAAGCCTAAAGCTCTTGGCTCAAATTATCTCACAAGTAGTGTGAGCAAGAAGATAGATAACTTGCATCAAGAAAGATAGTCTCACAGATGCATGTAAATCAGTGAAGTCAGAACACTCTCTCACACCCAGACACAAAAATAAACTCAAAATGGCTTAAAGACTTAAACGTAAGACATGACATCATGAAACTCTCAGAAGAAAACAGAGGCAAAACCTTCTCTGACATAAATTGTACCAGTGTTTTCTTAGGTCAGTCTCCCAAGGCAAAAGAAATAGAACTAAACAAATAAGACCTAATCAAACTTATAAGCTTTTGCACAGCAAAGGAAACCATAAAATGAAAAAACAACTTACAGACTGGAAAAAATATGTGCAAATGATGCAACCCACAAAGGCTTAATTTCTAAAATCTACAGATAGTTCATATAACTCAATATAACTCAAAAAAAAATCCAATCAAAAAATGGGCAAAAAATCTAAACAGACAGTTCTCCAGAGAAGACATACAGACAGCCAACAGGCACATGAAAAGATACTCAACATCATTAATTATTAGAGAAATGAAAATTAAAACTACAACGGAGGTGTCACCTCACACTAGTCAAAATGGCCATCATCAAAAAGCCTACAAATAGTAAATGCCGGAGAGAATATAGAAAAGGGAATCCTCATACACTGTTGTTGAGGATGTAAATTGGTGGAGCCACCATGAGAACAGTGTGGAGTTTCCCTTTAAAAAAAAAAACTAAAAATAGAGTTACCATATAATCCAGCAATCCCCACTCTGAAGCATACATCCAGAAAAGACAAAACCTCTTATTCAAAAAGTTACATGCAGCCCAATGTTCATAGCAGCACTATTTAGTATAGTTAAGACATGCAAGCAACCTCAGTGTGCATTATCAGATGATAGATAAGAGGACATGGTATGCATAAACAATGGAATATTATTCAGCTATAAAAAAGGATGAAATAATGCCACTTGCAGCAACATGGATGGACCTAGAGATAACCATACTAAGTGAAGGAAGTCAGACAAGGACAAATACTGTGTGACATCACTTATACGTGTGTGCTGTCACTTCAGCTGTGTCTGACGCCGTGTGACACTACGGGCTATAGCCCACCAGGCTCCTTTGTCCGTGGGATTCTCCCGGCAAGAATACTCAGTGCATTACCATGCCGTCCTCCAGGGGATTTTACCAATCCAGGGATCAGACCCACATCTTTTACGCCTCTTGCCTTGGCAAGCTGGTTCTTTACCACTAGCACCACCTATCACTGATACGTGAAATCGAAAAATTAATACAAATGAACTTATTTGCGAGACAGAAACAGACTCACAGACATAAAAAAAAAAAAAAA
>SJYX01016396.1:0-37484 GCA_006410675.1 Oreotragus oreotragus | reverse complement strand
AAAAAAAAAAAAAAAACTTATACTTACCAAAGGGGAATGGGGTGGGGGGAGAGGAATAAATTTGCCATAGGGGCTTAACGA
Organism: Oreotragus oreotragus; assembly: GCA_006410675.1. Lineage (NCBI taxonomy): Eukaryota > Metazoa > Chordata > Mammalia > Artiodactyla > Bovidae > Oreotragus > Oreotragus oreotragus. The sequence continues at coordinate 37,403 of SJYX01016396.1, read as the reverse complement.
CACACGGTACTATATACACAACAGAAAAACAGCAAGGATTGACTGCATAATATATTAGACTATATGCAATTCCCTATGGAATTATATTCAATATCTTATAACAAACTATAATGGAAAAGAATTTTTAAAAGGAATATACATATGTATATATATGTATATATGATCACTTTGCCGTATACCTAAAACTAACACAATATTATAAATCAACTATACTTTAACAAAAAAAGGAATAAATAAGTGATCATCTCGGATTCTCACTTACTCCCCTAAAGCATGTGTTTCTTCCTGGGCTCCATCCCTTCCTTTCACTCTTTTCTCTGCCTTCCTTGCTGCCTCAACCTTCTCCAGCATTGCTCCAGCAGCTCTTCCTTCTTTTCCCTGTACCATCGGTTTTGTCTATCCCTATCTTCTGAGTCCCCATCAGCCTACAATTATGCTAGTATTTCTCTAATTCAAAAAAAAGTTTTAAGTCTGTCTTAGTCTAAATTTCTCAGTCCAGCTACCTTTTCTCTCCTTACTTTTACATGGAAAACCCTTTTAAGAGAGCAAAAGAGACACAGATGTATAGAACAGTCTTTTGGACTCTGTGGGAGAGGGAGCGGGTGGGATGACTTGGGAGAATGGCATTGAAACATGTATAATATCATATAAGAAACAAATCACCAGTCCAGGTTTGATGCAGGATACAGGATGCTTGGGGCTAGTGCACTGGGATGACCCAGAGGGATGGTACGAGGAAGGGGATAGGAAGAGGGTTCAGGAGGGGGAACATGTGTACACCCATGGCGGATTCATGTTGATGTATGGCAAAACCAATACAATATTGTAAAGTTAAAAATAATAATAATAAATTTAAAAATTAAAAAAAAATTATTGTCTCAACTCACTGTCTTCAATTCCTCCCCTCCTCTCTTTCACTCTTGAATCTACCACCGGAATCAATTAACTTCCATGTTGTGAAAGCCAAAGCTCAAGTCTCAGCCTCGTCTTACTGGACTCGCGGGCAGCCTTGCACACTGCTGATCACTTCCTCTTCCTCCTTAAACCAGGTCCTTTATCTGGCTTCCAGGATGCCACACTATCCTCATTTTCTCTCTCACAACACTAGCTGTTCCTTCTTGGTGTCTTTTGCCAACTCCTCCTCATCTCCCTGAGGTTTATAAAGCCCCAGGATTCAATCCTGAGACCTCCTCTCTTCTCTATTTACACTCACTCTCTAGGTGATCTCATTCAGTCTCATGACTTTAAAAATACCATAAGCTAGCTGATGACTCCTAAATTTACATCCCAAGTGAGATTTCTCCCCTGAACCCAGGCCCATATATCCAATTAGCTATAAACATTTCCACTTGAACATTCAAAAGGTATCTCAAACATTATCCTGTCCAAAAGAACAGATTCCCAAACCAAGATCTTCCTCCAGTCCTGGCCAGCATATTTGATGGCAAGGCCGTGCTTCCCCACTGGCACTAGTTGTAAAGAACCCGTTGCCAACGCAGGAGACATAGACATGCAGGCTCAGCCCCTGGGCTGGGAAGATCCCCTGGAGGAGGGCCTGGCAACCCACTGCAGTACTCTTGCCTGGAGAACCCCATGGACAGGGGAGCCAGGAGCTACAGTCCACGGGCTGGCAAAGAGTGGGACATGACTGAAGCGACCTAGCATGCACGCACGCATGCCACAGTACCAGCTACTCGGGCTAAAAACGTTGATGCCATCTTTGACTTCTCTTTTTCTCACCCAGGTTGCATTTGATCCATGAGGCAATCCTGATAGCTTTTCATTCTAAATATACCCAGAACCCAATCTCTTCTCCCATTGCCCTAGTTCCAGCCACCTTCTATGTGGGCTAGTCTCCCCGATTCCATATGAGCCCCCACTGTAATCTGTTATTAACTTTGCAACCCAAGTGATCTTTTTAAACCATAAGTCTAGTCTAATTATGCCAATCCTCTCCTCAGAGGCTTCCCATCTCATGCCATCCTATGTCTTCAAACCCTACAGGAGGTGGTTCTTTGCTGACATCGGATCCTATGACAGTGCTCCCCTTCATCCCTTCCCCCAAGCCCAGCCATTCTTCCAACATTGTAATTTCTCCAACATGCTAGCTGTTTCTCCCACGTTAGGGCTGGTGCCCTATTTGGTTCACTACAGTACCCTAGGGCTTCCCTGGGGGCTCAGACGGTAAAGAATCCGCAAGCAGTGTGGGAGATCTGGGTTCAGTTGGGAAGATTCCCTGGAGGAGGGCACGGCAACGCACTCTAGTATCCTTGCTTGGAGAATCCCCATGGACAGAGAAGCCTGGTGGGCTACAGCCCATGGGATCACAAAGAGTCAGACACGACTGAGCAACTAAGCACACTGTACGCTAAGCTCCTAACACAAACCCTGATATTAAGTATTCACCAAATATGTGTTGAATAAGTGAATATATAATTTGTGTAATTTATTCATGGCATCAGGAAGGAGAACCACAGAGTAGAAATTACCACACACACACATCCTAGAAAAAGTCACCATCCTCTCTGACATCATTCCCTAGGTCCCCACCTGCACATAAGTACACTCAGCTCAAACAAAACCTTGACTCCATGTGTCCACAGCCTTCAAGTCAAGAACTTTAGCAAAGGAACTCTGTACCATCTTCTGGAACTTTCCACTGCTCTCAAACCCCACTCATATCACTTTGTGTTTAGGGTCACTAATCTNACATAAGTACACTCAGCTCAAACAAAACCTTGACTCCATGTGTCCACAGCCTTCAAGTCAAGAACTTTAGCGAAGGAACTCTGTACCATCTTCTGGAACTTTCCACTGCTCTCAAACCCCACTCATATCACTTTGTGTTTAGGGTCACTAATCTTCCCAACACGTCACGGATGCTGTACCCAAGCCCACCCTGAGTCTCTTAAAAATCAGTGTTCAAGTCCTATGAGGACTTTTAAAAATTAGCAGGACAACCAAGCTGCAGAATAACTACAATCAAGCAATGTTTGAGGTCAAGAGAATCAATTCTGTATTTCGCCACCGAGAAATTCTTCTACTTAAACAAACTGAATTCGTTTGGAACAGAAACGCTCTTGGAGTATATGTTTAGCATGGTAAGGTCTGCATCATAGGAATCATCACCTGGAGAAGGTCCGCTTCTCTCTTCTAAATAATAAGAAGCTCAGTACATGGATATCGCTGCTGCTCCTGAGTGCTCCTCACCACCTGGAGACGATCTATCTTCTGTGAAGGAGCCATTATGGTCTCTGATGCATCCCCCTTTTTAGCAGCTTTTATTGATCTGCAAGCGCCCAGCCAGCCACCACACCACTACGGATATGTGTAATAAAAGCCGATACCGGCGTGCTGCCGGCACAGGAGATAAACGTCCTTTTCTGAAACGGCAACAACTCTGCTGACCCCAAAAGATGAGATGCCACCCTCCAGTTTGAAATAAACCTCTGGATTCCTATAGGTTTTAAAATAAGCATTTATGACAAGAGACGATTTACTAGGGTAAGGGCGACCCTCCATTTTATAAGACTCGCATTGCTGCATAGATCACTTGTACTTTTTATAATCAGTTTTTACAATTAATCTAGCTCTTCAAAATGCAAGTTCAGTGTTTAGTTGAGATGCCTACCCAATGGTTACTACTGAATGCACAATCTGAATTTTGGTCTATGGCGCTTTATGCAACTTAGGCAGAGGGTTCTGGAAATCATTTTTCTAGTTTAAACTCAGCATAGACTTAACCAATATAACTCCAGGAGATACAGTGGTCAAAGAAAATGTTTCCTTGATAAGAATCATTTATTCAGCTTAGTTAGACAGCCAAGCAATGTAGCCAGATGTATATTTGTCTGCTGAAAAACAAAAGAATTATTCTACTATCCAAATGGCCGCAGTGGTCTGCCCTTACTAAATCACATAGCTAAAGGAGTTCTCAAAACCTTCCCTGTGAGATGACCAGCCTGAACAACAGTCACTGCTGTTTGGGAAGAGAATCCACTTCCCAGTGACATGGAGAGTAAACGCGTCTCTCATCCATTGTCGAGCTGGGACGCAGTGGTCTTCACAAGCAAAGATGGGTTGGTTGACCATGATGTCTTTCTGTCCCCAGATCATTCTGTAGAGGATGCATGCTTTCTATGAGCAATGTTGCTCACCAACCACAATGGGGCCGGTGCACCAGAGACTTGGAAATAGATATTGACCCTGTTTACCCAGCATCACTGACCCACGCCAGCTGGAAGTCACGAAAAGTGAACTGAGGTATGAACCAGAGAGGCATTCACAAAGACTCAGTCTCTATCTTCTGGCCGTTATCTGACCAAACTCTCTATGAGAAGAGATTTGAGGAAGCTTCCCTTAGTAAACAGTGGAGAGGGAAGTTTTGATAAGACAGCCTGAAGACAAGCCTGGTGATAAACACTGAGAAACCTAAGGGAACAGTCACATATGCCAGACCCAGAGGTAATCCACGATGGGGACAAGAAATGGAGATATGGGACTTCCCTGGTGGTCCAGTGGCTAAGACCTGTCTCTTATACACATCTAGATGTGTATAAGAGACAGCTGTTACTCTTGTTAGACTGCTCTTTTGCCCCTTACATGATGGATGTCCTGGAGGACCAGGCAGGCGGCATGGTGAGGTTTCAATGATAAAAGGCATGGAGCTGCCAGTTGTGGCCTGGCAGAAAGGAGACGGGGGATAAAGTCTCACTCATAATAANCAAATAAATAAATAAATACATATTTTTTAAAAGAAAAAAAATGAAATGGACCTAGCCTTCTCTGTATCCAATATGCTGTGGCGGGGAGGACCAGACTAAGAAAAGCATGCCTAGAAGAGAGAGTGGGCAAGACGATAATGAAGAGGTCCAGTCCAGGATACATGGAACAATCCCCACTTGAAATTCTCCTCGTGTGAATCAGAGATATGAGCACTTGAAGAAAATACAAACCTTAACAAAAGAAATAAATCAAAGTTTATCGTATGCATTACAGAGCAACTCACAGCAGGTTTCCTTTTAACAGTGAGTTTCCCTAGTCCAGTGAAACTACGGTTCTTCGTTAAATAAGACTTCCAGATTGACTGCATTAACGGAAATAAACCTTCATTCATGCAATACCTATGTATTAAATACCTACTATGGACCATGCATTATGCAAAACACTGCAGATAAAAAGATGAATAATAAGTAGTTCAAACATAGTCTTAAAAAGGAGGGAAACATATGCGGAAACAAAATGTCCCTGGTGCCAGGAAGACGTCTGTTGTGTGACAGAGGGCTAAGGAGGAAGAAGGCAATTCTCCCTGGGAGACAGAGGTGATGGAACTCAAGCAAGACTAGGAGGAGGGGCCCATGGCTGATCCCGAAACGATAAGCAGGTGCAGGCCAGGCTGAGTTGGGGGTGGGTATAACCAGGGACAGAGGCTCTAGGCAAAGGAAGAAGCTTCATTATCAAAGGCTCTCAAGTATCAGACAGTTTAGCCTGTTTGGGGACCAGGAGTCCTTCATCAGAGCTGGGGGAGAGCAAGTTGGAGAGAAGCAGGCAAAAGGATGAGATGGGCAGATTGCGGGCTGGGAGATGGGGAATGTTGCCAGACCTGTGAGTCCTCACACACCAAGATGACCTTATCATGGACCTCCCATGATTGACAGGTTGGGAGGAGCCACTGAAGAATTCTGAGCAGAGTGATAACATGATTAGATTTACATTTAAGAAAAATCACTCTGAACAGAAAGCCTTGACAGGAGATGAGATTAGAGAACAGGGAATGCTACAAGAACACAGGTGATGTGGACCTCACCACAGCAGCAGTATTGGAATAGCGTGGGGAGATGAGCAGAAAAGCATCAGCAGGAAAAGTGACTTCACTGCTCCAATGAGTAGGGCAAGAATGAAGAGATCTCTGAGGATGACTCCCAAGTTTCTGGTTTGGGCAAGTAGGGAGGCAGTGAGGTCATTTCCCGAGATGGAGGAAAATGAAAGAGCAATGACTGGAGAAAAAGAAAACAGGTTCTTTTGGGCCTTCGGAACCTCCAAGCAGAGATATTCGACAGGTGAGGTGTTTAGGTGGAGGGTCTGACTGAGAGATTCCCAGTGCAATAGGTTGTGAACATCAGGGCCAAAATCGGTCATAGACATGAGATGGCTCAAGGGGACAGTGAGGGAAAGGAAAAGAAGTGGTACCCTGGGCTGAGAAAGAAGAGCTAGTGCTGGAGAGGAGGTAAGAAACAAGCCAGAAGCAGGCCAGGAGAGTGTCGACAGTGCCCCCAGAGCCAGAGGTGACATTTTCAGAGAGAAGGAGAGGAGTGACCCCAGCATGGGAGTTGGGGAGGAAACCCAGTGGCTAGGGCCTCAAAGTGCACTGAGGGTGAAGAAGACAAGAAAACCCGGCGAGGAGAGAGGCCACACCTGGAAAGAACAAGGGCCGAGCAAGATGAACTTCTGTTTTGTGTTAACACATTCCTGGAGGAGGAAGCGAGGGGAAGAGGTTGAAGACACAGAGGCCAGCCCTTCCCAAAGTCACTCATCTCAGGAAGGGCAGGAAGAGCATCCTTATAGAGCACGATGAATAAAGCAGCTCATCCACGTGGGACCTGGAGATGCAGGCCTGCCCAGAGCTTCACATGGGCATCTCTTCAGCCCGGTGGTTACTGAAATATGAGTGTGAAAGTTATTCTGCTCAAAGCCCCTGAAACCCCCTAGGACCTTCATGACCCCTAGTAACTTCAGGTCCAGCTCTGGTGCTTGAAAAGCATTATCAGGTGAAAATGGGACCCCTGCTGCACTTCTGATGGGCCTGTCCCGTTCCAGCTGGAGCTCGTATGGCGTGGGAACATACCGCTGCTCCTGGCTGAAGTCACCCGCACAATTCTAAGAATATAATTCTGACTCCTTCCTACCAGTTCTCAGCTTTTCCTTTCCTAGCTCACCTGAGGTCCTCCAGTAGGGTCCACAGACCTTCCCAGGGCCTCGTGCTCACACTCTGGTGGGCTATGCTCTCTCTGTCTCCGTGCCTTGGCTACTAATCTTCAGTGTCTGATTAAGTTCATTGGAGGGAGGTTTGGTTTAACTTTCTGGCCCTTAGAGCGCTGGGTTTTTCTCCACAAGCTGCAGGAAACCCACAAAGCAAGGAGTGATGTGCACATTCGACTCTATCTCAGAAATAAGCCATTATAAAGCCTTGGCTTCCTCTTCTTACACCACATCAGAAGGGGGGAAAACATGACTTTATCCTTTCTAAACCCTTCCCCAGGAGCAACTCTCAGTGCAAACTGTTGGTTAAGGGTTACCTGATTCTCCTCTTTGTTACTACTTACAAAAGTCAATCATAGACTGACTCAAAGTTTTCCAAGAATTTTCTTTAAAGAACCTGCCTCCTGAACACTGAACAGTAGAGTCTGAATAAAATGTGAACTTTTTTTAATCAGAACAGCAACAGTCTTTCAAATAGCTTCAGTGTGCATGCATACGTGGGTCCCATTTGCTTCAGATCTGTTTGTTGCTGTTGTTGTTGTTTTAAGAAATAAAATATTGATATCACAGATGATTTGAAAGCTCCATCCCAATTCCATTTCCTTCCTTGTCCTGAGAAAGATAAACATCATCCTTCATTTTGGGTTTATCAGTCACATACATATTTTTATAAAAACAAATAAACCATATCTCATGTTATCTGATCTGTTTTTGAGTTTCATATAAATGGCATCATTTCATTCTGCACCCTGATCCTTTCACTCCAATTTTATCTTCCTCCACTTGGAAACACGTAGGTCTAGTAGATGTCTTTTAAATATACAGTGGTAGTTTCCATCATATGAACAAACCATACCTATTATCCATGTCCCTATTAATAATGAACAGAAGTTTTTCCTTTTTGTTTACTTATTTATTTTATTATGATACGATAGTGCTGCTGTGGTGACTCCTGGATGTGTTCCATGGACTCATGAGTGTGTATAGCCTGGGGCAGAAGTGTCAGGAGACAGGGCAGGTGTGTCCCCAGCCTCACAAGGTAGCATCTAATGCTGCATTGATTAGCATACAGCAGCACAGGAGCCTGGAGCTTCTTTAAGGTAAAGACAAGCCTACCCCATCCAGGTCTACGAAACAGTCCAGAGCCTTGGGGAATAAGAGTTGTGTCTGCCTAAATAGAACTGCTATTACAAAGATGAAGAGAAATGGAGGGCAAATCTGAATGAGAGATTGGTCTAGAGCAAATAAAGTGTCCAACAGAGAGAGCTTCAGAATATAGAACAGCAGGGCATTTTCAAACGCAGGAAATAATATAAATTTATGAAGATGACCTAATATAAAGTAAATTGCCTTTTCTTGGCAAAATACTTGGACGCCAAAAAAATCAATTGAAATAATTCAGATACTACAGGCCCCCATAAAAGCAGCAAATCTGTCAAACTTCTCTGAATGCCAACAGCAACCTCCACTCAGAATAAACATCACCTGTAGAAGATGCCTAGTGACTCCTAGAATGGGCCTTTAAACATCATCTCTGTGTATACAGATTTACAAAAAATAAACTTTTTTCATCCTTAAATCACCTGTGTGTTGCCTGACATATTCATAGTCGCCCGTATTTTTAAATATCATTGAACAGAGTATCTCTGATATGATTTCTTAAAATCTGAGAGTAACAGCTGCTTTTTGGGAGAAGGACTGGGTGTCTGGGGGACAAATGTGGGTGGAACACAGACTCAACAAGTATTACCTTGTCATTATTAATTAATCACTTTTAACTGAGGCTCAGACTTCATTTTATCAACCCACAGATAACCTAAGTACATCTTAGGACCAGCTGTCCACTTTTTGGCAAAGTTTCCCCTAATTGATCCAGAACTCAAGAATCACTCAGGACCTCAGCACATAAAACCCAGTGTTCACTGCAGCACTATTTACAATAGCCAAGACGTGGAAGCAACTCAATGTTCAGTGACAAAGGAATGGATAAAGCCATGGAACGTATATATGACAGAATATTATTCGGTCATAAAAAATGAAATTATGCCATTTGCAGCAACGTGGATGGACCTGGAGATTATCATACAAAGAGAAGTCAAAAACCGGTATCATATAATACTACTCATATGTGGAATCTAACTTTTTTTCAAAAAGTTACAAATGAACTTATTTACAGAACAGAAGCGGACTTACAGACAGCAAAACACTTATGGTCACCAAAGAGAAAACATGGAGGAGGGGATAAATCAGGAGCTTGAGATGAGCACAGGCACACCGTCACTCGTAAAATAGATGAGCGGCGCACTGTACAGAACAGGGAACTCTATCCAGTATTCTGTAATAACCTATATGAGGAGAGATGAGAGGAAAAGAACCTAAGAAAGAGTAACTATGTGTATATACACATATATCAGGTCAGTCCAGTTCAGTTGCTCAGTCGTGTCTGACTCTTTGCAACCCCATGGACCACAGCACGCAAGGCTTCCCTGTCCATCACCAACTCCCGGAGTTTACCCAAACTCGTGTCCATTGAGTCGGTGATGCCATCCAACCATCTCATCCACTGTCGTCCCCTTCTCCTCCTGCCTTCAATCTTTCCCAGCATCAGGGTCTTTTCCAGTGAGTCAGCTCTTCGCATGAGGTGGCCAAAGTATTGGAGTTTCAGCTTCAACATCAGACCTTTCAATGAATATTCAAGACTGATCTCCTTTAGGATGGACTAGTTGGATCTCCTTGCAGTCCAAGGGGCTCTCAGGAGTCTTCTCTAACACCATAGTTCAAAAGCATCAGTTCTTCAGCACTCAGCTTTCTTTACAGTCCAACTCTCACATCCACACATGACCACTGGAAAAACCACAGCCTTGACTAGATGGATACATATTTATATGTGGGACTTCGCTGGTGGCTCAGTGGTAAAGAATCTGCTTGCCATTGCAGGAAATACAGGTATCATCCTTGGGTCGGGAAGATCCCCTGGTGGAGGAAATGGCAACCCACTCCAATATTCTTGACTGGAAAATCCCAGGGATAGAGGAGCCTGGGGGGCTACAGTCCATGGAGTCATAAAGAGTCGGACACAACTTAGTGACTAAACAATAATATGTATAACTGAACCACTTTGCTGCACACTTAAAACTAACGCAACACTGTAAACCAACTATACTCCAATAAAATTAAAAATTTTTTTTTAAAAAAGAACTTAACTTGGGGGTTTTGTTTGTCAGTCTTCTATATACTGCCTTTTTTTTCCTTTGAGGACAGGAGCTATTAATACCTATCTCGCTCAGGATCCTCCAGCCCCAAGTAATGCGCCTGAAATAGCTGGAACTCAAAAGGCATTTTTAGAATAAACACAGAAAAGTGTTCTTTATCATACAATGGTTTTTAAATGACCCAAGGAACATATTCATTATTTTTACTTGTTTTATATACTGGTATTCTTGAAAAGTTTTGTTTAGAAAAAAGATACAATCCTCAAAGGTGTTTCAGTGGAAAGCCTATGAGGGCAGACATTTTGTCCGTTTCATTAACTTCTATGTCCAAAACATACCTGAGTTAGTGCCTGGCACATAGTGGGCACTCAAAAAATGCATGGAATAAATGAAGATCCTCAGTTATGAAGTATTCTACACACCAGGAATCCAGTTCCTTTCTCTATTAAGTTTCTTAATGCTTTTAATTAATTTCTTTATTTTAATTGTGGTAAAACAGAGTTAGTGATGGACAGGGAAGCCTGGCAAGCTGCAGACCATGGTGTCACGACTGACTGACTGAACTGGTATGTACCATAAAATCAATCATGTTAAGCATTTTTAAGAATACAGTTCTGCAAACTATGGACACCAAGGGGGAAATGAGTGGGGTGAATTGGGGGATTGGGATTGACATATATGCACTACTGATACTATCTATAAAACAGATAACTCATGAAAACCTACTGCACAGCACAGGAAACTGTACTCAATGCTCTGTGGTAACCTAAATGGGAAGGAAATCCGAAAAAGAGGGGATATGTGTGTAGATATAGCTGATTCACTTTGCTGTACAGCAGAAACTGATACAACACTGTAAAGTAACTACACTTCAATAAAAATTAATAATAAAAAAAGAATACAGTTCTGTACTTTTAGCACATTAAGTACATCCATATTGTCATGCAACCAACACGACCTTTCCCCATCAAGTTTTTAGATTTTTTTAACCTCAATCCGCAACATGGCATTTTAAATCATCAGAAAGAGAGATGGTCAGTTTTTATTACACAGTCCTACATTGGAACAAAATTAGCTGCTTCGTTTTCCACCTCTTCCTTTTACAAACCAGCACCCAGCCACGATCCTTTCTGCAACATCTCCATCTCTCTCAATTTGCTCTTCTTCCCCCTGCCTCTCCCTGCTTTCTTTCACCTTCTCTCCACCACTTACCCATTATTTACCCTCTGTCACCTACATTTAACTTTCTCATCAAATGTGAAAGGGTTTGATGTTTATACAATCCAAACCCACTCTTTTATACATGAGGAAACAAAGTCTTTTAAAAGAATGTATGTGAAGATCATGGCATCCTGTCCCATCACTTCCTGGCAAACAGATGGGGAAACAGTGAAAACAGTGACAGACTTTATTTTCTTGGGCTCCAAAATCACCGCAGATAGTAACTGCAGCCATGAAATTAAAAGACACTTGCTCCTTGGAAGAAAAGCTATGACCAACCTAGACAGCATATTAAAAAGCAGAGACACTACTTTGCTGACAAAGATCCATATAGTCAAAGGTAAGGTTTTTCCAGTAGTCATGTATGGATATGAGAGTTGAACTATAAAGAAAGCTGAATGCCAAAGAATTGATGCTTTTGAACTGTGGTGTTGGAGAAAACGCTTGAGAGTCCCTTGGACTACAAGGAGATCAAACCAGTCAATCCTAACCTAAAAGAAATCAGTCCTAAATATTCATTGGAAGGACTGATGCTGAAGCTCCAATACTTTGACCACCTGATGTGAAGAACTGACTCATTAGAAAAGATCCTGATGTTGGGATAGATTGAGGGTAGGAGGAGAAGGGGACGACAAAGGATGAGATGGTTGGATGGCATCACAGACTCGACTGACAGGAGTTTGATCAAGCTCCCAAAGTTGGTGATGGACAGGAAAGCCTGGCATGTTGCAGTCCACAGGGTCTCAAAGAGTTGGACACAACTGAGCGACTGAACTGACTGACTGACTGATGCACTGTCTCAAAAACAGCAGACGTCCAATCAAGACGTTAGAATAAATGCGCTGTCCACTCGTCCACCAACTCATGCACAGCCTTCTCTCTGTGTGTATTTTTAGGGGTAAGGAGTTATAAAAGTATCTGCATCTGAATGAACACTTGTGACTCTACTATCCAATATCTAGACGTATACATGTGTGTGGGGTGGGTGTGGGGTGTGTGTGTGTGTGTGTGTGAAGAGTCCAATCCAGAGTGTGTTTAGGATTCTGCCTAAAGGCCTAGGATTACCTACTAATAGCAAAGAGGGAGAAAATATTTTTAACTGACAATCCAAAGTGGAATATAGAATCGATCCTCTAATTGATCCTTACCAACCCTACAGTAAAAGAATAAATAAACTGACCTCTGCAACAGAAATAAGGCTCTTGACTTCATTGGCTCAATAAGATGAACTCACCCGAGTTCCCTGACCAGATGATTCCTGATCCAGTTGAAACAGACATGACCTCCTGCAAAAGAGCCTGATCCACTCACACATGGCAATGAACTTGGGAAACCATGAGCTGGAGCATAAGCTCCCTGAGGACAAGAACCACATGATGACTTTGTTCTCCTCAAACACACATATAACATACATGCATGGATATGCACGCCTTATACAGATATCATGGGTTTTGTATGTATCTGCCTATGAGCAGATAAAGCCTCCAGATATTATGAAACCAAAACTAATAGAACTATTTATTCTTTGGGCTTATTGTTTCACCTTCCCCTTTGTGCTTATCAAGGGCGAAGACGTTTCATATCATTCACTACTGCATGTTATATTATACACTGATTAGCTCATTAGGTGTTATTTTTATTTCGTCTGTATTTATTTATTGTCTCTCTCCACTGCCCACCCTATCATGGAATATAAGCTTCTCCACAATGCCCAGCCTCTAGACCCTCAATAAATATTTGTGGAATGAATGTGTATGTCTCTCAGCATCTACCACAGTGAAAAAAAATAAAAAGAAATACTCAAAAATTACAGCACAAAAGGTGGATGAAATTCTGTTGGTGGGTCTCAAAGCAAGGTGAAATGTTTTGCTTTGAAATGACCTTCCTCTCAGTGCTAAGCTAAAGACTTCCAGCAGGTCTCACCTTTATGAACTTTACTTCCTATTTTTTTGTATCTTTGAAAGAGCAAGTTTATTTTTGTTGAGGAATGGTTGATTTACAAAGTCATGTTAGTTTCAGATAAACAGCAAAATAACCCTATTTTTTTTAATTTGGGGAATCAATACACCAGTCTCTTCTCCACCCACCTCCACCCCAACAGACTCTATGGCAACAATAGAGTGGAGTGGGTAAGTCTTCAAACCCAAAGCCAGAATTCAAAGCCTGACTTCATCTTCTTATCATGAGAATGTGACAAGTTAATGGAGCTTTGTGTGTCAGTTTCCTCAACTGTAGAATAGAGATAAATAATAAAAATACCCACCTCAGCGCAGTATCATGAAGAATAAGTTAGCTAATAAAGGTAAAACTGTTAGAAGAGTACCTGGCCATCAAGTTTGATCACTATTAATCAAATAGTAATACTAATAATAAATAGTAATACTAATAATAAATAGTAATACTATTACTTCAGCTGAGAGCCAAAGAAGTGATGCTTTTGAACTATGGTGTTAGAGAAGACTCTTGAGAGTCCCTTGGACTGCAAGGAGATCCAACCACTCCATCCTAAAGGAAATCAGTCCTGAATATTCATTGGAGGGACTGATGCTGAAGCTGAAACTCCAATACTTTGGCCACCTGATGCAAAGAGCTGACTCATTTGAAAAGATCATGATGCTGGGAAAGATTGAAGGCAGGAGGAGAAGGGGATGACAGAGGATGAGATGGTTGGATGGTAACACCGACTCAATGGACATGAGTTTGAGTAAACTCCGGGAGTTGATGGACAAGGGAGGCCTGGCATGCTGCAGTCCATGGGGTCGCAAAGTCGGACACAACTGAGCGACTGAATCAAACTGAACTGAAATACTATTACTATCTGAAATGATGGCCATTAGCCACATATGGATGTTGATCATCTGTAATGTGACCAAGGGAGTGGTTTTTAAATTTATTTAAGTATGATTATTTTCAGTTTAAACAGACACATGTGGCTGGTGGCCACCCTATGGGCAGCACTGCTGCAGGGGATCTCAGCTCACAAGCTCCTGAATGCGGCCTTAGCCCGCTCTCCAGCTCCTGGTCTGCTCCTCTCCCTCGCCCCATAAATCAACACTCACAAGGCCAAACGGCAGGGTCGCACCTCCAAGGCTGTGCCTGTGCTGGCCTCTTTGACTGAAATGCCCTTCCTCCCCATCCGCCTCCAAACTTCCTTAAGATCTTGTTCAAATTTCATTTCCTCAGGGCAGCTTTCCCCAACTCCCTCCCACCTGACCTCATCCCACTGCTGACACAGTGAAGCGTCACCTTCTCTGGGTTTTTCTGCATCTGTTTCTATCACTCTCGTTATTCCAGACTCGTCACTTACTCTATGTGATACTAACAGAAAGATGGGAATTCTAAGGACCAGTCTCTCTTTGTTCCAGTGATATGGGCCCATTCGCTAATACCTGTGCAGTAAATACTTGCTGAGCCTATTATTAATCTGTGAATATGCACAAGGTTTTATTAACACAAACTTCAGAACACTGACTACCACTCCATAATTATTTAGGTCAAGTTCTCCTATAAGGCCTATTTTCAAATAATAAGGACGCTCTTAGCATGTCAGTTAAAGATCTACTGATTTCAAGGCGTATTAACATAACATTTCAGTATTAACCAAAGAATCTGAATCTTCCCTGGAACAAACTCCTACCTGTGTTTGCTCCTTCTAACAGTGTGGAAGTCTCTAGGATTTCAGAAACTGATCCTGCCATTTACCTGTCCCCAGTGCTCACAGTGACTTACTAGGAAGACACAGATGAAATTGAAAAGAAAGAAGACGAGAGGACCTGATTGTAGACACAGATGGGAATTCAAGGATAAGTGATCTTTGCTACATCCTCTACTCAAATCCTACCCTCAAGAAGGAAAAAATTAAAATCTTGTCTAACATGAAAAATACCAATTGTGGGTGATATGTGTCTATTCATTGACATGTGTTATCCAAAACTGTACTGTGTTGCTCTTACTCCTTAGCAAAGCTTTTGCTCAAGAAATCTCCCTTGTTAAATTATGAAGCCTCTGTTGCAATATTAAACTGCCCGGAGAGTCACACTGGTTCTTTTTTCCTATTACAATTTTCTGACTAATCCTTTATTTGGATTCCCACACAGTGTTCCAGCAATTAGAATAAGCTTTTGATGGATACTTTTCTGGGAACCTAATTTGTATGAGTTATTTCCCAAGTACCAAGCATCGGGTGGATGTATTTACAAATGATTATCTTTCCTGCCCTCCAGGAACTTATGGTTCAATAAGACAAACAAATAAATACACAGTGATCAGAAATGTCTTCCTGTGGGCACAGTCATGTCAGTAGGGCAAGAAACAGATTTCAGAAAGCATATGAATCCAAAGGACTTTGTCTTCAAATCAGATATAGATTTGATTTTTTTTTTATTTTAAATTATGTGGTATTATTGTAAAATGCACAAACAGCATTTTCTAATGTAATGAACATTGACTTAATAAATGATTGAGTTCTTTAGGACTCTAGGATAAATCTCTAATTTTCACATAATATTGACAGATTTTACATAGTCTTTTTCCTGATTTCCCTTTCCCCCTGCCCAACACATATCTCCAGAATTTTAATCTAAGATGCTTCCCAAAAAACCAAAGGTCTAAGATAGGTTTTGAGACTGCTAATAAACATTGTGAGGTAAATATCTTTCTCTAAGATGTCTTAAATTTAAACAAAAGATATCACTTTATTTTTTTATTTTTTAACTTCCTGCTAAAATCTGCACATCTAGGAAGAACATTCTGCACACTATTAGAATTGCTTGTGAATTCCCCTAACATAAGACGTACTTATTTCCACAGTGTGTCCATCACTGCTGAGAAAAAGCAGATCTGGCTTTCAAAGATTATGTTTTGAGATTAAAAATGAAGATAGTGACCTTAAGTCTTTCAAGATTTGTAAGTCTGGCATGCTATCTATCTCAATAAGACCTAACAAGAATGTCAAATGGATAGAAATGGCCATGGTAAGCAGGTGCTTGCAGCTGACAGTGATTGCTGTATTTTGGGTGATGGGAAACAGTGTTTCCATTAGTTCAAGTGAAACACAATGCCCTGCCAACTCGAGGTATCAGTGTATTCAATCCCCCTGCTGTGCCCTGTCCATTTTCTATTGCTTCAATTCAAAAATTCGTCCATACAAAGTCAAAATGTTGTACATTCTTCCCCATCCCTTTCCCTGTCGCTGTGTTTCCAGCTTCAGCGGAAGAACATGTCACTATGGTAACCAATCCCTCTGGTGCACAGACCAAGTCAACCTTTCTAGTCCGATTGCCAAGCAGAGCAACACGGAATCAAAGCTCTCAATGGAACTACCAGAAGTCACGAATTCCAGCCCCCTTTTTCTCAGTGGGGTTAACCAATATCAGGCAGAAGGATACCAGTCTTGTTCCACAAGTTGTTCAAGAAAGAAAATTCAAGAATGTCCTTCAGCAAGTCCTACCAGTGTTTATCAGTCGTTATTAACATGAATCCTTCCTCACCTTTCAGCTAACTTCCTATCCTTCCAATTTTAATGAAAGCAGAAAATGACACATAAAGTAGCATTTTCCTGAATCTGAGAATTTGAAAACTGTTACAAAGTCAACCATTGTCAAAATCTATTTTGCTTCCTTTTCTTTCTCAAACCCAAGATTCTCTCTTCTGCAAATCTCTAATATCCTATACAGTTTGACAAAGTTGTAGAGCTCCAAGCGGGTCACCCTACTTTACTAAGAGTCTAACCATGAAGCAGATGTGATGCTTGTAATAGTAACACATTCTTAACAAAATCATCTAAAATCCCTAGTCATTCTACAGAAGATGCAGAACAAATACTAAGATGGATTCTCTTTCTGAACCTACCCACCTAAATCTGAGTGGCCACTCAAACTATACCCACTGCTTGTCTTTTTTAAACAACTGACTTTTTTTTTTCAAATTAATAGTTTTTTTTTTCTGATCCACTTCAACATTTTAACAAATCAAAGAACATCAGTTTTCACATACAAGATTCTAAAATAGCAGCAACCCTGCACTGTAATTATTGACATTAGGAAAAACTGCCTCATATGGTAGCCACAAAGACTTTTCAGACAACAACATTGTTTTCACCTTGGTATTACCATTTAACAGATGAAGAAAATGAAGGGGGTGGGAGGAACTCATGAAATTGCACCACAACTTCCAGGGTGCAGCTATCATTAATGCATATTCCAGCATGCATATTCCCTTCTTCAAAGCAATATTGATATACATCCAAACAATATTTCAGTGGGCTAATGGAGCAGGATGCTCCCCAAAGTATAAATCATGCAAGATCTACAAACTGCATCAGATGGGCAGACTTTAAAAAATTTTTGTGATCATATTAAAGTATCAAGTAAATTTTTATCATTAGCAAATGTAGTTTGTTTTCTGCATTCATATACTCTGGATATTTTTTCTACAAATCTTCTGAAAATAGTTTTGTTTTTTTTCTCTCTTAAGTACTCACTCTGGTGTTACTGGGGGGAAAAAACTACTTTCGTGTGCTTATTAGATCCTGCTAATATTCAGTGTGCAGGAGACATTTTTGTCAACCACTCAAAAAGACAAATCAAGAACTGTGGTGTGCTGCTACAGGTCAACAGGCTTTGGGCTGAAATAGGGCCGGGGCTGTGATTTATTGATGTTTCTATGACTAGTGTCTGCATTATGCCGGGCAGAGTATAGCACCTCAACATTTCTGGCATGAATAAGGCCTTCTCTGTGAGATGTTTCCCCAGTTGCCTTTGATGAATCAGTTCAACACGCAAAACAAAGATTAAAACTAGGAGTCTGTCTACCCCGACATAACACTCTTAAAGGGTTTCATTCCTCTGTTAACCTTACAAGATTACAGATTCCCTTCCTTTTCAGAGACTACTGAAGTATCTTCCTGGGTAAAACCCCTGGACCATGAGATTTTATCGGAATGCCATCAGACAAACGCAAGACCAAAGGGTGAGTAGGGAGAGCTAAGCCTCATTACAAGCTGTTGGGAGGCAAGATGTGGCCACTTCAAGGCTCAGCCGAGCCTGGATAACCTGACCTCCTGATACCAAGAGATCTGAGAGGCTGCGGCCGGGCGAAGGCAGGAGCGGGCGGCCGGGCCCAGGGGCGCGCGGCTCTCCGCAGCGCCGCGCCACGCCTCGCCTCTAAGCGCTCACCTTTCCGAATCAGGGCCGCGATCTCGGGGTCGAAGCCTTGTCGGTGGCACTTCCTCCAGAGGCCCATGTTGGTGGAGTTGTACTGCCGGCTGCACTCGTCGGCGGGGCTCATGGCGAAGAGCTGCCGGCGATTGCGGGCCCGGAGGAGCTTGCCCTCCCAGCGGTCCAGTCGCGAGCGGCTGGCCCGGAGTGGCAAGTTGTTGTTGTTGTTGTAAATGAAGCCGGGGTCGATCCGGCGAGTGTTGAAGGCCTTGCACCTGTCCCTGTGCTTCCTAGCGTCCGTCTCGTACCAGTGGTCCGAGCATATGGCCACGGCCAGCATGCCGAGGGCGCAGAGCGCTAGCGAGAGGCCCGTGTAGAGCAGTAACCTTCCGGCAGCCATGCCTCCGCTTCGCGGCTACACCTTGGGCATGATCCGCCGCAGCCTCTCGTTTCCTCAGCGCGCCCGGAACAAAGCTGCGGGCGGCCGAGCCGAGGAGGGGACGGCAAGGGGACTCCGCAGCGGCGCCCCTCGGCCCCTGCCTGCTGGTGAGCAGCCCAGGGACTGCAGGGGATGGGGGCGGGCAGCGTAAAAAGTTCTGATCGGGAGAGGCTCCGGCGATCCCCTGGGCGTCCTCCCGAGCAGGCGCAGCCTCTGGCGGCGCCGCGCCGGGCCAGGCCGCCTCCCGCCCCCTCCCTGCCCCGCAAGAAGCTGCTTCTCGGAACCCGCCGCGGCCGCAGCACTCAGCCGGGTTTCGGGCGAAGCTGCCCTCGGGCCGGAAACTAAACACCAAGTGCCCTCTGCTGCGGTGGGACTCCTGGGCTTTCTTTGTGCAGAGTGGCGGGACCCACTCGCTTGGCTTTCTTGGGGGAGGGGTCTATCAGGAGGAGATGCCAGGCGACGGGATAAATTGAATCACCCCGGATGCGCCCGGCCAGCGCAGGAAACCTCCAGATGCCAGGGTA
The DNA here is from genome assembly GCA_006410675.1 of Oreotragus oreotragus. NCBI lineage: Eukaryota > Metazoa > Chordata > Mammalia > Artiodactyla > Bovidae > Oreotragus > Oreotragus oreotragus. Next base: position 17,872 of record SJYX01016396.1, on the reverse strand, counting down.
GGATACCCTGAGTCCCGCCTGGGTCTCCCTCTCAGTAACTCTACCCTTCCTGGTCTGCAAGAAAAGAAATCTTCTACAAGGGGACTCCGCAGCGGCGCCCCTCGGCCCCTGCCTGCTGGTGAGCAGCCCAGGGACTGCAGGGGATGGGGGCGGGCAGCGTAAAAAGTTCTGATCGGGAGAGGCTCCGGCGATCCCCTGGGCGTCCTCCCGAGCAGGCGCAGCCTCTGGCGGCGCCGCGCCGGGCCAGGCCGCCTCCCGCCCCCTCCCTGCCCCGCAAGAAGCTGCTTCTCGGAACCCGCCGCGGCCGCAGCACTCAGCCGGGTTTCGGGCGAAGCTGCCCTCGGGCCGGAAACTAAACACCAAGTGCCCTCTGCTGCGGTGGGACTCCTGGGCTTTCTTTGTGCAGAGTGGCGGGACCCACTCGCTTGGCTTTCTTGGGGGAGGGGTCTATCAGGAGGAGATGCCAGGCGACGGGATAAATTGAATCACCCCGGATGCGCCCGGCCAGCGCAGGAAACCTCCAGATGCCAGGGTAGGATACCCTGAGTCCCGCCTGGGTCTCCCTCTCAGTAACTCTACCCTTCCTGGTCTGCAAGAAAAGAAATCTTCTTCTCTGGATCGGGTCTTTTACCAAAAAAATTTAAAAAATCATCTGTCCTCTGGTCACCAGCTGGTCCTTTGCTCCTTCTGGCCAGCGCTGAGCGTTCAGAGGCGGGCTCCCAGTCGGTGCACGGTCTCGGCCGACCTTTCCCCGCGAGCTCCCGGGTCGTCTGCCTCTTGCTTCGCCATTCAGGCGGCCCCTCAGGCAGACGGTGCGGTCACCCAGACGGCGTTACCGGACGAGCCTTGGTCGGGGCTTTGCGGCGACTGGGCGGCAGCCCGCGGGCGCGAGAGGCTGGCTGCGCCGAGGAGGGTGCACCCGGCGGGGCGCACAGAGCGGGGCGCGCGGGGCTCGACGCACGGCGCCTTCAACACCATGGACAGATCGCGCGATCGCGGCGCCCGGCCTGCCCAGCAGCCAGCCCCCAGGGCGTCATGCCGCCCCCACCACTGCCGTCTTCTTCCCGAAGTGTCCACCCGGCCACCTTCAGACCCGCCTCTCCCGCGACGCCTCCGCCTCACTTCATCGGGCTCCCGTGTAGCCCCGGGAACGTGCTGCCCGGGTGCTGCAGGTACCCAGGAAAACTACGGCTCCGGCCCTTCGACGCAATCCGCCCCCTTCTCCCGCCACCTGAACCCCGGCACTCCAGCACTCCGTCTGCTCGGTCCAGCTGGGGTCAGCTGCTCTTAGACTGCACCATTTTCTTCGCAGCCCACCCAGGGGTTGAGATGCCGGCTCACCCGGCAGCGCGCAGAGAGTCGCGTCCGGCCTCGGCGTTCCACGATCCGGCTCCAGGCGAGGTGGTCGCCGAGGTGAATGGGGCGAGGGTGGGGGAGGGAGGCTGGGACTCTCAGCTCGCTGTCCCTGCCTCCTCCTCTAGCCGCGGCGGCTCCGGGACCTCGCAGTCTCGGCCAGTGCCAGGGCGCCAGAGCCCGGGCTGTGCCGGGGAGGCTCGGGAAATCGCATCGCCCGGCTGCGGGGCGCTGGAGGAAGCCGCGGCTTTGCTCTCTTGCTCGGGAGCCGGGCGCTGCAGCCTTGGCTGAAACCCACAGACGAGAACACGGAGCGCGCAGCCAAAAGCTAGTGATGTCATCCGTGCAACGTGAGCCTCATCTCTTATTTTTCTAGCATCCTTAAAGAAAAAGTGCACCATTTCCCAGGCACAGGATGTCTAAGGCTTATTCTGTGACCAGGCAAGTCAATGGTGTCTGGCTAGGTATGTGCACAACCACATCCATATTTATGCACATATACATATATGTGATATGTAGCATGTTTACGGGCGTTAGTATAAATGTAAGGATGTTGCCTCCATCTCCGTTTATCTCTTTTCAGTAGTGCAAAATTCCCTTAAATAGACCAGAGTTCTTGAAAGAAAAGACTGCTTATTGCGGAGTGGGCCTTCAGAGGGACTGAGGAAGTTCCCCTGCGTCCCCGGATTCGGTCGCCTATGTCCTGGATTGTATCTGATCTTTGTTTTCCCCCAGAAAGCCGCAGGCGCTGCCCTAACCGGCTACAGGCGTTTCCACCCGGGGCCGAGCGCGCCCGCGGGTTTGTCGGCACCAGCCCCGGTCCAGCCCCACGCCAGCGCCAGACACTCCGACATACACCCACCTCCACCTCCCTCCTCAGCGGGAAAAGAAAATTGAGTGATGCTTTCTAGACAAGAGGGACAGAATTTTCCGGGGGCGGGGGCCTGAGGGTGCTTAATAGATTTTGGAAACGCCTGGGGGGGCTCACGCTTTGAGGTGGGGAAGTGGGGTTAAATGACACCTCGGTTCGGGGTTTGTCCTTATCCGGGTGGTGGCTGGATTTAGGCTCTCCGAGGACTCAGTGAGGTGGCGGGGAGAGACCCCAGACCTTAAGCGAACAGGCCCCAAGCGAGCCAGCTTTATCCTCCCAACACACACCGCCCGGCTCACGTGAGATGCCGCCGCAGGGCTGGGTGCCTCCCTCCCAGGTCGAAACCTTAGGTTCTCTGCTCTAAGGTTCACCCCTCATTTTCACTCTCATTCCAAAGCCGAAGGCCCGGACTGCCGACTGAAGGGCTGCCCTGGGGAAACAGAGAGGGTCTGGCACCCTGCTTTGCACAACTGGGCCGGCGAGCCAAAATGAGCGCACCTCCACCATATTCTTTTTGTCTTTTTTCCTAGCTTCCTGCATTCTGAGTATCTCGAACGAGGCGTTTCAGTGCCATCTAGTGGGGGAGGGGCGTGCCTCTCTTTTGGTCCCTGATGCTGCACTGGGACTTGCTGAAGCGCCCGCAGAGCCCGAGGATGTCCGCTCAGGTCCCTGGGTGTCCGGCTGTCTCGGGCTGCAGCATGCCCCCGCCCCCAGCCCGCTCCGGCCACATCCCGGCCCCGGGCGCCCTGGGACGATGAGGGGGAGCTAGGCCGACTTTGGCCACAATGTCTTCTCACCTTTCTCTCCACCCTCCACTTACCTGTTCTCCCTCTCTCAACCGTGAAAAAACGGAAGCAAGTGTAGACACTTCCTACCCAGGCAGACAATGTCTTAAATGTCTGGACCTATTTTCTCTAATAAAGCCCAGAGTACTTTTCGGTGAGCAGTATACCTGCCCTTGACAACAGGGAGGAGGCAGCAAGGTGAAATGACATCCACAAGGTCACTCGGGAAGTTGGGGCGCGCCAGCAGCAGAGCCTCCGTCTCTGTTGAGTCTGCCACCCACTCTCCTGGCCCGAGGCCCAGCTGAAAGAGGAGCCCCTGGGGCCCCTGCAAGCCCAGGCAGCTGCTTTTTGTAGCAAATATACCTGTTCCCTGTGCCCTATCCTTTCTCCCTCCGCCATTAGTCCACTCCTCTCTTGCTCTTGCTTTTTAACTTTTTCTCCTGGCCTGTGCCTTAGGCCTGCTTCCAGTGACATGCCAGACCCCTCCCAGTGGTCCTCAATGGGACTGTGATGATGCACTGTCGTCATCTTTTCTGACCACCTTTAAAATTGTATTTTGAAAAGTCTGTCCTTCATCACATCCCAGAAACCCTATAAAAGGTACTGATTTGAGGCCTCTTTTAAAGTGCAATGCTCTTGGACAGCTCTAAGCCATTTGAAGATGATCCTGGTCTTTGCAGTTAAAAAAGACAGTGATTCTTCCTCTAGACTATATGACTATATGATTTTCTTTTCTTAAGTAAGTGATCTACATGTCTTCCCACTGTCTTCTTCAAGCTCCTTCCACCCCATTATGTACAGCTTCATGGTCTCTATTATTTCCAATCTAATCCTTCTCATTTGCACCTACACTGGCCTAGGATCACAGCAGCTCAAAACTGGAAAGGCTTTGGGGCTTCCCTGATAGCTCAGTTGATAAAGAATCCACCTACAATGCTGGAGACCCTGGTTCAATTCCTGGGTCGGGAAGATCCCCTGAAGAAGGGATAGGCTACCCACTCCAGTATTCTTGGCCTTCCCTTGTGGCTCAGCTGTAAAGAATCCGCCTGCAGTGTGGAAGACCTGGGTTTGATCCCTGGGTTGGGAAGATCCCCTGGAGAAAGGAAAGGCTACCCACTCCAGTATTCTGGCCTGGAGAATTCCACACACTGTATAGTCCATGCGGTGGTAAAGAATTGGACACAGCTGAGCAACTTTCACTTCCACTGCGCTTCCCTGGTGGTTGAGACAGTAAAGAATCTGCCTGCAATGCAGGAAACCCAGATTCAATCACGGGGTCAGGAAGATCTCCTGAAGAAGGGAATGAATGGCTACCCACTCCAGTATTCTTACCTGGAAAATCCCGTGCATAGAGGAGCCTGGTGGGCTACAGTCCATGGGGTCGCAAAGAGTCAGACACAACTAAGCTTAGAGTGATCCACACAATAATACATGAATCTCTTCTAGAACATTTCCCAAAAAGTGACTGACCAGCTTCTGCTAGCACACTTGCAGTGATGGGGAAATCACTGGCTTGGAAAGCACTGTGTTCCACTGCTGGATGATATGCGTGGTTAAACAGGTCTTCCTTATACTGAGTCTCATCCTAGGTCCCTGGAATCCTGCCCACTGGCCCTTCTACCATAGAATGATTCTTCTCATATTTAATGTCAGCCATCGTGTTTTCTCTATACTCTCTTCCTTCCAGGCTAAACAGTCTTTGTTCATTTCCTCCTTGTGCTGGCTCTTACTGGGTTTCTGATACCTCCTCATTGTTTGTGCTTCTTGCAACCAACAGTGATCCTTGATCTAACAGTCATGGCAACTGACGAAGAAAAAAACGTGATCAGCCAGTTTTTTACATGACCCATGTAGAGTTCTAATGATCCTCACCTCCTCTTCTAGGAGTTCACATGCCATCCCTTTGGAATGCTGTCCTAGGATCTTGCCCTGACATTAAGATCACTATGGATTTGCAGTTTGTGAAATCTATGTTTTTGAAATTTGGAATTCCATGTGCACACATGCACACAAGCACATACACATCTACTTTTCAGTTCAGTTTAGTTGAGTGGCTCAGTTGTGTCTGACTCTTCGTGACCCCATGGACTGCAGCACGCCAGGCCTCCCTGTCCATCACCAATTCCTGGAGCTTACTCAAACTCATGTCCATTGAGTCAGTGATGCCATCCAACCATCTCATCCTCTGTCGTCCCCTTCTTGTCTCGCCTTCAGTCTTTCCCAGCATCAGGGTCTTTTCCAATGAGTCAGCTCTTCGCATCAGGTGGCCAAAGTATTGGAGTTTCACCTTCAACATCAGTTCTTCCAATAAACATTCAGGACTGATTTCCTTTAGGTTGGACTGGTTGGATCTCTTCACAGTCCAACAGCACAGTTCAAAAGCATCAGTTCTTCAGCATTCAGCTTTCCTTATAGTCCAACTCTCATATCCATACATGACCACTGGAAAAACCATAACCTTCTAAGTTCACATTTTTCAGGCTTTCTCAAAGGTCAACATCAGAGATTCAGAGATATCATTAAAGTTAAAATATAAAGATATCATTAAAAGTTCTCTCAGTTCCCTTGGGTACACTTTACACAGAGCAGATAGATGCTCTTCTATAATTTCTCACCCTCTGTGAACTATCTTCAGTTATCATATTTGTTCTACCCTACACTCCACCTTCAGTCTGAAAAATCACTCTCTTTGACATTGTCAATTGGAAATAAAAGTTGATGAGGTGTGCTTTCTCTTAGCCTTCCATCAGTATTACATCAGTGCCCAGAGAAAAGGCCCTCTACATATTCTTATTTCTATTTTCCTAAATAACTTTGTGCAACTTGGACATCGTCTGAAACCCAAAAGTTATCTTCTGCTTTAGCCCTCCTGACAAAGTCCTCCAAGTCTGTGACATGCTAGTTCTTATGCTTGAATAGGTACACTTCTTTTCCTATAAAGACCTTCTTCCTAAATCTCTCAGCAGAGTTACATTGGTGTACTGACCTACCTTCGGTCTTTTCTACCTTATTAGGTTATTTTCATCTTACCCCTGAGTATCTAAGTCCTCTCTTTGCTTTGATTTTTCTTCTTCATCAACCACAGCAACATATTAGTCTTCTTAAATTCTTCAGTCCTTTACTCCAAACACTGCAGTGATTTCATCTCACCTCTGCAGTAAAGCTCAAACTCTGTACTCCACCCCACAAAGGCTTCAGCCTGTTTTCTAGAGTTGACCATCATATTCCCTTAGACACACTCTCTGTCCTAACTAGGCAGCTCTCTAAACATGTTTTGAAAAGCCCCACATTGGCATCATTCCTCTTGCCCATAAAATATTTAACTGGTTTGCTTTTTAAGGTTCTTACAGTTACATGTGCCTCATATCAACAGGTCAAATAAATATCATTTGTTCATCTCACTAGAAGCTGAAAAGATAACCAATTAAACCTAATAAACATTCTCGATATTTAAAAGCTCTTCCTATACTAGAAATGGTTTTAAATGAATAAGATCATCTCCTGTGTAAAGAAATATTCATGATTGGTATCACAACAGGAAAACAGGCAGAGCTTATAAAAAGACAATTTACAGAAGAAGAAATTCAAGTGAAAAATTAACAAATGGGAAAAAAAACTCAATCTCACTAGTAATCAGGGAATACTGTTGTTTTTTTTTTAATACTGCTTTTTACTCATCAGATGGGGAAAAAATTACATGGCTGTTAATGTCAAGTGCTGGCCAGGGCAAAGGAAACGTGCTCTCATGCACAGCTGGCAGGAACATAAACTGACACTGCCACACTGGAGGGCAATCTGGAGTACCTGTTAAGATGAAAAATACAGGTTTGTTATGACCCAGAGGATGTGCTTCTAGGTACTTAGCCTGCAGAGCACTTGTACAACAGGCAAAGAGTATCTTTAATGTACTACCTGTATTAGTTTCCTAGTGTTTCTATGAGAAGTATCACAAACTGCTGCTGCTGCTGCTGCTGCTGCTAAGTCACTTCAGTTGTGTCCGACTCTGTGTGACCCCATAGACAGCAGCCCACTAGGGTTACCCCCGTCCCTGGGATTCTCCAGGCAAGAACACTGGAGTGGGTTGTCATTTCCTTCTCCAATGCATGAAAGCGAAAAGTGAAAGTGAAGTTGCTCAGTTGTGTCCGACCCTTAGCGACCCCATGGACTGCAGCCTACCAGGCTCCTCTGTCCATGGCATTTTCCAGGCAAGAGTACTGGAATGGGTTGCCATTGCCTTCTCCACAAACTAGGTGTCTGAAAACATCAGAGATTCATTGTCACACAGTTCTAGAGGCTAGAAGTTCAAAATCAAGGTGTTAATGGGACCAGGATCCCTCTGAAACCTGTAGCGGAGAATCCTTCCTGGCTTCTTCTAAGCTCAGTGTCTGCTGGAAATCCTTGACGTTTCTCAGCTTATAGAAGCTTTCTCACTCCAATCTCTGCCTGTGTCAGCACATGACCATCTTTTCTCACATCATCCTTTCCTCTGTCTCCAAGTTTCTCTCTTCTTATAAGGACACTAGTCATATTGGATTAATAGGTTACCCTGCTCCAGCATAACTTCATCTTAACTAATTACATCTGCAATGACACTGTTTCTAAAAAAGGCCATATTTTGAGGGCATGAGGATAAGGATTCAACACTCATTCCAGGGGGACACTCTTCAACCCTTAACTTTACCTTTCATGTAAAAAAGAAAGTGACATTTAAGAAAATATTCATGTGGTTGCTTATCTGTGCAAAATGAAAGGATAATGGAAGAGCCAAGAAGCCAAGCAGGCAACAGGAAGTTGAAAGCGGAGTGTCACTACCACCCCTCAACAAAGAGGCTCACCCCTAACAAAGAGCTCAGGGCAAGCATACAAATGGAGGCCCACATACCATATGTCTCAGTGCTGGGGCTTCCCAGGTGCCCCAGTGGTAAAGAACCCACCTGCCAATGCAGGAGACACAAGAAACATGGGTTTAATTCCTGGGCTGGGAAGATCTCCTGAAACAGGAAATGGCAACCCACTCCAGTATTCTTGCCTGGAAAATTCCATGGACAGTGGAGCCTGGCAGGTTACAATGACTGGTAACTAAAAATGTTCTATCTTTCTACCTGACAAATATCTTTATGACAATAAAATTTTCAAATATGCATAAAGTCCTGATTTTTGTATGAAAAAAGTTTTTTGTACGGCAAAATATCAAATACAACCAAATTAATTACTATTGTACATGCACTGATAGGCCAACAATGTGTAGATAAGTAATAAAATAAAGATGTCAATAATTGATTTGTAATATGTGTATCATAAGACTTATTCTTCTTGATTTTTGTTTCAGAAAAATCACTATTGTTATAATCAGGATTTTCACAACATTATATACTATTGATGGTAATGCCAAATGTTTTGGATAACTGTTTTTGATTCAGTGTATTTCCTAGTTTTTTTTTATATATATAATTTTAATTTGGAGAAACTTTACTGAGGCACTAGCACATCTATTGAAAGTGTCAATAAAATTCTTAAATCAATACTTACATTTGGAATTTTATATGGTATGGTCAAGAATTGTAACAATCACATATGACAAATTATTGTTAATGCAAAAAATGGTATACTACATCTAACATATAAATCATTATCACATACAGCACGATTTTCACTAGCTCTTAAAGTAACTCCTAGATCCACACAACATTTATTAAGTTCTTCTTTCAAATGCCAGAATGAAGAAAACCAAAAATCACAGCACATTGCTTAATTGATTCAAATCTCTCTACAAGACCATAGCTTGATCAGTAATGACTGGAAATAGTTACTACAAACATTACTTTGGGATTAATAGTATGTAAATTTTCTTTAAAGTCATAAAAACATTTGCATTTCCTTGTTCTAATTTCCTTTTATTAGAATATCACTTTTGGTTATAAATAGTTTATTTCCATTTTCTTTACAATTTTATAATATTTTTAACCCTTCTGAGAAATTTCCAAACTTAGATATGCTTTTGTTTATATTATAAATAGCAAGCGATAGTTCATATCAAAAAACTGTGGATAGCACAAATCCAAAATTAATTTCATTATCCACCAAAGACTATACTTTGTTCTGTATTTAAGGATCTTCTATTAGTTCATTTAGCTCTCCTAGTATATCTTATATCCTTTCTAAATTAAATTTAATGGCTTTAACAACATTTAATCGACATCTCCATTACGTGTCCTAAGTGGCTATAAAGTCAAATTTAAATGTATTTCATCTACAGATAGATCTAAGACATATCATAAATAATCTCTGAGTTTCCCTAAAGAACTTCATGACTATTGGCTCAGTTGAGGCCACATCGCTAGAAACAAATTCAAATCATGTTCCACACAAGTTATCAAGAATGCTTCTAGATTTTAGGCCAAAATGCAGGCTGGATCTAGAGAAATATACTTGTAGTTTAGGAGCACTACAACAAGCAGGTTAAGAATCTGTCTGCCAGTGCGGCAGACATAGGTTCAATCCCTCGTCCTGGAAGAGCCCACATGCAATCTGCAGCAAGAGAGCCCACCGCAACGGGAAGCCTGTGCACTGCAACTGGAGAGTGCCCACTTCTTGCTGCAACTAGAGAAAGGCTGTGCACAGCAAGGAAGAGCCAGCACATTCAAGATAAATAAAGACAAATAAACTTTAAAAACAGCAATATGAACTGCAAGAGCATAACATTGTAAAACGTTCTTTAGTTACTGTGTGCTGCTGTTCAAAACACTGCTCTAATTCATATATAACTCTGAACCACGAATTGGAAAGCAAAGAGAAGCAAGAAAATGGATGCTCATCACTGCTGGGAAATGATACTTTCTCATTCAAAATTCTACCTGGGAGGAAGACTTTGACAAGTTAATCATTTCATCTTTTCTTTTATCAACGTGCCTCCACCCTCAGATCCTCTCAACAACTCAAAGCAGTATCTAGCACCAACAATATCTGTCACCAGCAACTCAACCCACACAACTGAACGGCACGCAGATGCATGTCTTTTGCACTGAGGACACAGAGCAAAAGGTATAGGAAAGCATCTCCTTGGATCCTGTTCTGTGTTAACCAGAAAAATAGATGTTTAAGGTTGCAAGCCATCCTGTGCCAGTACTGATACTGGATCCCAACACATAGAAGCAACCATGATGTCTTCGACCGTTATTGTGTGTGTTTGTGATATGTGGGCCCTCTAAAACAAGGGGTCGAGGGACTTCCCTGGTGGTCCAGTGGTTAAGGATCAGCCTTCTAATGAGTGAGTGCAGGCTCAATCCCTGGTCAGGGAACTAAGATCCCATATGCCAGGGGGCAACTAAGCCCATGCACCACAATTAGAGAAGCCCAAGTACCACCAAAAAAATAAGTAAATAAAACAAGGGATCTATAGGGCAGTGTCTCTCATGCTGGGGACACAGGGCAGCCTAGCTGGAGGAACATAAAAGGAAAGATATTTCCTGAGCTTAGGGACCAGATTTTCCAGCAGAAGCAGGACCGTGAAGATGGCTGTCCAGCAGAGCCAGAACCATGAAACTGAGGCAGCAGCAGCTGCAGTCATTACCTGCGAAAGAAAACAGGGGATAGACGCTCTGCCCTTCTACCTACCTTCTGTTCATCAATCCTTCCCAGGGCCTCCTGTTGGCTGAACCCAGATGGACACCAGTTGACCTGGGAGCATTGGGACATGCAACTCACAAATGTCAGCCCCCTGCAGCAGAACTGAGCAAGGAATGTCAAGGAACAAATATGAGGGAAAACAGGCTATGATGGACTGGCACAAGGCGGATATTTCCATAAAATCAAGACCAAGAAAAATATGCACTCTCTACCATCACTATTTAATGGTGGTGAGGGGGTGGGGGTGTGGAACATCAGGAACAGGGCAGGCAACAGAAATAAGACAACGATCGGAAAGAAGAGTGTAAAACTATTATATGTGGAGAGTATGACTGAAAGCTCAAAAGAAAAAACTTTAAAACGGTTAATACTAATAAGAGAGTTCAATAAGGTGGCCTAATATAAGAAAAATACATAGGAATCAATATAATAGTGATTGTTAGAACAAATACTGGACAACTATCCCATGCTTAGAAACAGCAACAAACAAATAAACAAAAAGCACCCTAGAAATTCCCTGGAAGTCCAGTAGTTAGGACTTTGAACTTCCACTGCAGGGGACATGGGTTCAATCCCTGGACGGGGAACTAAGATCCTACATGCCATGAGAAATAGCCAAAACAAAAGGAAAAAAAAATTTTTTTTAAGATAACACTCTTAAGTATAACATTTACAAAGAAAGTGAAGGCTTTATATGAAGAAAACAATTTTACTGCTAGACAGGAATGACCCAAAGAAGATATAGAAACCTACCATGTTCCTGAACGAAACAGCTCAGTACTGTTAAAATGTCCATGCTGTATGAAAACATTCATAGATTTAACACAATTCCAATCAAAATCTCAAGAGATTTTATTGGAACCTAGATATTTATTGGAAAATAATTCTAAAGTTCATCTGTAAAAATCTACTAGTGAGAATAGATATTTTTGTGTGATAATTTCTCTTTCAGAAGTAAGTATTTTAGAAAGTCACAATATTTTAGTGTGATACCTACTTCTCAGACCCTGTACTTCCTCCCCAGAAGCCCTGGGATTTTCTTTTTTATAAATAAAAAGAGTAGGAAACCTGATCTAATCATTCACAAAAATCATGGCACACTTGATTTGTGTGAGATTAGACCTCCTGGGTACAATAATCCCACAAGATCTGGAAATGGGACAAGTAGACACACTTCTCCCAGGCAGCTTTTGACCAATACAAGCACACTCTGATGTCATCTGGTCAATGCAATATCCTGATGGTATCCAAGCATTTACCTCCTGACTAAGGAGTCATGACAGTGTCCTATCCTCCTCTCTGACCTGACATCTCAGAGTCCAGATTCTGCAAGTCCTTGATCATTTGCTACTTTATCAGCTTTGGACTGAATGTTTGTATCCCCAGAAAATTCATAGGTCGAAGTCCTAGCCCGCAATGTGGTAATATTCGGAGATGAGGCCTTGGGAGGTCATAAGGGTGTGGCCCCCATGTTGGGAATAGACACTAGATAGCTTGTTTCCTCTCTCTCTTTTTATAAATAAAAAGAGGCCATGTGAGGACACAGAGAAGGCAGCCATCTGCAAGCCAGGAAGAGACCCCTCACCTGAACCCAACCCTGCCAGCACTCTGATCTTAGACCTCCAACCTACAGAATGGTGAGACATTGAAGCTCTGTTGTTTAAGCCTCCCAAGCTAATGGCATTTTGTTTGGGCAGTGTTTCCATAGCAACTCAAAGGAACTTATAACCCTCAATGTGATTGTATCTTGAGATAAGTTCTTTAGGAAGTAACTAGGTTTAAATAAAGCCATAAGGATGGGGCCCTAACCCAAACGGACTGGAAAAGGAGGAACCCCTATCTCACTCTCTCTCTCTCTCTTCCTTTGACCACAGAGAAAAGGCCATTTGAGGACACAGAGAGAAGACAGTCATCCACAAGCCAGGCAGAGAGAACTCACCGAGAGCCTAACTGCCCAGCACTTTGATCTGAGACTTCCTGGGCTCCAGAACTGTGAGGAAATAAATGTCTGTTGTTTAAGTCAAGCAGTCGATAGTGCTTTGTTATGGCAACCCAAGAGTAACACAAAGAGGAACCACCTCACCAAAGAGAGGAATTTGTATCATCTCTGGAGGGTGCCAGACACCCAGCCACAACCTGGCTTACCACAGCATGGCCAGGGCTTATCCAGGCAAACCCAGACTCCAGCTCTTTGGCAGGGGCTTGCCTTACCACGGAGAACCTGGGGTGTAGGACTCTCCATTCCTCCACCGCCTTCTACAGATGCTGGGCTTGCTACCAAGTACTCCGTTCAGGAAAAGGAATCACTGGCCAACTAATGCCTATGCAAGACATGAAGGTAGGGACCTCCCTGGTGGTCTGATGGTTAAGACTCTCCCTGCCGATGCAGGGGACATGGGTTCGATCCCTGCTTTGGGAGGATTCCACATGCCACAGAGCAACTAAGTTTGTGCCCCACAGCAAGAGAAGTCGCTGCAGTGAGAAGCCTGCGTGCCACAAGTACAGAGTAGCCCCTGCCGGCCGCAGTGAAAACCCGGCACAGCAAAAAGCAAATAAATACAGACATTTTTAAAAAATAAAAATTAAAAAAAGCAAAAAAGACTTGAAAGTTCTGCCTAGGATATTGCATTACAGGGTGTTCACATGGCTGCAGCCTGTAGTCAATCACACAGATGTAGAAGCCTGTTCTTTTATAAAAAGCCTTTTCACGTTTACCCTTTCATTTGCACAAGCAGCTAAGCCCACAGGGAAGAGCCCCCTCCTAGAAGGTAATAAAAATCTTCCTAGCAGAGAGAATCCTCTACCCAGAGTGTCTTCGGTCATTTAGCCCCACTGCAGTTGATCTCAGTGGTATCCCGTGGACAGCAACCAGAGGACCTTGGAAGTGTAAAGTGCTCACAAAGAATCTACTTTAAGGGTGTCACTGGATGCACACTCACTCAAAAATGAAAGTTCATATATTTACACTGAAGTATTATCTGCAACAAGATTAATTCCTCTTGCAGGTAGGCTTCCCTAGGTTCCAAAATGAACAAATTCATTCAAAAAGTAAAAAATCAAAGGGTCATCGACATCCAAAATTAAGAGTATTCTCTTTAGAGACAATTCTGTTTCTCAGTGTTTTGAACTATATATTTTTGCTATACATTTTTGACAGTGAAGACTCTTTACAGGAAGATTAAAAAAAAAAAATGGTGGTTTTTCCAGGGTTCTCTGCTCATTGTGAACCACACTCATCTCCTCCCTCAACTGGATCTTTATATTTCAGTCTGACAAGCACATGCCATCAAGAGGCATAGGTGTGGTAATGAGGTGAAGTCGCTCAGTCGTGTCCGACTCTTTGCAACCCCATGGACTGTAGCCTACCAGGCTCCTCCGTCCACGGGATTCTCCAAGCGAGAATCCTGGAGTGGGTTGCCATTTCCTTCTCCAGGGGATCTTCCCGACCCAGGGATTGAACCCAGGTCTCCCGCATTGGAGGCAGACGCTTTAACCTCTGAGCCACCAGGGAAGCCTATAGGTGTGGTACAAGACTAGAAATGATTTTGCCAAGGTTAGAAGGCAGGTTGCTGAGGAACCTAAGGGACATGGCACTCTTACCTGGGCCAAGTGAGAGCACCAAGAACCAGAATCACAGGGACACAATAAACAAGCAAGATGATGGGACTCGAAACATCCACTAAATGAGGGAGAACGAACAGCCAGAAAAAAATCAGCAACTGTGGTCCAAAAGCAAGATACTAGACAAGGACAAAGATAGTCCTGCAAGGAAAGCCAGAACCTCTGTAATCAACTCAAATAACGGGAAGGGAAGGCAGGTCAGAGGACAGTTATGAGCATCAGGCTCCCCCATTTGTTGACTGCATACTTGGTGCCAGGCATTGCACCAAGGAATTAATCTTGTTGCAGATAATACTTCAGTGTAAATATTTGAACTTTCATTTTTGAGTCATTTTTGACTTTTCATCTAATCATCAACATTTCATTGTCATCGTTATTGTTCAGTCACTCAGTCGTATGCCACTCTTTGCGACCCCGTGGTCTGCAGTATGTCAGACTTCCCTGTCCATCACCAACTCCCAGAGCGTGCTCAAACTCAGGTCCATTGAGTCAGTGATGCCATCCAACCATCTTGTCCTCTGTCGTCCCCTTCTTCTTCCTTCAATCTTTCCCCACATCAGGGTCTTTTCTAATGAGTTGGCTCTTCATATCAGATGGCCAAAGTATTAAAGCTTCAGCTTCAACATAAGTCCTTCCAATGAATATGCAGGATTGATTTCCTTTAGGATTGACTAGTCTGATCTCCTTGCAGTTCAAGGGACTCTCAAGAGTCTTCTCCAACACCACAATTCAAAAGCAACAATTCTTTGGCGCTTAGCTTTCTTTACAGTCCAACTCTCACATCCATACATGACTACTGGAAAAATCATAGCTTTGACTAGATGGCCCTTTGTTGACAAAGTAATGTCTCTGCTTTTTAATATGCTGTCTAGGTTGGTCTTGGCTTTTCTGTCAAGAAGCAAGTGTCTTTTAATTTCATGGCTGCAGTCACCATCTGCAGTGGTTTTGGAGCCCAGGAAAATAAAGTTTGTCACTGTTTCCATAGTTTCCCAATCTATTTGCCATGAAGTGATGGGAATGAATGCCATGACCTTTGTTTTTTGAATGTTGAGTTTTAAGCCAGCTTTTTCACTCTCCTCTTTCACCTTCATCAAGAGGCTCTTTAGTTC
The DNA here is from genome assembly GCA_006410675.1 of Oreotragus oreotragus. Classification (NCBI taxonomy): domain Eukaryota; kingdom Metazoa; phylum Chordata; class Mammalia; order Artiodactyla; family Bovidae; genus Oreotragus; species Oreotragus oreotragus. Next base: position 2,507 of record SJYX01016396.1, on the reverse strand, counting down.
CCTTCAGTTCCTGCCATAAGGGTGGTGTCACCTGCATATCTGAGGTTATTGATATTTCTCCCAGCAATCTTGAATCCAACTTGTGCTTTATCCAGCCCAGTATTTCACATGATACACTCTTCTGTATGTGTGTTAGATAAGCAGGGTGACTGTGGAAAATTCTGAAAGAGATGGGAATATCAGACAACCTGATCTGCTTCTTGAGAAATCTGTATGCAGGTCAGGAAGCAATAGTTAGATCTGGACATGGAACAACAGAATGGTTCCAAATAGGGAAAGAGTATGTCAAGGCTGTATATTGTCACCCTGCTTATTTAACTTCTATGCAGAGTACATCATGAGAAACAGTGGGCAGGATGAAGCACAGGTTGGAATCAAGATTGCCAGAAGAGAGAGCAATAACCTCAGATATGCAGATGACACCACCCTTATGGCAGAAAGTGAAGAAGAACTAAAGAGCCTCTTGATGAAAGTGAAAGAGGAGAGTGAAAAAGTTAGCTTAAAGCTCAACATTCAGAAAACTAAGATCATGGCATTCAGTCCTATCACTTCATGGCAAATAGATGGGGAAACAGTGGAAACAGTGACAGACTTTATTTTGAGGGGCTCCAAAATCACTGCAGATGGTGATTGCAGCCATGAAATTAAAAGACGCTTACTCCTTGGAAGAAAAGTTATGACCAACCTAGATAGCATATTCAAAAGCAGAGACATTACTTTGCCAACAAAGGTCCATCTAGTCAAGGCTATGGTTTTTCCAGTAGTCATGTATGGATGTGAGAGTTGGACTATAAAGAAAGCTGAGCACCAAAGAATTGATGCTTTTGAACTGTGATGTTGAAAAAGATTCTTGAGAGTCCCCTGGACTGCAAGGAGATCCAACCAGTCCATCCTAAAGGAAATCAGTCCTGAATATTCATTGGAAGGACTGATGAGTAGTCATGTATGGATGTGAGAGTTGGACTATAAAGAAAGCTGAGCGCTGAAGAATTGATGCTTTTGAACTATGGTGTTGGAGAAGACACTTGAGAGTCCCTTGGACTGCAAGGAGATCCAACCAGTTCATCCTAAAGATCAGTCCTGGGTGTTCTTTTGAAGGACTGATGCTAAAACAAAACCAAAGCATTAGAGGATTTTATTTCATGTCTAAAAAGCATAGGATCCCAAATATCTTTCAATATAGGGAGAATGAAGTAGCAAGCCTCACTGAGTGTATTTCAAGGGTGATGAGAGATTGGGGGAGGGTGTGAGAGGATAAAGTTATTTTCCTATTGACCCGTGCACATCATATGCTCATGCAAGAGCCACAAATGCACCCATGGAATAGAACTGAAGCTTCCATATGCAATCAGTGTTACCTAACACACAGCCATAATATCACTTGATAAAAGAATTAAACCAATTTTTAGTGTTATATTTTTTCTCTAAGACTGGTTTTTGACTTGTGATTAGCTTCACAAATCTCTTGTATGACCAGTTTATAGTAAAAGTTGTACAACTCAGTCTTCCATTCTGTTCTCCAGTTCTACTGGAGAACCAGAAATCATTATTTTGTGCTTGATTGAAGAATAACAGAAAACAAACAACACATCTAAATGGAGATATCAGAACGGGGACTAGATTGTTTTTATAAGAACCCAAACGCTTTGATATTTCCTATGACATTTCACTAAATGTCATACTTTTCAACATACTAAGGACTAATGATGGTTAATTTGGGCGGTCAAATCCAGTTTTCAGTTATTTGTTGTCATACTGCTAATTACACATTCCCTTTTGGTTACCAGGCCAACTTCATTTGTTTCAGCCTTTAAAGAGTCACAATTTGTATTTATCCTGGATACTTGAGTACTCTTTCCATTTACTGTTCTTGCTGTTCAGTCGCATAGTCATGTCCAACTCTTGCAACCCCATGGACTGTAGACGACCAGGCTCCTCTGTCCATGGGATTTTCCAAGCAAATTTATTGGAGCTGCTGCCATTTCTTTCTCTGTTTCCATTTATAGTGCTATTCTAAGCGGTAGTCCTTCACTACATGTACATCTCAGTGTACTAACCATATATCTACTCTGGTAATTTGAAGATATAAGCCAATATAGGAGTGATAACAAAAATGAAAATTTACCAAAAAAAAAAAAAAAGAGCTTGAAAATGTGAGCAGAAGTGGCCTGTACCATGTGAAATTACTATCAGTAAACACCACTGGATCAGTTCAATCTTTGCATGAAATTGGCCATCTTTAAGGAACTGATTATTATTAACAAAGCAACATATTTCTGTAAAAATCGTGAGAAAAGATACACTTCAAATATAAAATAGATGTGAGCAAATTATTGCATTGCATTTTCTTTTGGAAACTTCATCTGCCTGTAGATCACTTCTCCACCCATGGTATCATTCTAACCAAAGGTCCTTATTACTTGCTGCATAGAGTGATATACCACAGGATGCTTTCTTATTTGGTTGCCTTTTAGGTTCAGTTCAGTTCAGTCGCTCAGTCGCTGTCT
>SJYX01016395.1:0-11327 GCA_006410675.1 Oreotragus oreotragus | reverse complement strand
TGAGTCAGCTCTTCGCATCAGGTGGCCAAAGTATTGGAGCTTTAGCCTTAGCATCAGTCTTTCCAGTGAATATTCAAGGTTGATTTCCTTTAAGATTGACTGGTTTGATCTCCTTGCTGTCCAAGGGACTCTCAAGAGTCTTCTCCAGCACCACAGTTTGAAAGCATCAGTTCTTTGGTGCTCAGCCTTCTTTATGGTCCAACTCTCACATCCATACATGACTACTGGGAAAACCGTGGCTTTGATTACATGGACCTTTGTCGACAAATTTATTACCTGGTCCTTATATTCTCTCACTCTACCAGGAAGGCTACATGACAGGTCAAGTTTCCAAGAGCCAAGTCCCTAGATACAAATGTCAACTCAGACAAAAATCTAGACACATTTAGGTGTTGTTTCCCCCAACCCCTGCAGCATGCACTTATCCAAATAAATGGTTGCCAGTCACTTTGAGGAAGGCCTGCTATGCACAGTTGCCATGATGATAGTAGGTTCATCCTCTTGGGGACCCAACCTCCGTTTGGTCATTGAGTTCTGAATTTGAAAACTGGTCCAGAGATCATGCCATTTTATTGAAACAGCTGCCCTCAGCCTCCTGTTGTCCATCTTTGGCTTCTTCCCATTTTATATGTTGACCACTACCCTTGATGGCTGCCCATCTTTCTTGCCCTTGTGATGCCACGTTCTGTTAACCTTCTTCATAGCTTTCCGCAGGTCACCTCCTCTTGGTTGATGCCCTGACATTGCTGCTCATTAGAATTTGTTTATGATGGCTGAGCACTGCCATGTGGGTTTTGTAATATTATTTCATGAGCCTATCATCTCCTCTTGATAACAGGGACTCCTGATCTCTAATGACGGGTCTTTATTCAGTCCTGTCCTACATAGGAGAGCCACTACTGAGCTTCCTATTGATGCTGGTAGCCCTCTCACCAGTGCATTCTCTATTGCTTTAGACAGGGGAGCACCCCCCGGTCCTCCTACAAAACACAGTCTTGGGGTGAGTTCGCCAGCCTTTCATTCATCACCCCGGCATGATCACCTTTGTGAGCCTTTTGATCTCTTCCTGCACTGTCTGCCACAGCAGTTCGATCTTGTCTGCTTCATTTGTGTGGGCCATAGCCTTCCCTGTGCTTCTAAGAGCGATCCTAGCAGTGTTTTAGCAGCAGCATCTGGGGTCCTTGCCATACTCCTCAATCCTGTATCCCAGGAGAGTGCTGCCCTATAAACTGGTCCTCCTTATTCAACTTGATGTTTTAATTTCTCGCCTAACACCCTCAGAATAAGGTTCTACGTATATTTCTGGGTCCTTCACCTCTCTCAGGAGCATAGTCCCTCTCCTCTACATCCATCCATCCAGATATCCCCGCCCATTTTCTCCCGTTCCCATTCCTTCTCCATCAGGTGCTTGACCTTTCTCTGCAGCTCTGCTACTCCTACTGTGAAGTCCTAGGACTGGTCCTCTTACTGCAGAAGATGAGAGTCTTTCGATACTCTGACAGAGAGCAAGAGCCAACCAACTCCATGTCCCTCACCTTAGCATCTGCTCTCTGAGATCTCTGGCACCAACGGTCAGATTCCTGCAGAACAGACTCTGGGAAGTGCAGGAAGCACGTGGGGAGGGTGTTCTCTTGGATCCACACCTGTGGGGGAAGGGAGGGAGGCAAGAGTGGGAAGAGGGAGAAGTCAGACTGTGATGCAATCAGCCAGCCCCACATGGAGCTTTGGAGCTGGGATGGCCCCCAATTCATGCAAGGGGCTGCAGCCTTCACAGTCTTCAGCCAGTCACTGGATGCAGACAGCCCCAGGGAAGACGCAACCTTGGGTGAGGCGACTTTCTGCAGCCCAGCCAAGAGCAATCTCTGGAGGGAAATTCGGCTGTGAGCAGTGTCACTGGGTTTCCCTGGTGGCCGCTTCACCCAGTCATCCCCCAAATCTTATCTGATCCCGCCTCCCTGCACTTCCAGCCCCTACTCTCCTGGCTCCTCCCTCCCGTATGTGCCTAAAGGCTTCCTTTATGAGAGCAGTTTTTTTCCAAATTGCTTTGCTTACTCAAGGATCATTGAAAATTAACTGTGGCTAATGTTATTTTTTTAAAAACACACACTTTTATATTTATTTTTGTTTATTTATTTGGCTACACTTGGTCTTGGTTGTAACACATGGGATCTTTACTTGCAGTGTGTGGGATCAAACCTGGGCCCTGTGCATTGGGAGCACGGAGTCTTCGCCAGTGTACTACCAGGGAAGCTCCTGCTGATGTCATTGAGTGCACTTCTTTTCTTCAGTTTTATAAAAGCCTTTTCCTTCCAAGAATTGCCATTTGGTTTCTGAGATATGAGCATGATATCTGTAAAGCGGAAATAGCAGTGTTTTTAACATGGCACTTTAGAGTTCTAAAACGTGTTCACACAATTTTTTATCAGTTTAATTGAGGTATAATTTATACACAGGAAAACATTGTGTAAGTGAGTTCTGACAAATGTACACCATCTTCCCAATCAAGATATACAGCATTTCCTTCACCTCCAGAACATTCTTTTATATGCCTGCTCATTCAACTCCCTCCACCCCATCCCTCGGGTAACCACCCATCTTATTCTGACACTAGAGATTAGTTTTGCCTATTGTAGAATTTTATCTGAAATACTGAAATACGTACAGAAAGGCTTCTTTTGTTCAGCGTGAGGTCTGTGAGCGTCATCCATGGTGTAGTTTGTTTCTTTTTACAGACAGTAAAATTCCATTGTATGGATATGCCGCAATTTGTTTCTCCCTTCATGCAGGTGGTGCTAGTGGTAAAGAACCCACCTGCCAATGCAGGAAACAAGAGACACAGGTTCGATCCCTGGGTCAGGAAGATCCCCCGGAGGAGGGCATGGCAACCCACTCCAGTATTCTTGCCTGGAGAATCCCATGGAGAGAGGAGCCTGGCGGGCTATGGTCCGTGGGGTTGCACAGAGTCAGACACGATTGACACGACTTAGCGTGCATACACTCGGTTCTTAGAGTTCACAGTAAATGGGTGTGACCCGTACACAGCCATGCAACCTTGAGTAGCTAGAAGGGGGCTCCATGAGCCAGGAAACCAGAACTCACTCCAGCATCACTTAACTAAAGAGCCCTGGGAAATGGTGCTCTGGCCAAATAACCAGTGCATTTGGTAATTTCTTCCAAGGTATGTATTTTTCTAGAAGATTCTCTAGGTATTTTGTTTGGATGCTATTTGAGTTAGTATCCTGCCAAGCAGTATTAATTTTCCTTGCTAATTCAGGGTAATAGTAATTGAGGGGCAGACCTGCAGAGCAGTGGGCTTGGGCACATGCATGTCAAATGGACTATATATCATGACATCAGACATTTCGAGAAAATTGCTTTTCCTCCCTGAATGCCAAGTCATAAATAATTTCAGGTTGGGAAGAGCTCTGGTAAGCATGTGCTTGACTCCAGGGAATGGCCTGTAAATACTGTGAGCCACAGAATAAAAAACGAGGGGGACAGATTTGTGGGGTCACATCTTATCTGGATCTTGCTATAACTCTTTGCAGTTGATGCTGTGGGTGTCCCGTTCAGCTCTGCTTTCCCGGTGATGCACCCATCACCTGCCACTGTGAGTATGGACTGCTAATGGCTCACAGCTGCACCCTTAATTCAGAGATTTGACCTCAGCTGACAGGAGCCTCTTCCAGAAGGTGACGCCTCCCTCTCGGAGGTGGCCTGCAGCCAGGCACACGCTGGTAAATGGGCTTTGGGGGCAGGGACCAAACCAGCCAAGCCCTGATGTGTAGCACTGTCACATTGTCCAACGTCTGTGGTGTAACGGCTCCCACCATGGCCAATTCCAAGCTACCTTGCAAAAATAAACAAGTTGCTTAGGAGTATAAGCACGTGCATAAGAAAAATGACCTTTAAAAGGCAAGGGAATGATAAACACAAAATTCAGTGCAGTGGGCATCCTGGCCGGGCAGGATGGGGATGTTGGAGAGGGGTCAAGGGAATCTGGGTGATATTGATACTACTTAATGAAGCTGTGTTTCTTAAGCTGGGTGGTGAATGCCTGGATGTTTGTATTCTTTCCCTTTATACCATGTACATTATATGCTACACATTTTCTTTTGAGTAAATGAAATGTTTGGTGACAAAAGCAATTCTAAAGACATCTTCTGAGCTTTGAACTGGTCTTGGCCTGTACATGTAGGGCATGGCTTTTTGGTAGAGCCCAGTAGAAGCAGCTTGAAGGCTGGTCTTGACTCCCCTTGCAGCCACCCCCTGGGTGCGGCTGCAAACTGTATACTCCTAACAAGCTCTGAGTGTGGTCTAGGGGATGGAGAGTCCTATTTCTCTCAGAATGGGCAGCAGGAGGAGATGAGTAAGGGACTGTGGACAGAACTGCCCTGTGCAGCGCCCACCTCTCATCAGGAACCAAGGGGAAAGCTGCCCTCAGGCCTGAGGCTGGATCTGCCCCCACCTCACCCAAAGCAGTTCTTCTTTTGACCTGGAGGGGCTGTGAGAGCCGGGCCACCCCTCGGTGTGATACTGAGCGTGCGTGCTAACTTCAGTCGTGTCCAACTCTGCAACACTACAGACTGTAGCCCACCAGGCTCCTCTGTCCAAGGGAGCCTCCAGGCAAGAATACGGAGGGGGTTGCCATGCCCTCCTCCAGGGGGTCTTCCCAACCCAGGGATTGAACCAGCGTCTCTTACGTCTCCTGCATTGGCAGACGGGTTCTTTACCACTAGTTCCACCTGGGAAGCCTGCGATACTGAGCATTCAGATCTAAATTTGCCCCAGGTACTTCGTAGGCTTGGGCACTCTGCTTTTCCTCTCCCATGGATGAGCTCCTGTCACCCTCCCCGCAGTAACCGCTATCAGGCCATTCTCCATGAGAGGACATGAAATACTGGAGCAGGTCTGGAACCTGCCAAGGCAGAAAATGGAGCCACAGCTTCCAGCAGGAGGGCTTGCTCCCAGAGTCACACGGTGCCCCCTGCATTCCGGTGCCGGCACCTCTGAGCAGCTTACGGCACTGTCCCCTCCAGCAGCCCAGGTTCCCTTCACCAGAGGCTTCCTTCCCGGGGCTTCACTTCTGCTTGCAGCCTGGGCAGTGCTCCCCGCTGGGGAGGGGAAGACGGAGGCTGTGATCCAGACCTGGGTGCCCAGGGGCTCCTACCATCAGAACACAGCTGAGGGGTGGGTAGGGAGCAGTCTGCACACTCCCTCACCAGTTTGTTCACATCACCCTGTCCTCTGGGAGACACAATTTCCTGTGGGCACAAAGCCACTGATTTCCTGCTATAGAGATGGTGAAACTGAGTCTGTAGGCCAGTGAATTGCTGCTGCTTGCAGGCTTGGTGGGGACTCTCACAGCTCAGACCTCTAGGGCCAGGCCACCTTCATTCATTTGGAAGCTGGTGCCGCAGGAAAAGAGGGACCACAGCCCAGGTGGAGGCAGCCAGGACTGCAGGCAGAGAGCCAAGGGGAGTCTAAAGAAAGATGTCAGGTTGGGAAGCTCACGCCCCATGGGTGCACACAGATGCCTGAAGGCATCAGAGATGTTCCAGATGCTGTTTTGGATGAGGCCAGGGCTGAAGCTGGAGAGGGGTTAGCAAGGAAAGTTCCCCTGCCCTGGAGTCGACCCCGAGAGAGGCCCTGTGGGGTGCGGGTGAGGGGCCAGGTGCCGAGAGGGAGCAAGGCAACCTGTGTCCCGCACTCCAGGACCCTGACTCCAGGCAGGAATGACTCCGTGAGAAAGCAATGGTGGGGAGGAGAGCTGACGTGGGGGCCGAGGACCACTTGGTTCAGATCCTGGCTCAGCCACTGACCAGCTGTGCGTCCTTGGGTGGCTTCATGTGTGTGCACCTCCGTCTCTTTGTGAGTCCATTTGGGTCAAAATGGCACCAACCTTGCGGGCTTGTGTAAGGGTCCAGAGCTTCTACAAGGGCACCTGGAATCAACAAATACCCTCGCTGACCAGGACAGCAGGGTCAGTCAGAGCGAGGTCTTCCCTGGGTGGCCCCCAGGGTGGCCTCTGGGTGCTGTGGGAAAGTTGCTGAGACGGGAGACCCAGCCCTCTAGGGTCAGAGCTCCAGGGAAGGGAGGCAGGGACCCCCTGCAGAGGGAGGGCACGTGTGGCAGGCCCCCACCTCGGATGGGGAGGGGCCGCATCAGGCCCTCGGCTCTCCGAGCGGCTCCTGCCCTCCGTCTGTCCACAGGCTGTCCTGCCTGAGTCCTGCAGGCCCAGGGCCTTGGTGAAGCTGGAGCCCGGGTCAAGGGCGATCCCAGGCAGCTGACGTGATTGAGGGGCCACGGCTCCCAGAGGCAGGCCAGCGGGGTCAGGCCAGGAAAGACCAGGACCCTGCATCAGTGCATCAGGCTGCTCTGATCCCTTCCCAAGGAGGAGAGGCCAGGGATATGGAAGCTGAGAGCGACATGGGGCTGGAGAAGGGTATTCTGAGGAGGAAGGTGTCAGCGTGGTGTCATTAGTGAGTGGGGTCACAGGACGTGACTAGGGGAGGTTACCCAGTGGAGTTGGGGGGCGGGTAGGAGTATGTGCTCTTGGACAGGGGACTGTCACATGACCATGGAGGGACACAGCTGAACTCAGCTTTCCCAGCTGCACACACAACTAGATGCCCTCACCCGGGGCTCCGGTCCCCAGCAAGGGCACTCATTGGGTCAGACCCTTTCTCCTTAGAGTCTCTTGTGCATTTCTCCCCAGGGCTACTTGGCCCTGAGGGCCTGTCCCCCGAGAAGCCACAGACTTAGCACCGATTTAGCACAGATTTAGCTGTGTCCCAGACCACCCCCCCCACAACCCCAGCCTTGGGCCAGGCCATCCTGTTTACAGAGGTTCTGCCAGAAAAGTGCTTTCATTCCCCTGATTCACCAGCCGCCAGGCTCCTGGGGGCCACTTTCTCAGCTCCCTGTCAAGGCTCCTGAACTAATGAGTCTTTTAATTGGTTGCTCAGAGAGAATCAAAGTGGGAAAAAATAGGCAAAGCAAAATAAAACATTCCTTTCGGTTTTCCACGAGTTGGGCATGAAAACCTCATGGTTCTCCCATGAGACCCTGGACAGCAGGTGCCCACCCCCAGGGGAGGGGAGGCAGCGGTGTGCACTGGACTGAACAGCGTCACTGGGTCACTCAGCTGCAGACCAGGGCAGCCTCTGCTGACCCCCCAGCCCTCCTAGCCTCGCCAGGGAGGGCCAGAGGATTTCATTATGAGCTCAGATTATCATCAAGTACAAGGGGGAGTGAAGGGAACGTTATAAGTGCTCCTTTTAATAATGAATCCCATTTCCTCTTGCAGTTGGTTTTCTTGCAACAGATGCTGTTGCAGAAAGTGGAGCAAAATGGAAAAGACAAAAAGGCCAGTGATTAACTCGGCCCCAGAGCCTTCCCGGCAGATGTCTGGGAGGGCAGGGCAGGGTGCCTGAGGCCCGCCCACCACACCCTTGCCTGTGATTCTCAGCTTGGCTCGGTATTGGGGGAAGTGTGGAGCCGCCTTCCCGCTGTTCAATAACTGATGACCATTTTTCTCCAATTAAACTGAGATTGAAGGATCCTCAGACTTAGACACCCAAGGAAAATAATTAGTGCTTAAAATGTTAATTGTGCTCAGCTGTGCCTTTGCCTCTGGAAGCTGTCTGCAGGCGAGCGTGCAGGAAGGCAGTCCTTGGTGGGAGAGGGCTCTGCCACCACCCAACTGGCTGGCCTTCCCAGGAACCCCAGAGTGGGCAGTACCCCCGAGCACTCATCCTATCCACGTGAGGCCAGCAGTGATGACTCTGTGAGATATGCTGTGAGCCCCTGCCTGGCCAGCCCACTGTCTCCAGACACTGGTAGGCAGTGTTGCCTCATGGTTAGAACAAAGGCCTGGAATCAGATAGGTCTGGCCTGGCCCCTGGCTCTGCCACTGACAGGGCCAGCAGCCTGGATGCCAGCAACACAGGTAACCTGAGACTCATGCCAGGCCCCAGGTAAGTAATTCCAGAAGCACACCGGTCCCCTTTCATCAGGACCGGGAGGACTGGGGGTCGAGGGCTGTCACTGTATTCTCTCCTCGGGGGCTATGCAGGCTGCTCCCCGCAAGAACGGTTCTTCCTCGGAGAGGAAGGGATGTGGGAGCCACCCACACCTTCCCCCAGCCACGTTCCCACCAACCAGCTCGCCAACTAGGGGAGATGTCTCCCTGCCCCTGAGAGGATTCATCCCTCCCCGGGGGCTTCCTGCTCATATATTTCCACATGTGTGCCCCAGTTCCTTTCTCTGCGGAGACGACATGCCTAAGAGGCTTAGGCTCCTTCCTGCCATGCATCCCAAAGAAATCCACTTAGCAGCTCCGTGTTCCCTGATCCCCTACATAATAAGATTCCTTTATCCCTTGTTGTCATGGGAAGTATATATTAACTGATTAATATTAATGTGTTGGCCGATTAATATTAATACCAAGCCGGTTCGTACTTCGCAAAGCAAGGCTCTTGATGAGCGCCGCGGAGCCCAGACAGCTGTCGGGTTTTGGCAGATCCCAGGAGAGAGGCTGACCCTCTCTGCCGTGCCTCGTTACAGACACTGTGTCATTAGCGATGTCTGTCGGAGCTGGCATGGGAGTGTGTTTGGACTCTGAGCATGGCAATTAGAATCCTTGCCATCCAGGACAGCATATTTTATCATTTAAATAGCATTTTCACATTCTCTTAACATATTTTCCCAGTAACATTGTTAAATTAGGTGATAAAAGGTTATTTCTTGCTTCTGAAGTTGAAATACATTACCATTATTCCTTGGCTGCCCGGAATTAGAAAGGTTTTGGTTTTCTATGTTCTGAAGTTTTCATTATCAAAATTTGCCTAAAACAGACAACACTTTTCTTTTTTGTTTTTTGTTTTTTTGCCTTTGTTTTCATCAAAGGTGGACAGAAGCTTTGTCTCTCGACATCCTGGAGACTGCTCCCAGCGTTTGGTGGAAAGAGTCATGCCATCTAAGTTGAAGCAGCCAGGACGAACACTCAGGGCCCAAGGGGATCAGAGGGGGTCCTGGGTTACCAGGGCTACTGTACCCTGGCCACCTCCTGAGCATCAGGGAAGCCAAAAATGGTCAGGGGCTGGGCTTTCTGCCCATCTTGCTCCCGGGGAGGGCACAGCCTCAGGTTGCATCGTTGGCCAGTGGGGCTGGGCTGGAGCCTGCCTGTGTCTGTGTAGCTTCCTCGTCCCTCTGTCCCCCCTCCAGCTACCCACCTATCCAGTCATCGCCCAACCTCCATCTCAAGTCCTTTCCCTGAGTGACATGCACAGCCTGCTAGACATCAAATAGGTAACTAATGAGGACCTACTGTGCAGCGCAGGGAACTCCACTCAACACTTGATAATGACCTATATGGGAAAAGAATCTAAAACAGAGTGGATATGTGTGTTTGTGTTCAGATGCTAAATCGTGTCTGACTCCTTGTGACCCGTGGACTGCAGCACACCCTGTCCTTCACTGTTGCCCAGAGCTTTCTCAAATTCATGTCCATTGAGTCAGCGTGGCCATCCAACCATCTCATTCTCTGCTGCCCCTTCCCCTTTTGCCTCCAACCTTTCCCAGCAGCAGGGTCTTTTCCAATAAACTGTCTCTTTGCATCAGGTGGCCAACGTATTGGAGGTTCAGCTTCAAGTATATGTATGTATATAGCTGATTCACTTTGCTTTACACCTGAAACTCACACGACGTTGTAAATCAACTGTGTGTGCATGTTAGTCGCTCAGTCATGTCCAACTCTTTGCGACCCATGGGTTGTAGCCCATAGCGCTCCTCTGTCCATGGAATTCTCCAGGCAGGAATGCTGGAGTGGGTAGCCATTCCCTTCTCCAGGGGATCAACTATACTCCAATTTAAAAATTGTCTTTAAAAAATTCCTTTCCTGGACCTCAACCCATTCACCCACTATCCACGTTCCATCCATGTCCCCCATCCACCAACCGTCTCCCCACCATCCACCACCACCACCCACATGCCATCCTCTGCTCATCCCACCACTATCCTCTGTGCCACTCACATGTCATCCCCCATCCACACGTCTGCATCACGTCTGATGTGGAAGACATCCTGTGTGTACCACATGAGCCTTCCCCGGGCCCAATTTCCCCACCCACACCTCCCAGTTAAATGTGCCATGAGCAGCTGCTGGAGCCAATACGTAGTCATACATCACTTTCCCCCAGTGCTCAGCATCCCTGAGTTGCCTCTTGTCATGACCTCCAATGGCATGCAGTCTTTGATGTGGCACTGTAGGCCACTGGGCTCTCCTGAGAACAATCTCTTTGCCTATAAAGAGAGTGCATGGACCAGAAGAGCCGCTGTGTTCCCATGCAATGAGCAGTTGTTGTTTAGTTGCTAAGTCATGTCTGATTTTTTTTGCAACCCCATGGACTAGCCCATCAGGCTTCTGTCCATGGGATTTCCCAAGCAAGAATACTGTTAGTGGGTTGCTGTTTCCTTTTACAGGGAATCTTCCCGACCTAGGGATCGAACCTGCATCTCTTGCATTGGCAGGTGGGTTCTTTACCACTGAACCACCATGGAAGCCTGAGGGATGGGCAGACATCTCCCCAAAACTTGACCCCAGTCCAGCCTCCTCCCATCACCTTTCCTCCAGTTTGATGCCAGGGACAGGATCCGTTTTACCAACGTAAATCTGTGCCCTCACAGATTTATGGCCAGAAGGGAGCTTCATTTGGGCTGGTGGAAATGGCCCAGGTTGCTTCGTGGCTGCCCCTCGAGTGTTCCCTCTCTTGCGTGCCATCTCCAGCCTCTGCCCTGCCCCCATTCCCAGACACTGGGGGAACGGGGGATGGCGTCTCTGACTTCAGCTGAGGACTCTGCCTTCAACTGAGGACGGGAGCTGGGGAAGCAGGGCTATGGAATTCTTCCTGAGCCCAGGCTGGGGTCCTATCTAAGCCTTGAGGTTGACCTCAGTCTCTCTGAGCTCTGTTCTGCAGGGTGAGGTCTCCAGAGTGTGTGTTGGGTGGGGATGGGCAGGGGTGTGTGGAGACCCCCTGTCTGCAGATCGTGAGTGAGATGCCAGCCAGGGGCACCTGTCTGCAGTGGAATCAGCCCTCATTCTACCCAGGAGCCCTGCCTTGCAAAGTGATCCTAGCCTGGCCCAGCCAGGTCCTCTCTTTACCCAAGACAGGGCTGCAGACTGGAAAATGGCCCCAGTGTGTCCAGATGCTGTGTGATGCACAGAGGAGCAATGTAGCCTCCAGAAGCGTGCATGAATTCCTGGGCCCCGACCTCAGCTGGCTCAGGTTCTCAATCGGAGATGGTGGATTCCTGGGCCCCGACCT
>SJYX01016394.1:47705-61848 GCA_006410675.1 Oreotragus oreotragus | reverse complement strand
GGGGGAGCCTGGTGGGCTGCCGTCTCTGGGGTCGCACAGAGTCGGACACGACTGAAGCGACTTAGCAGCAGCAGCAGCAGCACTTTCACTTTACTTTCTAAAAGTTATATGCAACCTACTTCTCCAAAGCCACCTTGTATCCTATCCAGAGAGTGATTCTTAGACCCATCAAATTCCTAGGCACTTACTACTCTAATGGAGCTTATCAGAAGTGCTTGGACTGCTGCTGTAGGAACCATAGCTCCCCGGAGCTTCAAGACCAAAGCACCTTTCTAGTCCTTCCATCGTGTAGCCTGGGGCTGCTGCTGCTAAGTCGCTTCAGTCGTGTCCGTCTCTGTGCGACCCCAGAGACGGCAGCCCACCAGGCTCCCCCATCCCTAGGATTCTCTAGGCAAGAACACTGGAGTGGGTTGCCGTAGCTGGGGAGCACTGTGTAAATTTCCTTACAGGCATCCAGTGTCTACCCAGTTCCTGCATTTCTGGGGAGCCACCTTCCCACAGTTAGTCCATTCAATTTTCAGCCTAGTGAGAAAACCTTTTTCTTATTTCTGATGTTTCCCAAACATTAGTCACTTTCTACAAACGTCATGGCTTTCCACATATTTATATAACACATATACTTCCTTCTATGTAAATGAAGCTATTTTAAAGGAAATTTCAGACCAATATAGTAAGCTGGAAACCCATCGCACCTGCCAAAAGACAGTATATTAAAAGATAAATGTAACAAAAACAAAGCAAGGTTATTATATCTTACCTACAGACATATTGTTTGACTGAAAACTCCTCTAACAGCTCTTTCTCTGAGGGGAAAGGCTAGAAATTAGTTAATGTGCTTACTAGCGTAAGAAGGACTTCCCACGTGATGTGTTGAGAAAGCTTGGAAGCAAAAGTAAAAGAGGATGGATTTCTCTTTATGTGAATCAAAGATGTTTAATGTTGTGCTTATAAAAAAAGGTGATATAACAGCTTCTCTTTCTGAGCAGTGGTTAGAATTAAGTGAGTAACACTTGGACGTTAGTGTCTAGTGCATGACAATCTCCATGAGTCATTTACTATTATTTTTGTTCCCTTTCTTTCCTTTGAGTGAGGAATCAATAGTGTTAAACTGTGCAGTTCTTTTTTCACTGAAAAGGATTGTTTTTCATTTTTAATAGAAAATAATTTGGGCAAGTACTAGGAAAATAAGCTAATTCATTTAGCTTTATTTTCAGATTAAATAGAAACAGTTAGCTTTCTAGGTTAGGAATGTGACCATACACAAGCTGGGCATAAATCCATCTAATAGGGAGCCCTGAAGTGCTGTTAAAATGCAAAGTCTGCAGGTGGCCCTGGACCACACATTAGTGAATTTCACCTTAATACTGTTGCTTTTGTTGTTCAGTCACCAAGCCAGTCATGTCTGACTCTGTGACTCCATGGACTGCAGCAAGCCAGGTCTCCCTATCACTCAACAGCTCCTGGAGTTTGTCCAGCATGTCCATTGATCTGGTGTTGCCATCCATCCATCTCGTCCTCTGTTGCCCTCTTCTCCTTCCACCTCAATCTTTCTCAGCATCAGGGTCTTTTCCAATGAGTCGGCTCTTCACATCAGGTGGCCAAAGTACTGGAGCTTCAGCTTNGTTTGTCCAGCATGTCCATTGATCTGGTGTTGCCATCCATCCATCTCGTCCTCTGTTGCCCTCTTCTCCTTCCACCTCAATCTTTCTCAGCATCAGGGTCTTTTCCAATGAGTCGGCTCTTCACATCAGGTGGCCAAAGTACTGGAGCTTCAGCTTCAGCATCAGTCCTTCCAATGAGTTTTCAGGGTCAGTTTCCTTAAGGATTCATTTGTTTGAACTTCTTGCTGTCCACTTAATACCATATCATGGAAATATTGTGGTGAATGAGTACTTTGTAATTCATCCTTAAACTCATATAATGATTCAAATGAATTAAAATATGTGAATTTTTGATCTTTTAAATTAGATTTTTGAGTATTTTAAACAGGTAACTTTATTATTTTTTCTTTTCCTATTCATTCCAACCTACCTTTTCCAAATTACTATGTGCAATAAGTAAATAATGCAAATGTATTATAAATATAAGTGTATTTATATAGAGATGTAAATTATATATACATGTACGTAAGTGTATATTTATATGTATCAGTGTTCACCCTGGATACTGATATTTTTAGTCATTCCTAGAACCAGCAGTTGACATTCTTCTAAACATTTCTTTTGTATTCTTCTAGTCAAACTTTCAATCTGTGCAGTTTCTTGATGGTAAGATGGGTACTTTTAAACTAGTTAAATGCAATTTACAAAGGTCACCAATTTATAATAGGGCCATGGCCTTTTCAGATCATCAGGTTAGATGCCTAAATTAAGTATTGTGGCCTAAAATACAGCTCTCCAGATCTCTGGAGAAAATAACAATTCTAAAATTTGAAAAAATAACATATAAAATGCAATCAGAAAACAAATGGGAGAATATGGAGGTTAGTCTCTATGCAAGCTTTGGGGAAAGCACTTGGGTCACCACACAGAGGAAGCACAGAGGAGGTCAGGTGGGAACACAAACCACTGCCGTGTGCAGCCAGCTGGTGCCCTGCCCTGTGGCCAAGTGTACGTAGTGTAAGGGAGTAAAACCAGTTTTCTGTCCACACTTCTAAGTTCTTGGCTGGCACTCTAGTAAAGCAGGACAGATTAGTAAGAGAAAACCAAGTAGGTACAGTCCATGGGGTCACAAAGAGTCGGACACAACTGAGCGACTTCATGACTTCACGACTCATGCATGGGACTTCCCTGGTGATTCAGTGGTAAAGAATTCACCAGGCAAGCAGGATTAATCCCTGGGTGGGAAAGATCGCCTGGAGAAGGAAATGGCAACTCACTCCAGTACCCTTGCCTGGAGAATCCCATGGACAGAGGAGCCTGGTTGATGCTTTTGAACTGTGGTGTTGGAGAAGACTCTTGAAAGTCCCTTGGACTGCAAGGAGATCCAACCAGTCCATTCTGAAGGAGATCAACCCTGGGATTTCTTTGGAAAGAATGATGCTAAAGCTGAAACTCCAGTACTTTGGCCACCTCATGCGAAGAGTTGATTCATTGGATAAGACTCTGATGCTGGGAGGGATTGGGGGCAGGAGGAGAAGGGGACGACAGAGGATGAGATGGCTGGATGGCATCACGGACTCGATGGACGTGAGTCTGAGTGAACTCCGAGAGATGGTGATGAACAGGGAGGCCTGGGGTGCTGCGATTCATGGGGTCGCAGAGTCGGACACGACTGAGCGACTGAACTGAACTGAACTGAACCATCTTAATAGGTAAAGGGCAGTGGACTGTAAACCTTTAGGGGCGAGTAAAGGTTTTAGGGAGGATGAAAGAGCCCTTAGAAGAATGGATGGAAGGTGTAATAGTTTTGATAGTGTGTCTCAGTGTAGTGTTTACTTCTAGTCACCTCTCCAGTGACAAGAATCAGTCTTCGCAGGTTGATGACATTCCTGGGCAGGGGATATGTGACAAAAGGGTTGCTGCTTGTCCTCTTCATTGCTGCATCTCTAGCTTTCCTGAAAGATGCCTTGTGAGTAGAATGTGCTAAACTGGCTTTTATTTAATATATGAATAAACATGATGACATTTATGCTCTGGGAATACATCTTGAGACTGAGCAATAGGGGCAAGAAATAAGTCAGAAGTTGGAAACCTTTAACATAATCTTGCTGCAATAAATCCTAAAATAGAATGCTGAAAATATGGACTGATACAGATATATGTGGAAAATATGAAAAATAAAGAGACCTAGACCTGCCTGCTCTGCATTCCAAAAAAGAAATATAAAATCTAAGCATCAATAAAATTCTTCCTTTTTAAGTACAATGACTTGAAATATTGTATTATCAATAGAATCAGCTGAATAAATAACTCAATTTTATCTAATATATTAATTCAGTTCAGAAGATTCCTAACTTAGAGTGCTATAGATTCAGAACCGGTGCTTACATTTGAAGTTCAAATTTGAGATGCATTTTTTAGGATCATTGTCATAAGAAGCCGCCCCCCCCCCATGTCATGGTAATCCCTGACATGTCATCTGACCCATTAAAGACATGAAAAAGCTGCATACAGCTTTTCCAGTTTACAAATGGAAAAATATGTCCATAATTGTATGATTTTGAATCACATATATTCCATTCACTCTCACCGTGCTCCCTAATATGTTTTCAATTGCGTGAATTATATGCTTTCTAAATATATTCATCTGTCCATAGAGTCAACAAATATTTATTGAGTTATTTAATGATGCCTGTGGATGTAACAGTAATATACTAAATGGCACTATTAGAATTCCTAAAGTGCCCCTTTTCTGAGTTAATATAAAAATCAATTCGATTTCAGCTGAATCAACAATAAAGCTACCAGCAGAATGCCTAGCATGGAGCAGGTATTGAATAAAAGTGGGTATTAATCTCAATTTATCATTTATAGCATATCTGACTCTGGTGCTTGGATGACTATAAAAGAATTCTAAGCTAAGGGATTTATAATCTTATTGTGAGTGTAAAGGAGGAAAAATAATTTATCCTCTACCCTTATGCTTTCTTGGCTGAGAATCTTATAATAAAAAACAGATTAACAAGAGAAAAAAAACAAACAAACAGAATTTTATTAAGAGGTATCCCTCCTGTACCTAAGAGATGCCTAGGGAAAAGTGAGTAATTCAAAGAGGTGGCTTAGAATTCAAGTTTAAACATCATCTTAATAGAGAAAGAGGAGGGGAATGTAGGTTTCTTAGAGGAGAGTAAGTGACGTTTAAGAAAGACAAATGGGTCCTTAGAAGAATAGATGGGAGGTGTGAACAGTTTGTGACAAGGTGGGTCTGGGTGTAATGTCATTACGAGTCTCCTCTCCTGTGACATGAGTCAATTTTCCCTGGTTGATGCAACTCCTGGGGAGGGAATTTATGACAACTGAGTTCCTTTTGCTAAATCCATCTATAGGCAGAGACTGGGAGTTCAGAGAAATTATCTCCCTGTATTTGCTGTTTTTCAAGGGCCGACAGCTCAAAATAATCAAGCGCCAAAGTGGCATGTTTCGTTGTGGCATATTCAGCTACTCTTCATCAGCTAAGACAAGAAACAACCGTAAAACAACTGAATAGCAAAGGACTACAGCACATACACCGTCACCTAGGCTCCTCAGCTGAGAAGAATAACCAGTTAATCTTCTTTAAATTTCTAATCCCAGCACTGAAAAAGCCTGACTTCTGGTATAAAAGCCAAAATTAAAGTGTCACCGGTTCCTTTATCTTCCCATTTTTCACCTCTGGGGGAAAGACAGGTCAGACTCGTGATCTAGGTGTGCCTGGCCAAGGCTAGTATGAGTGATGATGGATGAAGTGTTTGCCTCTTCTCCTGGCCCGTGTGCTCCTGTGTGGGCCCTGCCGGGACGCAGCAGGGAGCCAGCGGATCAGGTCCAGGCCTCCAGGGGCACCCCTCCAGCACTGAAGGAGAGAGCTGTCCACACTGGCCTCCCTTCATGACGGCTCATCAGGCTTCTCTGCTGAACTGGCATGCCTTTCCTCTCTGCCACTAACTTGTTACATGAAAAGTGGACCTTACCTTTCCCCCTACTTATAACAAACCGAGAGATCTGAAGTCTAATTACTGGCCCAGTGGCTTTCTCTTCATCCTAATTGTTGTTGTTCAGTTGCCCAGTCATGTCCACCTCTTTGAAACCCTATGGACAGGAGCATGCCAGGCTTCCTTGTCCTTCACCATCTCCCAGAGTTTGCTCAAACTCATGTTCTTTGAGTAGGTGATGCCATCCAACCATCTCATCTTCTGTCAATCCTTTCTCCTCCTGCCCTCAGTCTTCCACATTAGGGTCTTTATCAAGGAGTCGCCTCTTTGCATCAGGTGAACAAAATTTTGGAGTTTCAGCTTCAGCACCAGTCCTTCCAATGAATATCCAGGGTTGATTTCCTTTAGGATTCACAGGCGTGGTCTCCTTGCTGTCCAAGGGACTCTCAAGAGTCTTCTCCAGCACCTTGAAATGTGTTTGCAAGATTTTTCATAAACAATGGTGCTTTCCAATTAATCACCAGGGCTATGGAAGCCATGTTCTTTCTTTCTTGTTCTTGGGAAGTTTTTCTGCTTGCTGTTAGAACAGAAGACCATAAGACTTACTTTTCCCCCTACTCTTTTCCTTACATGTTTTCCTGTTGACCCATGTTGCTTTAAATAGTATGGGCTTTCCACTTTCCCAGTTAAGCTCTCCAGCTGTGTTTCTGGCAAATTTGTTTTTCCTTAAAGGTTTTTTCCCTTTTCTCCTGCTGTGCATGTGTAACAGTGCTTGCCAACCAGCTTCTGATGCTTGCGATCTTAGTGTAAATGCTGCTCACAGCCACCCATGTTGTTTATCTCTCAATGATGACACAAGTATGAGTAGGCAAAAGACTTTCCAGCTCCTTCAAAATCGCTTTAATGGCTAAGTTTTTCTGTTAATAGCGCACGAGGGAGTCTGAGAATTGAGTGACTTCAACATTAGGAGCCTAAATTCACGTCTGTGACTAAATAAATGCCAAAAACTGTGATGGGGATTTTTCATCCAATTAACTACTGAAAAAGTATTTTCTATATAAAAGTGCTTCCTTTCAGCGTGGATGAAGTATGTAAAATAACCTCAGAACAACGACTGGGTCATTCTCTGTGAATGTCCATGTTTTTCTAAAACTTCTATCCATCTGAGAATGTGTTGCCCTTTTAATGACTATTTGGGTTTCTTTTTTACTGTCAGACTTGGCTAGAGTCCTCTTCTATTTCCTATCTCAAGAGGCAGCACCATTTGACTGAGATATCTTTCATCATTCTTGAAATTCAGTTGCTAGGCTGCTTCTTTTCTGGGCTGTAAAACCTGACTACAGCATTTTCCATAAACCAACTGGAAAAAAGGGACATTTTCTTAAATAGCAAATTTTGACTGTCATTGTGTTGAAATGTGCCTTTGAGAATTAAGTATCACAGATAGGGAGAATTTCCGATTGCCATGGTAAGTGGACTTTACGGTACTATTTTCATTCTCTCTCAACATTAGCAGCTGTTTAGAGACTCATTTTCTGGGAACAGAATACAAAATGCCTTTCTACTGTGTAAAGTTTACACCATACAATTTGGACACTTCAAGCCTCTTGTTTTTTTTAATGATATTTCCAGCATGTCTTTTAAAATGAATTCCAATATAAATACTTACTACAGCACTGAAGGAGGGAACTGTTAGCTATGAGGTGGAAGATCAGTTTTTTTTTTTTTAATGAGTCTTTTTACAATTTAAAAAGGAAAGAGAACTTTAGCATCCTACTTTTCTACTCCCACATTGTTCCTATGTAAGTCAATGTAATATTCATTTGAGAGCTGAGGAAACTGGAGCAGAGGAAGGCTGAGTGACTTGCCCTAGGATGCACAGAATACAATGGCCAGACTGGGATTACAGCCTGGCACAGAAATCTGAGACTGCGCTTTACTTGCTGTGCCCATTCCTCATCTGAACAAATAACAGACAATTGTAGTGTTAAATCTAACATGATCAACAGTTAATGAGCAGTGACATCAACATGATTTACCATTTCTCCTGGAATCTAAGCTACTCCCAGTGAGGAAGTTAAGGGGTTTTGGAACTGAGATTCAATTTTTATGGTCACAAAGATGTTGCATATTGCTTCATGAATGTGCCAAGTGCTAGCTCTGTAATCAGAAATTAAAAGCAATTTCCCAAATTATCTAGCTTATTTTCTGGAAGACACATGCTTCTCTTTTATATTCATATTTCCCATAACAGAAACACAGGGAGCAAGTCTAAGCAGAAAAGAGATTCTTAATTTATATTTTAATTTTAAGGAATGAAATAGTGAGTTAAAAAAATAATTTGCTCTTTCTTTCCAGTCTTTGTGCTTTTTCTTTCCAGATGTGCTATATACATCTCTGTGTTATATCCAGTCCTGATGTGTGTAGTATTATAAAAGTCTTTTATTAATAATAGTATAAAGCATTATATTAGTAGTATTATAAAATATGGTATTTTTAAAACAATTAAATCAATTATATGACTTGAAATATAAAGTTAGGTTCTCTTTACAACTTTATCATCTGATTGACAACTTAGTGATATAATCTAAACTGAAGAAAATAGGTTCTCAATACTTGAACTTGAACTAACTTTCTTCTGTCCTCCAGCTTTGGATAAAGTCTTAGAGTGCCTTTTCTCTTCCTGGTAAAACTCAGATTTTGAAAAGTGATGATTTACAATCCATTTTCATACTTCTCAGTTCTCACTGCCATTTTCAAGTCGTTCAAACCCTCTCGATATTCGAGTCCTGAGGATACAAACATATGACAGGGTCACTCGACCATCCTTTCAGACAATATTTCTTCCATAAAACAGAGCGTTTCATTTATAGTTTTTATTTTTACCCTTAATTTAGTCAATCACAATTTCAAACATTTACCTCAGGCATTGTAATCTCCCTCAGTCTCTTCTCTTCTTTCTCTCTTCTCACAAATATTAAGACATGTCAAATAATTTGTAGCTTTTCCTCTATATTCAGAGAGAGGCCATATCTAATTTTATTCAAAAATGCCCTCGTTTCTCCAATCCCAAGTCTAGAAAGTAAATAATAAAACCTTACTGAAAGTGAGGAAAGACTATGGGATTGGAAAGGAGAAATGGTACTTATACCTATATGCCGAAATTCAAGTAAAGCAAGTTTGTGGTGACAGGGCCTCAGATTAAGTAGGAAGAGGGAATCTCAGAGCAAACTTTAACCACAGCACAGACAACTTCAGATTTCTGTACGCCAATGTGAGTCAGAATACTAGCACATAACTAAGATGAAGATTATTCTTGTTGAATTATGATCATTATAACCTGTCTATGTTTCCCACACACACACACCCTTTATGGATTACAGTCTTGTCTTATTGTGAAAGATGTTTGCCTTACTCAATCAATCTATGAGCCATGCCACGCAGGGCCACCCAAAACAGACAGACTATAGCGATATTTCCAACAGAACACAGTCTACTGGAGAAGAGGATGGCAACCTACTAGGTATTCTTTCATAGAGAACCCCATGGGCAGTATGAAAGGCAAAAAAATATGACATGGGAATATGAGCTCGCGTGGTCAGAAGCTGTCCAATATGTACTGGACAGGAGTGAAGGGCAATTACTAATAGCTCGAGAAAGAATGATGTGACTGGGTCAAAGGAGAGACAGTGCTCAGCTGTGGATGTGTCTGGTGGTAAAAGTAAAGTTTGATGCTGGGAAGATTCATGTCAGTGTCGGCAAAACCAATACAATATTGTAAAGTAATTAGCCTCCAATTAAAATAAATAAATTCATTTTTTTTTAATTGCATAGGAACCTGGAATGTTAGGTCCATGAATCAAGGTCAATTGTACATGGTCAAGCAGGAGATGGCAAGATTGAACATAGATATCTTAGGAATAAGTGAACTAAAATGGATGGGAATGGGCAAATTTAATTCAGATAGCTATCATATCTAGTACTGTGGGCAAGAATCCCTTAGAAGAAATGGAGTTGCCCTCATAGTCAACAAGAGTCTGAAATAGAGTACCTAGGTATAATCTCAAAACAGAGATGCCTTGGTTCCTTTCCAAGGCAAACTATTCAACATCACAGTAATCCAAGTCTATGCACCACTCACTGATGCTAAAGAAGATGACAAGTTTTATGAAGACCTATGACACCATCTAGAACTATCACCAAAAAAGATACCCTTTTCATCATAAGGGATTGGAATGCAAAAGTAGAAGTCAAGGGATATCTGGAGTAATAGGAAGGTTTGACCTTGGAGTACAGAATGAAACAGGGCAAAGGCTAACAGAGTTTTGTCCAGAAAGCACACCGGTCTTAGAAAACACCTTCTTCTAACAACACAAGAGATGACTCTACACATGGACATCACCAAGTAGTCAATAGGGAAATCAGACTGACTCTGTTCTTAACAGCCAAAGATGGAGAAGCCCTATACAATCAGCATAAAAATACCTGAAGCTGACCGTGGTTTCAGTCATGAGCTCCTTCTGCAGAATTCAGGCTTAAATTGCAGAAAGTAGGGAAAAGCACTAGGCCATTCAGGTAGGCCCTAAATCAAAGCCCTTATGGATTTACACTGGAGGTGATGAATAAATTCAAGGGATTACAACTGGTGGACAGAGTGCCTGAAGAACTAAGGACAGAAATTGGTAACACTGTACAGGAGGCAGTGACCAAAGCCATCCCAAAGGGAAAGAAATGCAAGAAGGCAAAGTGGTTATCTGAGGAGGCTTTACAAATAGCTGAGGAAAGAAGAAAAGCGAAAGGCAAGAAAGGGAAATATATACCCAACTGAATGCAGAGTTCCAGGGAATAGTAGAGATAAAAAGACTTCCTTAAATGAACAATACAAAGACAGAGGATAACAACAGAATGGAAAGAGTCGAGATATCATCAAGAAAATTGGAGCTCTCAAGGGAATATTTCATGCAAGGATGGGCACAGTAAAGGGCAGCTTTAAATGGGCAACTGTAAGGATCTAACAGAAGCAGAAGAGATTAAGAAGAGGTGGCAAGAGTATAAAAAAGAGCTATACGAAAAAGGTCTAATGACTCAGAAAACCAAGATGGTGCACTCGTTCACCAAGAGCCAGACATCCTGGAGTGTAAAGTCAAGTAGACCTTAGGAAGCGTTACTACAAATAAAGCTAGTGGGTGTGGTGGAATTCTAGCTGAGCTATTTAATATCCTCAAAGATGATGTTGTTAAAGTGCTGCACTCAATATGTCAGCAAATTTGGAAAACTCAGCAGTGGCCACAGAACTGGAAAATGTTAGTTTTCATTGCAATCTCAAAGAAGGACTGCCAAAAAAGAATGTTCAAACTACCTTATAGTTACACTCATTTCACATGATAGTAAGGTTTTGCCCTAAAACCTTCAAGCTAGGCTTCAGAAGTATGTGAAAACCAAGAACTTCCTGATGTACAAGCTGGGTTTCAAAGAGGCAAAGGAACCAAAGATAAAATTCCCAACTTTCACTGGATCATGGAGAAAGCAGGAGAGTTCCAGAAAAACATCTCTTTCTACTTCATTGACTGTGCTTAAGTCCTTGACTATGTGGATCACAGCAAACTGTGGGAAATTCTATAAGAGATGGGAGTCCCAGACCACCTTATCTGTCGGAAACCTGTATGCGGATCAAGAAGCAACATTTACAACTGAACGTGGAAAATGTGATGGTTTCAAAATTGGGAAAACAGTGTGACAAGGTTGTATATTGTCACTCTGCTTATTTAATTATATGCAGAATACATCTCTGCATAGAAATGCTGGGCTGGAATCAAAATTGCTGGAAGAAATATCACAACCTCAGATATGCAGATGATACCATTCTAAATGGCAGAAAGTAAAGATGAACTAAAGAGCCTGTTGATGAGGGTGAAAGAGGAGAGTGAAAAAGTTGGCTTGAAACCCACCATAAAAGAACTAAGATCGTGGCATCCAGTCCCATCACTTCATGGCACACAGAAGGGGAGAAAGTGGAAGCAGTGACAGTTTTTCTTTTCTTGGGCTCCAGAATCACTAAGGACAGTGACTGAAGCCACAAAATTAAAAGACTTGCAAAGCAGTCATGTACAGATGTGAGAGTTGGACTGTAGAGAAAGCTGAGCACCAAAGATTGAGGACAAGAAGAGAAGAGACGGACAGAGGATAAGATGTTTGGATGGTATCATCAACTCGATGGACATGAGTTGGAGCAAACTCCGAGAGATGGTAAAGGACAGGAAAGCCTGGCATGCTTCTGTGAGTGGGGTCACAGAGTCAGACATGACTTAGCAACTAAACAACAACAAATATATTCCCACTTTGTTGCCCCCAGTTGCCTGAAAGTGAAAATGAAAGTTGATCAATCGTGTCCAACTATTTTCGACCCCGTGGACTATATGGTCCCTGGAATTTTCCAGGCCAAAATACTGGAGTGAGTAGTCTTTCTCTTCTCCAGGGGATCTTCCCAACCCAGGGATCAAACCCAGGTCTCTCACATTGCAGGTGGGTTCTTTACTAGATGAGCCACAAGGGAAACCCAAGAATACTGGATTGGGTAACCTATTCTTCTCCAGTGGATGTTCCTGACCCAAGAATTGAACCAGGGTCTCCTGCATTGCAGGCAGATTCTTTACCAACTGAGCTATCAGAGAAGCCTTTTGCCTGGCTGATCTTTTGTCACTGACACTAGTTCCTTGTCCACCACATCTCTGAGAATGCACAACTCAGCTAGTATCCCAGGTTTGTCAACTCGACTATCAGCCCCAATTTAAGTACCCTCACTGCTTTTCCATTTTCTCTCTCATATCCTTCAGATGCTTCCCTGGTGGCTCAGATGGTAAAGCATCTGCCTGTAGTGTGGGAGACCTGGGTTCAACTCCTGGATTGGGAAGATCCCCTGGAGAAGGCAATGGCACCCCACTCCAGTACTCTTGCCTGGAAAATCCCATGGATGGAGGAGCCTGGTGGGCTACAGTCCATAGGGTCACAAAGAGTCGGACATGACTGAGTAACTTCACATCCTTCAGATAAACTCTTTCTGGTCCCTGATTTAATACTCTGACAACAGACTTCATATTCTCATCTGAAATCCCATTCTTTTGTTCTCTACTCCTCAAAAAATGTCCATACTCTCCACTTCTTCAATTTTTTTTTTTTTACAAAGAGTCGGACATGACTGAGTAACTTCACATCCTTCAGATAAACTCTTTCTGGTCCCTGATTTAATACTCTGACAACAGACTTCATATTCTCATCTGAAATCCCATTCTTTTGTTCTCTACTCCTCAAAAAATGTCCATACTCTCCACTTCTTCAATTTTTTTTTTTTTTTCCTATTTAGCCCATTCTAGTTAGGGCTTCAAATAGATCATCAAAGATATTTTGAAATTTTCTTCATAGAAGATATACATCATTTTAATTTCATCTTATGTGTTACATCCTTTCTGAGGCATTCTCCTTCTACTACTTTTAAAGTAGTTCCTCTCCTGTCCATTATAACACCATGCATATTATCTTCATTGCATCTGTCACTATCTAATATTTCATTACTTGTATAATGAATCCATTATACTGTTGTATTTTTCATCTTCAGAGACCATTACTATTTGATGTGCTATTTTATGTATTTATATGTTATTTGTTTATTGTATTTTCCCTAACTAGCTGCAAACTTGAACTCTACCTGCACTTATTTGTCACTAAAAAGATATTTTATCAAAGAAAGGCCTACTTCTGCCTGGAGTCTCAAATTTTGTGCCCTGGTCTGAGTATATACAAAACAACTAAATAATGAGTCATGTAGATTAGAATATTTATAACATTCCCTTGGACTTAATGTTTTGGACTGTTGCCCCCTTCTGTGAGGCAGGGGAATAATAGCCAATGGACTCTGATACTCCAATTTCTCTCCCATTCAATCCAGCTTAAGTAGATTTTACCAGAATTCTCCAGAGGTGAGTTATTAGTGATGAACTATGTTTAAGTCATTAGTGATTAATGATTAACTCATTCTCTTCTAGTCTTTATACATTAAGTTATTAAAAATACTAAACAAAATAACCCTTTCTGAAAACCATATTTTCCATGCCTTTGGAGAAAAAGCATGGAATTGAAAAATTCACAGGGTCTAGTTCTATTATGGAGAAGGAAATGGCAACCCACTCCAGTATTCTTGCCTAGAGAATCCCATGGACAGAGGAGCCTGGTGGGCTGCTGTCGATGGTGTTGCAGAGTCGGACACGGCTGAAACGCCTTAGCAGTAGCAGCATCTGGTTCTATTGACCCATGCGTCTTTCATCTAACCTCATAACATCTTGCTGGAAATTGTACTCATGTTTTGAAAATATATTTCTTTGTAAAAGCAAGTGCAAAGTCCAGATTTAAATCATCCCTTCCCTGACCTGAGCTTTCCTGGTGGCTCAGATGGTAAGAAATCTGCCTGCAATGCAGGAGACTCAGGTTCGATCCTTGGGTTGGGAAGATTCCCTGGAGAAGGGCATGGCAACCCACTCCAGTATTCTTACCTGGAGAATCCCTGTGGACAGAGGAGCCTGG
>SJYX01016394.1:25843-36056 GCA_006410675.1 Oreotragus oreotragus | reverse complement strand
AAGATGTGGCGGGGGAGGTGGGAGGGGGGTTCATGTTTGGGAGTTCGTGTAAAAAAATAAATAAATACAAAAAAAAATAAAAAAAAAATAATAATAATAATTTCATGGCTGCAATCACCATCTGCAGTGATTTTGGAGCCTAAAAAAATAAAGTCTGATACTCTTTCCACTGTTTCCCCATCTATTTGCCATGAAGTGATGGGACCAGATGCCATGATCTTCGTTTTCTGAATGTTGAGCTTTAAGCCAACTTTTTCACTCTCCTCTTTCCTAACTCTATCTATATAGGACCACACTTTTTTTCCCTTACTTTATTTAGTTCATGTGAGTGCATGTATGTGTGTAAACCTCAAACACTGTATTGTTTTTAAGTCAACAATCTATTTGTGAGGTTTATTCCTGTTAATGTTTATTCCTATAATTTATTTGTTTACTACTATAAATTTCATTAATATAACTGACTTATTTATCAATTTTCCTTCTGAGTTGTTTCATAAGTATTTTTGTTGTTTAATTTGCTCTGTCAAACAGTGATGCTAAGTACATTTTCGTATATTGAGAAGTGTGATTGCACATGTACAAGAATTTCTCTAGGTTCTAGAGTTTAGAGTGGATCTCTAGAAATATTGGCTTTTAATGTCAATTTTTATCCCTAAAGTGATGGGATTGGTTGATACCACCACTGGCAACCTATAAGGGTTTCTTTTGTTCTCCTTTTAAAAATTTTTAACACCCATTTTGTATTGGGGGATAGCCGATTAACAATGTCGTGGTTCTTTTGTTCTTCTAAACAATAACAGAGAGCTGCCAGCTAAGCTAAACCGCTGCCTCTTAAGCCAGAAATCTGACAGCCGGCTATCTCATGTAGATCCTGTTTAATTAGTTGGTCTGCTTATTAATTTAGGTATCCCTTTCTGGCAGATTTATGCATGCATGTGTTTTGAGTCGTATGTCTTATCTCTGTGGCGGTGTTTTCGTTATATAATTACGGCTCATCTAAATAGGTGCTGCCTCCTCCACTGGCTTCCCCAGAGTCCCATCATGTGGGACTCCCTCAAGGAGCAGAATCAGTTATTAGCTTATTGATCCTGTTATCTTTTCCAGGCACATAGTAGGTAATACATTTTGGTTGACCATTTATAATTTTTAAAGGTCTAGATTCACTTTCAGTAGAAAGTGAAGTCGCTCAGTCGGGTCCGACTCTGCGATGCCATAGACTGTAGCCTACCAGGCTCCTCCATCAATGGGATTTTCCAGGCAAGAGTACTGGAATGGGTTGCCATTTCCTTCTCCAGAGGATCTTCCTGACCCAAAGACTGAACCCGGGTCTCACGCATTGTAGGCAGACGCTTTTACCGTCTGAGCCACCAGGGAATGTCCTGATTTTTTTTTTCCACTAGTTCTTTCTGTAAAACTGCTTCAGATACTGATGAGTTTCGATTTTCATGTGCAGGCTTTTTTTGTTGTTTTTTTTGCTGAAATTTCACCCTCACTTAGTACCAGAATGGCATTGCTTGAGTCCTTTCACGTCATTCAGTCAAACTGATCAGCCTCTCCTGATAAGAAGACATGCAGAGCACACTTTCTCCCAGAGTCCCAAAGCACTTAGGTAAGATAGTTTTACAGTGAAATGATAGTCCTTTGAAGTTCCAATTACTAGCTCTTACTGACTCCATAAGTAATAACTACAGTAAAATCTCAGTCTTTTTTCTTTTCATGAAGAAGAAAAAAAAAAAAGCTTGGATTTTTTAATGTAAAATGCTTACTTCTGCACTATCCTACTTCATCTTTCTTGAGACAAAGTCTATTGGTAATTAAGGCTGGCAAGTACTTGTAATTTACCACCAAACCCCAGACCCTCTGTGCCATCACTTATTACAATCCCTCTAGAAAAAGTAATTGGAACCTCATGTGTGAGAATCAGATAACTGTGCTTCCTGACTTCAGTCTCCCTTGGGAAGGTACCTGCTACTATGAAGCCTCAGCCTGCCCACCACAATCAACACACCTTCCTTGAAAGTCTCTTCATTTGACAGTTGAAATCAAGGGCATATGGAGATTTTTCTAGAGAAATCTGTTGACCCAACTTGGTCTCATATTTAGGAAATAGTGATTTCCTGAACTTACTTTTATTTAAAAAATACAAGATACAGCCCACAAAATAAGCCCCCAATGATTATAAATTAGTCTCCAGTTACTGAAAAAAGATGAAAGGGATGAATAACAGGAGAAAGTAGAAAAGGGGAGGAATTTTATTCAAATGGTCCACAGGGCAAAAGCAGGGATGTGGGGTTTTATTTGCATTTCTCACAGAGTTGTTATAAAAAATAGAATCAGACTTTAAACACTTCTGAAGCTCATGCTCTTTATAGCCAAGCTTATTCCTTTCAAAAACCTACAGATATATCACCATCTGCTTTGTGTATGCAACAATTTAAGAACATAATATGAGTTCATTTCTATAATCACAATTATTATATAACCAGGAAAATAGCTTGAGTCTCTACCACATATTGGTAAGATATTTTCCCATAGAAAATTGGTGTCAATAGCAAAGTACCTCAGATTGCTGTTATTTCCAAAAACACCTCTCATCATCCATCAAGCAGTGGTTAAAAGAATAAACTTGGGACCAGACCTTTGCATCCAAATCCTGATTTTGCCACTGATTAGCTATATTACAATCAATAAATTTTTTAAATTGTGGCTCAGTTTCCTACCCTGTAGAATGGGTGCAATGTTATTTTTATTAGATTGTTGTAAACATCAAAACAATGAAAATAATGAAAGTTCTTCAGAAGTGCCTGTCTTATCCTTACAGCTAAGACTTCACCATTATTATAATTATTACTCATATTTCTGCTATTCTTACTTCATTTATCCCATACATTATCTGATTTAATGATTATATTAATATTGAGCATAACACAGTACTAGAAGCATAAAAGGGTCCAAAAACACAGGTATTAACAAATAAATAGTATTTATAATCTTGTTTTTACTAATGATATGCATAAAGGTTAAGAGCATGATCTTTGAGACAGCCTGATTCCCATTCTAACTCTAGTACTACTTCTTAGAAGGATAGTCTTGTGTGAGTCACTTAACTTCTCTAACTCCAGTTTCTTCATCTGCAAAATGGTCAATTAGTGTTAACCCACAGAGATATTAGAAGTAGTGAGTGAACTCGAACAAAAGTGCTTAACATAGAGCCTCAGAGTAAGTACTCAGGGCCAGCTATGTGCAATGACAAACATTATTTCCATGCCTTATTAGTTATTCATAATGAGTTATTTTATAGTATATATTTTATCAGAGAAATGTTTTATTTCCTTGGCATGATGGAAGGATAATAAAGACTTCTTTTGAAATTCTAATTTCATGCTGTTATGTAAAAGCTTTACCCAAAACTTTTAAGAGGAACAGTTCAGCTGTTAAACATTATCATGATTTGGATGACACCAAGATGTTTAGATTGAAAACTAGGATTACCTGAAAGAAACCCTACTGTCCTGTCTGAATGAAGTGTTAGTCTCTCAGTCATATCCAACCCTTTGTGACCACATGAACTATAGCCCACCAGGCTCATCTCTCCGTGGAATTTTCCAGCCAAGAATACTGGAATGGGTTGCCATTCCCTTCTCCAGGGGATCTTCTTGACCCAGGGATAGAACCTGGGTCTCCTGCATCACAGGCAGATTCTTTACTGTCTGAGCCACCAGGGAAGCCATGTCTGAATGAGGGAGCTCATTTTCCAGAGAGAGCTAATTTCATTTTGAACCATTTTGACAATTAAAGCACTTAAAAACTGACTGGAAGATAGAGTGAGATTTCTGTTCTTGATCCCAAATGCTCTGAGTTTCTTTAATGTTCAGAGTTTTAAATGATTATTTGATTGATACTGCATTCTAAATTATTTTTGTAACACCCTGAATTATAACCTTAGGCTATAATCTTTAGATCCGAGAGTGATGTTGGAAATGCCTTGCAGCCGTATTTATTTAGCATCTGATTTGTATTCAGCCAGATTATATGCTTTATAGACCAGACCTTATTGAATTTCACAACACTGTAAAGTAAATATTATATCCCCTTTGGCAGTTGAAGACCCAGAGGTAAGGGAAATTAGATAAATTTCCCAAGGTCACACTGATGAGCAAGGATAGAAGCTGGGGTTCTACAGTTTTAAAGTTCATGCTCTTTCTGTCACCATTCATTGCATGAATGTTAAAAAAAANGTAAAGTAAATATTATATCCCCTTTGGCAGTTGAAGACCCAGAGGTAAGGGAAATTAGATAAATTTCCCAAGGTCACACTGATGAGCAAGGATAGAAGCTGGGGTTCTACAGTTTTAAAGTTCATGCTCTTTCTGTCACCATTCATTGCATGAATGTTAAAAAAAATTCAGTTAAAATTAAATTAATTCAAAATTCTTCATTTAATAATTTACTTTCCTGTCTAGTGCATTCATACAGTACCAATAGATGTATAGCTATGACATCATTGCTTTTAAAGTACATTTAAAATTTGTTAGACAAAAGATACTCAATCATCAGAACTATTTTAATTTAAGGGGGAAATGTACCTAATCTCTCATAGTCAGTAATTAGAACAGTGAAAACTCCTCTATAAGTTCCAGACATGACTATACTTTTGAGTTTGGCAAAACAAGTGTTCGTTTTAATTTCTGGATAGAATGATGATGCTTATTAATGGCACCTTTATAAAAGGGACAATGATATTCATAAAGGTTATTTTATCCCTGTGACTCCAATCTAGTCTTTGCCCTCATTAAACTGTATTTTGCTGAGGAGTAACTAATTGCTCATGATGAAAGACCGTCCTGAAGGTGATTTAGGATCATAGCCTTTGTCCACTATTCTGAGCTGCCATTTCCATTTCCCCAATTAATTCCTCAGTATGTGAATCAAGGCGCTCACTCCAAGCCAAGGTGAAGTGGGGTGATAATTTCTGTGGCATGACGACCACTCCATGGGGGAGTGCCAGCAGTGGGAGCCTGCCTGCTGGAAAACCATCCGGTCTGTTCCACCCCTCAATGTGGTGTGTGTGGATTTATTACAGAATTTATGAGAGTGAATGCTACAGTTAATGTTGCAAGACTGCTTCCATTATAACCCTCTGTTTGTACCTCCTCATAATTTTCTGACAAATTGGCCCTCTTAGATGAAATCTTTCATGCTTAGTCTTATCCTAGCGGTACATTTTCTTTCCTTGCCTTTATAAAGAAAAATGTAGCCTTTAAAAGAAAAAAAAAAAAAATCCAAGTTCAAACAAGTACCAAGCAGTCATTCCTTTTACCGAATTAAAGTACAAAAACAGAGACATAAGGTAAACCATGAGTTTTACATAGCATGTGCTAAATTAAATACAGTTACATTAGAATGCCAGGTATTTTGCAGGAGAAAAGAAAGAATAGAGAAAATGAGTCATTGAATAAAAAGTTATATAAGTACAGACTTGTTATTTCCTATGTTTATTAGAGTATATAATAGTAGAGAAAGATGGAAAGAACTTTTATTCAGTGCCTGTTTTACACTGAGAAGCTGGAAGTTCAGAAAGATAAAATCATTGCCCATTGGGGTGACTTGCAGCCAGACTCAGAAATATGTTAGACCACATTGAACTTGAGGTAATAATTGCAGTGTGCTTGTTTTCACAAACAGTAGCATATAGCATGACCTATGTAAGTTGACAAATTTAGTAGGAAATTCAGGGGAAAATTTAAGTTTTAAAATGAAACAGTGTTAATTATCTTAAGGGTTAACATTTTGCTATTTTGTAAGAAAAAAAGCAACCATTTGTTTTTCAAAAGCATAATTTTAACGTCATATTTGTTATTTCCAAGCAAATATATTGTTTAAATAAAAGTCATCTTTTGGGCAGGAATTCATATGAATTTATTAATAATTTCACTATTGACCTTCCTCTTAGTTTGTAAACTCATTCCCAGATCAAAAAAAAAAAAATGTTAGCACTATGTAATAAATTGATACTATTGATGCAACATATTAGTACAATTTATTATAAGCAATTTAGTTTGCTAAATAGTTTGATATTTAGTTTTAAGTATTTCCAGAAATTCACCATTAAAGCACCTTTGCAAATAATTATACTGTTTCAGAAGCTGTTTGTATCTGCTGATGGCTATCACTTTTGGGCTAGATGACTTCTTCCTTCACAAAGCAAGCATGATGGTTCATAATACAGCTTCGACAGTGTTCAACTATATTTCAACTTGTCTTATAAGTTCTACTGAGTAATGTCATTGGAGAATTACTGTATATATCTGTTCTCTTGCAA
Organism: Oreotragus oreotragus; assembly: GCA_006410675.1. NCBI lineage: Eukaryota > Metazoa > Chordata > Mammalia > Artiodactyla > Bovidae > Oreotragus > Oreotragus oreotragus. The sequence goes on along the minus strand of SJYX01016394.1, from coordinate 29,734 downwards.
ATTGCATATTTCTGCTATTTTAAATTTTGTGTATTTCTGAGTTTACGAAACTTTAAAACAGGCTAAACCTCTTTTATCTCTCACATCCCCTTTTTTCTTCTTGATCTAGGGTTAACTTAAACTAATCTAAAAAAGCACTGGACATTTGTTAAAGTACTCATATAGACTGACCAAGATTATCTCTTGATAATAGTTTTAGGTTTAGTTGAAGGAGGGAAGTGTGAAACATAAATATCAGCGTGACCCACATATTGTATATGTATATGACTCATTATAAAGAAGTGTTTATTTTCCATGTTCATTAGTGTCCAAAATGTGTGATTACTAAGGAGCAATGCAAATTGCTTAAATGACGTTTGAAACCTGTGTATATATCCACTATAATATGCATTTTAATCTCACTTCTGGCGAGTTGCAATTATATGAATTGAATTCTGTTTTTCTATTTTTTCTGATATGCTTCAGTCTTGATTGATGACTTAAAGGTGATATTAACATTTTATATTTCTCTAAGAAATCTGGTTAGTGAGCTGCAAAAACCTCAAAATATTCAGATTTGCACCAGAATAACTTATAAATTTATTCAAAATATGTAAATACATAGGTACTTCAGTTCAATTGCTCATCGGGTTCGACTCTTTGCAACCCCACGCACTGCAGCACAACAGGCTTCCCTGTCCATCTCCAGCTCCTGAAGCTTGCTCAACTTATGTCCATCAATTCAGTGATGCCATCCAACCATCTCACCCTCTGTCATCCCATTCTCCTCCTGGCTTCAATTTTTCCCAGGATCAGAGTCTTTTCTAATGAGTCAGTTCTTCGCATCAATAGCCAAAGTACTGGAGTTTCAACTTCAGAATCAGTCCTTCCAATGAATGAATATTCAGGATTGATTTCTTTTAGGATTGACTGGTTTGATCTCTTTGTAATCCAAGGAACTCTCAAGAGTCTTCTCCAACACCAGTTCAACAGCATCAGTTCTTCAGCACTCAGCTTTCTTTATAGTCCAACACTCACATCCATACATGACTACTGAAAAAGCATAGCTTTGACTAGACAGATAATGCCTCCGCTTTTCAATATGCTGTCTAGGTACTTAAATAAACAGAAATTGGTATTAGTAAAGAAGGAAAGTATTCATGCCAGTTTGTTAGGGTGCTTTGGTTTATCTTACATGACATTCCTATGAAATTCATATTATTATCTCTACTTAAAATAAAAAACTTTTCCCAAATTCACGTAATTAAAAAGTGACGGAGTAATATTTTAATGTTTGCTTATCTAACTCAGCAGGCCAAATTTGCTCCAACTACTTATGAATCATTCTACTGTCAATGTTATTGACACATCAGTTTCAATTCAGTTGCTCAGTCATGTCCGACTCTTTGCGACCCCATGGACTGCAGCAAACCAGGTCTACCTGTCCATCACCAACTCCCCGAGCTCACTCAAACTCATGTCCATTGAATCAATGATGCCATCCAACCGTCTCATCCTCTGTTGTTCCCATCTTCTCCCTCCTTCAATATTTCCTAGCATCTGGGTCTTTTCAAATGAGTCAGCTCTTTGCATCAGGTGGCCAAAGTATTGGAGTTTCAGCTTCAGCATCAGTCCTTGCAATGAACACCCAGGACTGATCTCCTTTAGAATGGACTGGTTGGACCTCCTTGCAATCCAAGGGACTCTCAAGGGTCTTCTCCAACACCACAGTTCAAAAGCATCAGTTCTTCAGCCCTCAGCTTTCTTTATAGTCCAACTCTCACATCCATATGTGACCACTGGAAAAACCATAGCCTTGACTAGATGGACCTTTGTTGGCAAAATAATGTCTCTGCTTTTTAACTTGCTGTCTAGGTTGATCATAACTTTTCTTCCAAGGAGTAAGCGTCTTCTAATTTCATGTCTGCAGTTCACCATCTGCAGTGATTTTGGAGCCCCCAAAAATAAAATCAGCCACTGTTTCCACTGTTTTCCTCATCTATTTGCCATGAAGTGATGGGACCAGATGCCATGATCTTTGTTTTCTGAATGTTGAGCTTTAAGCAAACTTTTTCACTCTCCTCTTTCACCTTCATCAAGAGGCTTTTTAGTTCTTCACTTTCTGCCATAATGGTGGTGTCATTTGCATATCTGAGTTTACGATATTTCTCCCAGCAATCTTGATTCCAGCTTGTGCTTCATCCAGCCCAGCATTTCTTGTGATGTATTCTGCATATAAGTTAAATAAGCAGGTTGACAATATACAGCCTTGACGTACTCCTTTTCCTATTTGGAACCAGTCTGTTGTTCCATGTCCAGTTCTAACTGTTGTCAGTGTAACCAACATGCAATTTTTCTATGTAAACAATTTTCTATTACTTAACAAAAATTGTATAAGTTCATATCTTCCCAACCCAGCAATTGAATCCACATCTCCTGTGTTTCCTGAATTGGCAGACAGATTTTTTACCTGCTGAGCCACCTGGGAAGCCCCTGTCTCTATATATATCCATATAGGGGCAAGAATTGAATATTTTCTACTTAATTTGAAATGGGTGAGGTTTCAATTTAATGTCTGCTAATATTGGTTTATTTTTCATTGCTATATTTTTAATTCACTATCATATTCATAACATATTAATATTAGCGAACTATAGAGTAATGATACTTGCTGTAACTTTTCTGTTCCATTTGTACAAATAAAAAATGTGAACCCTGTTTGAATTATAGGCATGCTCAGCATTTCATATACTAATAGACATTTTAAACAAAGTCAATGCATTAGTGACCTGTTGCCACAAGAATGTTATGTAGTGACACAAATCCCAGTAGTGTGAAATAATCAACATTAATTTAACTTAGAAATCTGCGGATTAACCAGACAATTCCATCATCTAATGTTGGTATGGCTTCCTCATGGGTCTGCAGGCAACTATCCTAGTCAGCTTGTAGTTTGGATAGTTTAGGTTAACTCATCCCATACTTGGCAGTCATTTCACTTGGATCATATGTCTTTCTTTCTCCAATAAACTAGCCATTTTTAAATAGGTTAGAAGTTCTGAGGAAAAGTGTAGATACAATCAAGACCTCTAGATGTCTAAGACCCAAACTCACTGACCGTCATCACTCTGGTCTGAGCCTTCTATTAGAAAGTCACATGTGCATCAAGATTCATATGATGAATGGGCTCCACTTCACTGCTATGTTAAGAAACGCAATTAAAACAACAGCTAAACATCTGTTTTTAGAATTTCAATTAGACTTGGCTTTTTAGACTACTTTTAGGTTCACAGCAAGTACAGGGTTACCACATGCCCTCTGACCCCACACATATACACCATCAACATCCCCACCACTTTGACACATCGTGCGTGCATTCTAGGTTGCTTATCATGTCCGACTCTTTGTGACACTATGGACTGCAGCCCACCAATCTCTTCTATCCATGGGATTCTCCCGGCCAGAATACTGGAGTGGGTTTCCATGCCCTTCTCCATGGGATCTTCCCGGCCCAGGGATCGAACCCTCATATTTTACATCTCCTGCATTGGTAGGTGGGCTCTTTACCACTAGTGCCACCTGATACATCATTATCACCCCAAATCCATTGTTTATAGTAGGGTTCACTCTTTTTTTTTTTTTTTACTTTATTTTACTTTACAATACTGTATTGATTTTGCCATACATCAACATGAATCTGCCATGGGTGTACACGTTTTCCCAATCCTGAACCCCCATCCCACCTCCCTCCCCATACCGTCTCTCTGGGTCTTCCCAGTGCACCAGCCCCAAGCATCCAGTATCCTGCATCAAACCTAGACTGGCAATTCATTTCTTATCTGATATTATACATGTTTCAATGCCGTTCTCCCAAATCATCCCACCCTCTCCCTATCCCACAGAGTCCAAAAG
>SJYX01016394.1:0-23412 GCA_006410675.1 Oreotragus oreotragus | reverse complement strand
TGAATGGGATTTTTTGTTGTTCCATGACTTCAAAAGCATTTGATGTTGTCAATGTTTAACTACCATTTTCAAGCTTATCAAATGAGCATATGCTTATATGTTCTATTAGTACTAGTTTAATTATAGAAATATTACATATTCAACATATTTATATTAAATATATGTATGTATACATGTGTATATATGTACATATGCACGTGCATATGTATATTTAGATACAAATACACAACACACTCTGGTGGCTCAGATGGTAAAGTGTTCGCCTGCAATGCAGGAGACCTGGGTTCGATTCCTGGGTCAGAAAGATCCCCTGGAGAAGGAAATGGCAATCCACTTCAGCACTCTTGCCTGGAAAATCCCAGGGTCACAAAGAGTCGGACATGAATGAGCGACTTCACACAACACAACACACTTGGGCTTCCCTAATGGCTTGGATGGTAAAGAATCTGCCTGCCATGCAGGACACCCCAGATTGATCCCTGGGTCAGGAAGATCCCCTGAAAAAGATAATGGCAACCCACTCCAGTACTCTTGCCTGGAGAATTCCATCGACAGGAAAGCCTGGCAAGCTACAGTTCATGGGATCACAAAGAGCTGGACATGACTGAGGAACTTTCACTTTTATTAAAAGAAATGACAATATAAAGTTGTTGAAAAACCATACTTGATAAGACAGATGTATTTTTTCTTTCCTTTATAAAGAATAATTTGAAATTTATATCACTTTTTTTAGAATTCCAGGTCTTTAGAGTTATATAACATCAGATATGTAGACTAAAATCATAAAAGTGTAGAGATGAATTTATCTCCAAATAGGAGCTCCTTCTGTATGTAAAAATGCAGCATAAAGATTTAAATAAGAGAGAAAGTTAAGGTTATAGTAATAAATTTATATATGTAATATTGTTGTTCAATCACTAAGTGGTGTCCAACACTTTACAGCTGCATGGACTGTAGCCCACCAGGCTCCTCTGTCTTCCACTATCTGCTCAAATTTATCTCCATTGAGTCTGTGGTGCTCTCAAATCATATCAGTGATTTTGAAAAAAAATTATGCTACAGCACCAAGTGAAAAAGACATTGAAACTAGCAATTGCAACACTGGTTCTGCCTTGGTTGCTCAGTTGTGTCCAGATCTTTGCAACCCCATGAACTGCAGCCCTCAGGCTCCTCCGTGCATAGAACTTCCCAGGCAAGAATACTACAGTGGGTTGTCATTTCCTTCTCCAGGGTATCTTCTTGACCCAGGGATTGAACCAGGATCTCCTGAATTGCAGGCAGATTCTTTACCAAATGAGCCAATATGCAAGATCATATCATCTCTAAAAAGAACTGCAAAGAAGCATATATTAAGTAAAAAGCAAATATCAGTTATCTTTTAATGGCGCTCTTGTAAGTTTCTTTTACCAGTTTTCTTTTTGCACTTTTCAGTAAACATTATTTAGTGCCTAGGTATCTTATGATCAGAAGAAATCTATGTGAATCATAGTCAGATTCTTTACCAAATGAGCCAATATGCAAGATCATATCATCTCTAAAAAGAACTGCAAAGAAGCATATATTAAGTAAAAAGCAAATATCAGTTATCTTTTAATGGTGCTCTTGTAAGTTTCTTTTACCAGTTTTCTTTTTGCACTTTTCAGTAAACATTATTTAGTGCCTATGTATCTTATGATCAGAAGAAATCTATGTGAATCATAGTGAATTTACTATGCTCAATATAGAATGGCTTGTTTTCTTTTCTGAAATCAAATCCATCAATATGGGTTATTAATGAAAATCTAAATATTTTAAGACTTTGTGAAATAATTCTTAATGGGAACTTAAAAATAGTATTACATCAATTGTCTTGTTTTACTTAAGAAAATACAGAAATAAGTATTCAATTTTCAGAACAACAAGCTATTTTTTAGGATGAAATTAGACTTTCAAACCTGCCAAGATAGGCCCAATCCATATTTTACTAGATACACCTGATCCTAGATCAGGAAATTGTTTTGATGTCTGTCTTCTAAAATAAATATCAAGTGCATCGGAAAACTCTTATTGACCTGGAAAACCTATTTAGAAATCTAATCTTTAGTTATGAGCCATTGAATATTAGATCAAGAAATATTTTAATTTTCCTCATCAATGATTTTTTTATGAAAGTGAATTTAGTCCCTAGGAAACCAGGTTAAGCAGTGTAACAAAATTTTGACCTCATTTTTCCTACCTTGGGGGAAGAAGACTAACCTGACTGCCCCGGTTATGTTTCCATAATGATGAAAGTACTTGAATCTTCCTATCACTGACCAGGGCTGATTCCTATACCTGCAGTGTAAAATGTGCATATTTTAAAACAAGATATTGCTTTCTCAATTGGTAGCTTCACTCAGTTGACTTGATAATTTTGCTATAAATATTCTTTACTTTTGTTTAAATGCAAAATGGCTTCCCTTGTGGCTCAGCTGGTAAAGAATCTGCCTGCAATGCAGGAGACCTGGGTTTAACCCCTAGGTGGGGAAGATTCCCCTGGAGATAGGAACAGCTACACACTCCAGTATTCTGGCCTGGAGAAGTCTGTGGACTGTATGGTTGATGGGGTCGCAAAGAGTCGGACATGATAGTGACTTTCACTTTCACTTTTGAATTCAAAATATACTTGTAAGTCTTCTAAAATAGCAAATTTCATGTAGTCCTACCACAAACACTGTGTACACTACCTCCTTCATTTATTTTTCTGATATATTCTATCCAATCCAAGCTGGAATCAAGATTGCCAGGAGAAATATCAATAATCTCAAAGATACAGAAGACACCACCCTTATGCCAGAAAGTGAAGAAGAACTAAAGAGCTTCTTGATGAAAGTGAAAGTGGAGAGTGAAAATTTTGGCTTAAAAATCAGCATTCAGAAAACTAAGATCATGGCATCCAGGCCCATCACTTCATGGGAAATAGATGGGGAAACAGTGGAAACAGTGTCAGACTTTATTTTGGGGGGCTCCAAAATCTCTGCAGATGGTGACTGCAGCCATGAAATTAAAAGATGCTTGCTCCTTGGAAGAAAAGCTATGGCCAACCTAGACAGAATATTAAAAAGCAGAGACATTATTTTGCCAACAAAAGTCCGTCTAGTCANACCTGGATAGTATATTCAAAAGCAGAGACATTACTTTGCCGACTAAGGTCCGCCTAGTCAAGGCTATGGTTTTTCCTGTGGTCATGTATGGATGTGAAAGTTGGACTGTGAAGAAAGCTGAGCGCCGAAGAATCGATGCTTTTGAACTGTGGTGTTGGAGAACACTCTTGAGAGTCCCTTGGACTGCAAGGAGATCCAACCAGTCCATTCTGAAGGAGATCAACCATGGGATTTCTTTGGAAGAACTGATGCTAAAGCTAAAACTCCAGTACTTTGGCCACCTCATGCGAAGAGTTGACTCATTGGAAAAGGCTCTGATGCTGGGAGGGATTGGGGGCAGGAGGAGAAGGGGACGACCGAGGATGAGATGGCTGGATGGCATCACGGACTCGATGGACGTGAGTCTGAGTGAACTCCGGGAGATGGTGATGGGTAGGGAGGCCTGGCGTGCTGCGATTCATGGGGTCACAGAGTCGGACACGACTGAGCGACTGAACTGAACTGACTGACACACTCCAGTATTCTGGCCTGGAGAAGTCCGTGGACTGTATGGTTGATGAGGTTGCAAAGAGTCAGACATGATAGCGACTTTCACTTTCACTTTCAAATTCAAAATATACTTGTAAGTCTCCTAAAATAGCAAATTTCATGTAGTCCTACCACAAACAGTGTACACTACCTCCTTCATTTATTTTTCTGATATATTCTATCCAATCCAAGCTGGAATCAAGATTGCCAGGAGAAATATCAATAACCTCAAATATACAGAAGACACCACCCTTGTGCCAGAGAGTGAAGAAGAACTAAAGAGCTTCTTGATGAAAGTGAAAGTGGAGAGTGAAAAAGTTGGCTTAAAAATCAGCATTCAGAAAACTAATATCATGGCATCCAGTCCCATCACTTCTTGGCAAATAGATGGGGAAACAGTGGAAAGAGTGAGAGACTAGTTTTGGGGGCTCCAAAATCACTGCAGATGGTGAACTGCAACCATGAAATGAAAAGATGCTTGCTCCTTGGAAGAAAAGCTATGGCCAACCTAGACAGCATATTAAAAAGCAGAGACATTATTTTGCCAACAAAAGTCCATCTAGTCAAAGCTATCATTTTTCCAGTGGTCATGTATGAATGTGAGAGTTGGACCTTAAAGAAAGCTGAGGGCCAAAGAACTGGTGCTTTTGAACTGTGTTGTTGGAGAAAACTCTTGAGAGTCCCTTGGACTGCAAGGAGATCCAACCAGTCCATCCTAAAGGAGATCAGTCCTGAATAATCATTGAAAGGACTGATGCTGAAGCTGAAACTCCAATACTTTGGTCACTTGATTGGACCATAAAGAAAACTGAGTGCCGAAGAATTGATGCTTTTGAACTGTGGTGTTGGAGAAGACTCTTGAGAGTCCCTTGGACTGCAAGGAGATCCAACCAGTCCATCCTAAAGGAGATCAGTCCTGAATAATCATTGAAAGGACTGATGCTGAAGCTGAAACTCCAATACTTTGGTCACTTGATGGGAAGAACTGACTCATTGGAAAAGACCCTGACTGAAGGAAGAGGAGAAGGGGATGACAGAGGATGAGATGGTTGGATGGCATCACTGACCCAATGAACACGAGTTTGAACAACCTCTGGGAGTTGATGATGGACAGGGAAGCCTGGCGTGCTGCAGTACATGGGGTCGTGGAGAAAACTCTTGAGAGTCCCTTGGACTGCAAGGAGATCCAACCAGTCCATCCTAAAGATCAGTCCTGAATAATCATTGGAAGGACTGATGCTGAAGCTGAAATTCCAATACTTTGGCCACTTGATGGGAAGAACTGCCTCATTGGAAAAGACCGTGATTGAAGGCAGAGGAGAAGGGGATGACAGAGGATGGATGGTTGGATGATTCAATGAACATGAGTTTGAAAAACCTCTGGGAGTTGATGATGGACAGGGAAGCCTGGCGTGCTGCAGTACATGGGGTTGCAGAGAGTCGAACATGACTGAGTGACTGAACTAAACTGATCCAATCCAAACTCCTATTTAGAATTCAATCTATGTTGTGTATGAAAAGCTGTCTTCATAAGGCCAATAAACAATATACATTCATCAATGAATATATATATTCATTAAAAACACATTTTAAATTAAAAATATAGAAATACATATTCATCAATTCATCAATCAGATCTTCCTAAAAATCACGTTTAAAGTAACAAATGTAATGTGCTAGTACTCTGAAGTAATTTTCTAATAGTAATCTTATTTTATATAAACTGGTTAAAGATAACAAATTATTAAGCAAACACTTTTATTTGTACTTTCTCCCTTCCAAAAAGTAAATGGCAGTGGTCTGTTTTATTAAGATTGTGGATATAAATTCTCCCTGGGAATCATTTCTCTCTAGCTCTGTACAATTTCCTACTATTAATTTAACTAATACTTCAGTAATTTTATAACTCATTAGCCTAAGTATTTTAAGTATCTCCCAAATGGAGGAATACTGAGATTAGAGGCAAACAAAAATTGCTGATGGCTTATATAATTTCACCAATCAAAGAAATCAAGCTACTATAGCGTTTGGTTAACATTGTGTTAACAGAGGCTCATCGGTTGTGATAAATGCACCACTCTGGTTGGAAAGTTGATAACAGAGGCAGGGGTATATGAAAATCTCTGTATTTTTCATTACACTTTACTGTGAACCTAAAATTGCCATAAAAAAGAAAATAGATTAATGTCATATATACAATATAAATGTGTATACATTTAAAAAATCAAACAAAACCATATTCTTTTACTTATGAGAGCTCTGGTGTTCTAGTGCAGAATGCCTTGCTTGGTCATATCTAGAGTAAAGAATAAGTATATTCCCTTGATTTCTTCACTAAACTGTGAATCTTGAGTTCTTCCAGGAGCATGATACTGTTCCGGTCAATTCAGCTATTTGTATTATTCCTTGTAGACAACATAGACTGTAATTGGCTGATTTCTATATTTTTAATTTAAAATGTGTTTTTAATGTTTTCAGTGACCTGTTGATACTTTGTATTTTGGTATGTCACCTTAGAGAAAAGATTATGGAAAAGTTAGAACTGTCTTTGTTATCATTCTCCATATTGAATGTTGTCCCTGAAATTCTTCTCTATTCCTTTAATCCAAGTCTTTGTGATACAAGTCTATAACTGTAGAGATTTATTTTGAGATATGATAAGCTATAATTATACAACCCTAATTTTTCAAATTGTTGAAAGAAATTAACGTGTGATTCATATTAGTTCTCTTTTCCTCCTGTAACAAGTATGGAGATGCTCAATTTGCTATTTCATTTTAGAAAAACATAACTGCTATCATAGCATCTTTTTACCAAAGACAAGTGACACTCTTAGTGTCAGCTGTAGTTCCTTACCTGCACAAGGCTTTGATATTTCTGATCAATTATGTAACTATATTCTCAAAGAAATCCTATAATTCAGTTAGATGTCCAACAAAAACGTTGATGAAAGTCATTTTACCATGTTTGTTTCATAAACTTGTGTTTATGAATTTGTTTCATAAAGCTTCTGTTTTAGAAAATGTTATTTATAAACAAATATAAAAATTATCAGTATAAAATGTAATCCATGACTCTGCATCACTTTGGTAGGGTATTGGTGATTAATTATTAAACATCACTTTCCATAATGCTGATAATTTGGTATTTGTTTAGCAAGATTATAATTGCAAATCACCTGTCCTTGAAGTCCAGCATAATTCTGGCAGCCTCTTTTTAAAAAAATGTTATTGGACCATAGTTGCTTTACAACGTTGTGTTAGTTTCTGCTGTACAGCAAAGTGAATCAGCTACACGTATACATATATCTCCTCTTTCTTGGATTCCTTCCCATTTAGATCACCATAGAGCACTGTTAGTTATCTATTTTATACACACTATGAATAGTGTGTAGTAGTGGGCCAACTTGGGCAAACGCCAGGAGATAGTGAGGGACGGTGAGGCCTGCTGTGCTACAGTGCACGGGCACATGGGTCGCAGAGCTGGACATGACTTAGCACCTGAACGACAACTTTCCTTAGTGTGTATATGACTGACAGCCTCTTGACAGCACACAGTCAGTACATGCTCACTGTCACATTTTTGTACAGAAACCAACACAAAAAGCAGAAAATAACAACCTTCATTTTGAATGATTACAAAATTAAGTATTTCAAGCAACCCCACTATATTCCCAATAATAACCTGACTCTGAATTACTGAAACTCCAAGCTGAATGTACCGGTGTCAGTGGTGCAAACCTCTCCTGACCTTTTGTTCTTTGGTTTCTCAAATAAAGCCCAGGAACTAATTGGCCAGTGTTTGTGCCTGAGAGGAAGGAAGAAAAAGAGCAGTGTATAATGTGCATATTCTAAACTCCAGGTGCCTTAAGTCTTCCTTGAGTTTTTTTTTTTTCTGCTTATTCTTTGTAGATCAGAACCAGAATAGAAATTAGCCTTCAGATAAAGCTGAGTGTGTTAATAAAATTAGGTCAGGTAAGTTTTTAATGTAAATTCAATAATTTACATTCCAGTAATTAGCAGAATTGGGAATGGGAATTAGAGATGGTTGTTTTGGATTTATATTTAATACTTTATGGTGTTTACTTTCTCTGGCTTCTAGCTAGTGTAACATGCCCTCCTTACAAATACAAAGAATTAGACTTTTATAATCCTGATTGTTGAAGGATTAATTTCTCAGTCATGTCCTACTCTTTGCTACCCCATGGACTATACAGTCCATGGAATTCTCCAGGCCAGAATACTGGAGTGGGTAGCCTTTCCCTTCTCCAGGGGATCTTCCCAACCCACCCAGAGATCGAACCGAGGTCTCCTGCATTGCAGGCAGATTCTTTACCGTCAGAACCACCAGGGAAGCCTAATTGTTGAAAGATTTCTCTAGAAGTCTAAGAGATATGTCTTGTTTGAGTTTTTTAGTAAAGTTAATAATGAGTATAGCAAATTTGCAATTAAATATATGTAACAATGGACAGTTGCCATTAGCCATGAAAAGAAATTGTTTGTCAACTACACATAGACTGAGACATTTCCTGTTAACATCCTTTAAAAAGAACAGTGAGCATTAATAGTTAAATCCATTTGCTTTCAAGGAAACTTACTTTTTATAATGGTAGTTTTAGTTACTCTGTTTTTATTTAATCACATAGTATCACAGATGGTCAAGATCATAGAATTCCAACCATAGTAAGTGGTAGGGATTATGTTTTTGTTTGTTTGTTTTTTCAGTATAGTCTTCAGTTTGGTGAATAACTATAATGAATAAATTACCTCATTGCAGTTATTGAGGAAACTATATTAAATAATAAAATGGGTAATAATAAAATGATAAACAATAATTGTGCTAAGTCACTTCAGTCGTGTCTGACTCTGAGACGCTATGGACTGTAGCTCCTCTGTCCGTGAGACTCTCCAGGCAAGAATACTGGAGTGAGTTGCCACGCTCTCCTCCAGGGAATCTTCCTGGCCCAAGGATCAAACCACTACCCATATGTCTCCTGTATTTGCAGGAGGATTATTTACCACTAGCACCACCTGGGAAGCTTCTCTGGTGGCTCAACTGGTAAAGAATCTGCCTGCAATGTGGGGGACCCAGGTTCAATCCCTGGGTTGGGAAGATCCCCTGAAGAAGGGAATGGCAACCCACTCCATATTCTTGCCTGGATAATCCCATGGACAAGTGGGTCTGGTGGGCTACAGTCCATGGGTTTCCAAAGAGCTGGACACAACTGAACGAATAAATCATAATAGCTACGTATGATTCACATATTAAGTCATTTCTCTATAGCAGAAGACACTATTTTTATCCTCACAGGTTAAATTAACTTGTCCAAAACAGGTGGCTAGTAAGCAGTGGAGTCAGAATTTTAACTCATTTCTAAGATGTTGTACTAAGGCTATAGTTACTGTTCTTGAGTCACTAAGTGCTGTCTGACAGTCTGACCGCAGGAACTGTAGCATGCCAAGCTCCTCTGTCCTTGACTATCTCCTGGAGTTTGCTGAAATACGTGTCCATTGTGTCAGTGATGTCATTTAACCATCTCATCCTCTGCCACCTCCTTCTTGTGCCTTCAGTCTTTCCAGCATCAAGTTCTCTTCTAGTGAGTCAGCTCTTTGCATCAGGTCGCCAAAGTATTGGAGCCTCAGCATTGGTCCTTCCAATGAATCTTCAGGGTTGATTTCCTTTAGAACAGAGTGGTTTGGTCTTGCTGTCCAGGGGACTCTCAAGAGTCTTCTCCAGCACCACAGTTCGAAAGCATCAATTCTTCAGTGCTCAGCTTTCTTTGTGGTACAGCTTTTACATCTGTATTTGACTAATGGAAAAACAATAGCTTTGATCGTATAGGCCTTTTGGCGGCAAAGTGATGTCTCTGCTTTTGAATACGCTGTCTAGGTTCATCATAGCTTTCCTTCTGAGGAGCAAGCATGTTTTAATTTCATGGCTGCAATCATAGTTTACAGTGATTTTGGAGCCCCCAAAAGAATATCTGTCACTGCTTCCACTTTTTCCCCTTATTTGCCATGGAGTGATGCAACCGGGTGCCATGCTCTTAGTTTACCGAATGTTGCATTTCAAGCCAGCTTTTTCACTCTTCTCTTTCACGCTCATCAAGAGACTCTCTAGTTCCTCTTCACTTTCTGCCTCTAGATATCATCTGCATATCTGAAGTCATTCATATTTCTCCCCACAGTTTTCATTCCAGCTTGTGATTCATCCAGACTGCTTTCTAGAGGATGTACTCTGCATATAAGCTAAATAAGCAGGGTGACATTATGTAGCCTTGACATGCTCTTTCCCCAGTTTGGAACCAGTCTGTTGTTCCATGTCCGGTTCTAACTGTTGCTTCCTGACCTGCACACAGGTTTCTCAGGAGACAGGTCAGGTGGTCTTATACTCTTGTCTCTTTAAGAATTTTCCACAGTTTGTTGTGATCCACACAGTCAAAGACTTTAGCTTAGTGAATGAAGCAGAAATAGATGATTTCTAGAATTCTCTTGTATTCTCTATGATTCAATCGATGTTGGCAATTTGATCTCTGGTTCCCCTGCCTTTTCTAAATCTAGCATGTGCAATTGGAAATTCTTAGTTCAGGTACTCCTGAAGCCTAGCTTGAGGATTTTGAGCATTATCTTTCTAGCATGTGAAATGAGCACTGCTGTACAGTAGTTTGAACATTCTTTGATATTGTTTTTCTAGAATGAAAATTGACCTTTTCCAGTTCTGTGGACTTTGTTGAGTTTTCCAAATTTGCTGACATATTGAGTATAGCACTTTAACAGCATCATCTTTTAGGATTATTAAAAAAAAAAAAAAAACTTTTGGAATTCCACACCTCAACTAGCTTTGTTCATAGTAATGCTTTCTAAGGCCCACTTGACTTCACACTCCAGGATATCTGGCTCTAGGTCAGAGACCACACCATCATTGTCCTCTGGTTCATTAAAGGCTTTCTGTATAGTTATTCCATGTATTCATGCCACCTCTTCTTTATCTCTTCCGATTCTGTTAGGTCCTTACCATTTGTGTCCTTTATTATTACCATCCTTGCATGGAATGTTCCGTTGATAGCTCCAGTTTTCTTGAAGTGATCTCTGTTCTTTCCAGTTCTATTGTTTTCCTCTATTTCTTTGCACTGGTTATTTAAAAAGGCCTTCTTCCTTCTTGTCTCTCCTTGCTATTCTCTGAAACTCTGCATTAAGTTGGATATATCGTTCCCTTGCTCCCTTGCTTTTCAACGCTCTCCTTTCTTCGGTTATTTGTAAAGCCTCATAGACAAACACTTTGCCTTCTTACAGTTCTTTTTCTTTGGGACGGTTTTGGTCGCTGCCTCCTCTACCATGTTACTAACCTCTGTCCTTAGTTCTTCAGGCACTCTGTCTACCAGATCTAATCCCTTGAATCTACTTATCAACTCCACTGTATAGTAATAAGGGATTTGATTTAATCATACCTGAATGGCCTGGTGGTTTTCCCTACTTTCTTCAATTTAAGCCTGAGTTTTGCCATACGGAGCTCATGTTCTGAGCCACAGTCAGCTCCAGGGTTTTTGCTGACTGTATAGATTTTATCTAGTTTTGGCTACAAAGAAAGTAATCAGTCTTATTTCCATATTGACCATCTGGTGATGTCCATGTGTAGAGCCTTCTCTTGTGTTGTTGGAAAAGCATGTTTGCTATGACTAGCATGTTCTCTCAACAAAACTCTGTTAGCCTTTGCCCTTGGAGCCCCTCTACTCCAAAGTCAAACTTGTGTCTTTTGCCAGATACCTCTTGACTTCCTACTTTTGCATTCCAGTCCCCTGTGATGAAAAGGACATCTGTTTTTGGTGTTAGTTCTAGAAGTTGTTGAAGATCATCATAGAACTGGTCCACCTCAACTTCTTTGGCATCAGTTGTTGGGGCATTGACTTGGATTACTGTAATGTTGAATGGTTTGCTTTGGAAACAAACCAAGATCATTCTGTTATTTTTGAGGGTACACCCAAGTACTGCATCTCAGACTCTTTTGTTGACTATGATGGCTACTCCATTTCTTTTAAGGGATCTTGCCCACAGCAGTAGATATATGGATAAACCATTTTAGTTCACTGATCCCTTAGATGCTGATGTTCAATCTTGCCATCTCCTATTTGACCAAAAACAATTTTCCTTGATTCATGGACCTTAAATTCCAGATTTCTATGCAATACTGTTCTTTATAGCATCAGACTTAACTTTCACCACCAGACATGTCCACAAATGAGCATGATTTCCATTTTGGCCCAGCTGCTTCACTTTCTGAAGCTAATAGTAATTGCCCTTTGCTCTTCATCAGTAGCATGTTGGACACTTTCTGACCCAGGAAGATCATCTTCTGGTGTCAAATATTTTTGTCTTTTCACACTGTCCACAGGGTTCTCACAGCAAGAATATGGAGTAGGTTGCCATTTCCTCCTCCACTGGACCACGTTTTGTCAGAAGTTTGCACTGTGACCTGTCCATCTTGGGTGGCCCCACACACCATGAATCATGGCTTCATTGAGTTATGTAAGCCCCTTCTCCTTGACAAGGCTGTGATCCATGAAGAAGTGTCCTACTGTAGCCCTCAAGAATACTAGAGTGTGCCCTTTCCTTCTCCAGGGGATCTTCCCAACGCAGTGATTGAAACTTCATCTCCTGGTTGTCAGGCAGATTCTTTTCCACTGAGCCACCAGGGAAGTCCTGTACTACTGAGGTTTTTGTTTGTTATTTACTAGATATATCCAAGTTTATGTATTTATTTTTATATGGGTAATAATTTTAAAAGGCCTGCCTCACCAGTGCTGTATCTCCAGTGTAGTAATGGTTCAGAGTTCTTAAAGAAGATAACTTTTTTTTTTTTCCAAAAAGTTACCTTTTATAATGTATCAGGGTTTCCCTGATAGCTCAGCTGGTAAGGAATCCTCCTGCAATACAGGAGACCCTAGTTTGATTCCTTGGTCAGGAAGATCAACTGGAGAAGGGATAGGCTACTTAGCCACTCCAGTATTCTTGGGCTTCCCTTGTGGCTCAACTGGTAAAGAATCTGCCTGCAATGTGGGAGACCTTGGTTCAGTCCCTAGGTTGGGAAGATCCCCTGGAGAAGGGAAAGGCTACCCACTCCAGTATTCTGGCCTGGAGAATTCCATGGACTGTATAGTCCATGGGATTGCAAAGAGTCAGACAGGACTGAACAACTTTCTCTTTCATAATATATCTAGATTAAGAGCATGTAGGAAACTGATTTTGAGAAATGTTTACAGGCTCTCAATGGACATTTGAAACCAGTTAAAATTAACAGTTGAAAAGACTAAGTGTTCTTAGTGACAAATGACAAATGAACAACAGTAAGACCACCAATGACAACAAAATTCTGATCCACAACCTCTGTAGTGATTATCCTAGAGGGTACAGGACTTAATCAATGACTGCTTGCTTCCTTATCTTTTCTTTTATATTTCATTTTCCAGTTTCCTTATCTTTTGCCTCACGTTTGAACTTGAAACTTGAAAATCAAAGAGGAAATCAAAGCAATAGCATAAAATTTCTCAAGGCTAGTTAATCCCCATTCAGTTTCCCCAAGTCAACAGCGTGAATTGAGAGCATATTTCTGTTTTCACTCCTAATACTTCTCACTTTGCTGTATGACTTTGAGAAGGTGAAAGTGTTAGTTGCTCAGTTGTGTCCAACTCTTTGAGACCCCATGGACTGTAGCCCACCAGGCTCTTTGTCCATGGGATTTTTGAGGCAAGAATGCTGGAGTTGGTAGTCATTCTCTTCTCCAGGCAATCTCCCTGAGCCAGGAATCAAACCAGGGTCTCCCTCATTGCAGGCAGATTCTCTACTGTTTGAGCCACCAGGAAAGCCCCTGTATGACTTTGAGGCGCCACCACACATATGTGATCACATACGTGATAGTGACTGATTCCCTTTTTATTGCAAAATCTAAATGAATAACCTCTATTTGCTCTCAGGGAAGTGCTGCTGCTGCTGCTAAGTCGCTTCAGTCGTGTCTGACTCTGTGTGACCCCATGGACGGCAGCCCACCAGGCTCCCCCGTCCCTGGAGTTCTCCAGGCAAGAACACTGGAGTGGGTTGCCATTTCCTTCTCCAATGCATGAAAGTGAAAAGTGAAAGTGAAGTCGCTCAGCCATGTCTGACTCTTAGCGACCCCATGGACTGCAGCCTACCAGGCTCCTCCACCCATGGGATTTTCCAGACAAGAGTACTGGAGTGGGGTGCCATTGCCTTGACCTTCCTTTATTTCTGCATAGTGCTCATGGTTTTGATTTTCTGCTTTTTGTATACTTCCTACACTTTCCCCAGCACCTTTAAATTTTTTGAATTCAATTTTTAAAGTAAAATCAGTCTTAAAGATTTTTTAAAAAGCATGTAATATAAAAGAACTCAAAGCTTATGCAATCAATCATATCTATAAATCCTCTTTCCCTAAATTTAAGTGCTGGCAGCTTTGTGATTAGATGTACAGGGGTTGCTATGTGTATTTAAGTCATACTTCCCTTAAGCTGTATCAAGCCTGAAAGTTTATAGCTTTAACTGATTGATTACTATGGCATGTTGCAGCCTTTATTTATTTATTTTTTTTAACAAGGAAATGATTTTTTGTTCAATTCTTCATTTACACAAACCTAAGATTTTGGTGGTTTTGTTTTGTGTGTGTGTGTGTGTGTGTGTGTGTGTGTTTATTTTACATATGGGATTCTTGGCCAAGGATGCAACCCACATTTCCTCCAGTGGAAGTGTGGAGTCTTAATCACTGGACTGCCAAGGAAATCTCCTACATCATCCTAACTTTAAAAGGACAGTCCTTGCTTTGGCAATTCTGTATTTCCCTATGGTTCCTGGTTTAACAAAATGTGTATAACAGACATGGGCTAAAATGGAGAGAACTGAAATATACAACAACAAAAAACAGGGCAGACTTTGTGGCCAGTGGTTTTGGAAAAGATCATATATTACTCAAAAAAGGTGTGTTGGGAGGAGAGAACAAGATGCCGGAGGAGTAGGTGGTCGTGGAGTACATCTCTCTCCATGGATACATCAGGAGTACACCTTCAAACACAGAAGTGCATACAGAACACCAGCTGAGAGCAGAAAGGAGTATCTGACCAATGGAAAAGAATATATAGAACTATACAAAACTTGGTAGGGGAACTGAAGCAGGGGTCCAATCCCCACACTGGGGCAGTTGTCTGAGTCAGAGGAGAAACATTTAAGGCTGATAGTGAAACAGCTGATCTGTGGCAGCCTAAATGGAATGAGAATCATACAGTCCTTGCTGCAGCCATATATACCCTGGACAGAGACTCAGGTCCTTTAGAAGGTGCAGCAGCTGCGAGCTGGAGTTTAGGGATTGTGGAATGATACCAGAGCAAGAGCTGCTGTTGACTGCAGAGAGATGGATCAAAGGGATGTAAGGGAGGAGATTATGGTGGGAAATGTCTGTAGAGGAAAGCCAGGCAGCCATGGAAGCAAGACAAAACTGCTGAGTCATGCATAGAGGGTGGAGCCATCATCATAGCCTCTCTCTCCCCACATGCCAGCATCGACAGCTGAACAATAGAGAGTCTGGCCCATCAAACACCTGATGCACTGAACTACAGAGTAGGACCCCACCCAGGTGACTCTTTAAGTGACTGATGCACCGATCTACAGAGAAGGACCCCAGGCAAAGGAGCCTTCTAAGTGCCTGAAGGGGCAGAGCTATGGAGAAAGACTGGCCAAAGAGGCCTTCTGATCGCCAGCTACCAGAAGCTCAAAATAAGACTCTGATAGGGCCATAACTCCTGCAGCAGAGGCAGTTCATTTCCCTGCACACTTGGCACCGCCAGGGTCTCCACAAGCCAAGCAACTGCATCAACTTCATGCCAACCATCACTGGGACAGAGCTGCCACAGGTTAAAAAAAAAAAAGTCTTGCATCTGCTCACACAGGGTTGCTCTAGTCATGTCCGACACTTTGTGACCCCGTGGACTGTGGCCTGCCAGGCTTCTCTGTCAGGGGGTTTCTCCAGGCAAGAATACTGGAGCATATTGGCCAATACTGGTTGCCGTACCCTTCTAGAGCACTAGATTTCCTACTGCTCTAGCCGCCAAGTCCCCTGACTACCTGCTGCTGCCAGAACCCCTGTGTCCAAAGCAGCTGCACCACCTCCCCACCTGGCCCCCACTGGGACAGACCCAAGTCCTCCAGGACAGCCTCAGGAGCAAACCCCAGTGGACAACTCACATGTGGAAAGAAAACCACAATTGAAATCCAGGGACAGTGTGGCTAAGGAAGAAGACCCAAATCCTTCCCACCAGCTATATACAAGCTGCAGATTAAATCTACACCATCACAAGACAGACTCTGTGTCTATGGAATATATAAAAGGACAGTGAGAGCTCTCACAAAAGAAAGCGCACTAGTTCTGATAGCTGTGGACATTGGAGGCAAGAACACACAGAAAGCAGGGCAAGATTAGTATCTGAGCTGCCCCAGCATCACATCCAGAGACCAGCACAGTGTTGGAGGGCATCCTAGGGAGCTGAGGTGGACTATGACTCCCAGCGAGGGAAGGGACTCTGACAGCAGTGACTCCAGAAAAGCATATATTATTCTTATATTTTGACTTGTTCTGTAGATTCTTTTGGATTTTTTTTTCTTTTTTTTTCCCCCATCTGTTGTAGTTGTCAATTTTATTGGCACTATGAAATCTAATTAAGTGTTTGATCTTTTTTTTTTTCCCTCAGTCACATTTTTTATTGTATCTATAAATCTCTGGCTCTACATTGGGCTTTTGCAGTTCTGTGGAGTTTTCTTTTTCTTTTTTTTTCCCTCTCTCTCTTTTTTAATTTTAATTTTTAATTTTTTAAACCTATTATTTTGTCTACATTTATTTCTTTGCTTTTTCTACTGTTCTTTTCCCTGTGCAGTTAATCTTTCATATACATAAATCTTCTTTGCTGCTGCTGCTGCTGCTGCTAAGTCGCTTCAGTCGTATCTGACTCTGTGCAACCCCATAGACAGCAGCCCACCAGATTCTCCCATCCCTGGGATTCTCTAGGCAAGAATACTGGAGTGGGTTGCCATTTCCTTCTCCAATGCATGAAAGTGAAAAGTCAAAGTGAAGTCACTCAGTCCTGTCCGACTCTTCACGACCCCATGGACTGCAGCCTACCGGGCTCCTCCATCCATGGGATTTTCCAGGCAAGAGTACTGGAGTGGGGTGCCATTGCCTTCTCCAAATCTTCTTTAACNCTTATCTTTTGCCTCAAGTTTGAACTTGAAACTTGAAAATCAAAGAGGAAATCAAAGCAATAGCATAAAATTTCTCAAGGCTAGTTAATCCCCATTCAGTTTCCCCAAGTCAACAGCGTGAATTGAGAGCATATTTCTGTTTTCACTCCTAATACTTCTCACTTTGCTGTATGACTTTGAGAAGGTGAAAGTGTTAGTTGCTCAGTTGTGTCCAACTCTTTGAGACCCCATGGACTGTAGCCCACCAGGCTCTTTGTCCATGGGATTTTTGAGGCAAGAATGCTGGAGTTGGTAGTCATTCTCTTCTCCAGGCGATCTCCCTGAGCCAGGAATCAAACCAGGGTCTCCCACATTGCAGGCAGATTCTCTACTGTTTGAGCCACCAGGAAAGCCCCTGTATGACTTTGAGGCGCCACCACACATACGTGATCACATACGTGATAGTGACTGATTCCCTTTTTATTGCAAAATCTAAATGAATAACCTCTATTTGCTCTCAGGGAAGTGCTGCTGCTGCTGCTAAGTCACTTCAGTCGTGTCTGACTCTGTGTGACCCCATGGACGGCAGCCCACCAGGCTCCCCCGTCCCTGGGGTTCTCCAGGCAAGAACACTGGAGTGGGTTGCCATTTCCTTCTCCAATGCATGAAAGTGAAAAGTGAAAGTGAAGTCGCTCAGCCGTGTCTGACTCTTAGCGACCCCATGGACTGCAGCCTACCAGGCTCCTCCACCCATGGGATTTTCCAGACAAGAGTACTGGAGTGGGGTGCCATTGCCTTGACCTTCCTTTATTTCTGCATAGTGCTCATGGTTTTGATTTTCTGCTTTTTGTATACTTCCTACACTTTCCCCAGCACCTTTAAATTTTTTGAATTCAATTTTTAAAGTAAAATCAGTCTTAAAGATTTTTTAAAAAGCATGTAATATAAAAGAACTCAAAGCTTATGCAATCAATCATATCTATAAATCCTCTTTCCCTAAATTTAAGTGCTGGCAGCTTTGTGATTAGATGTACAGGGGTTGCTATGTGTATTTAAGTCATACTTCCCTTAAGCTGTATCAAGCCTGAAAGTTTATAGCTTTAACTGATTGATTACTATGGCATGTTGCAGCCTTTATTTATTTATTTTTTTTAACAAGGAAATGATTTTTTGTTCAATTCTTCATTTACACAAACCTAAGATTTTGGTGGTTTTGTTTTGTGTGTGTGTGTGTGTGTGTGTGTGTGTGTTTATTTTACATATGGGATTCTTGGCCAAGGATGCAACCCACATTTCCTCCAGTGGAAGTGTGGAGTCTTAATCACTGGACTGCCAAGGAAATCTCCTACATCATCCTAACTTTAAAAGGACAGTCCTTGCTTTGGCAATTCTGTATTTCCCTATGGTTCCTGGTTTAACAAAATGTGTATAACAGACATAGGCTAAAATGGAGAGAACTGAAATATACAACAACAAAAAACAGGGCAGACTTTGTGGCCAGTGGTTTTGGAAAAGATCATATATTACTCAAAAAAGGTGTGTTGGGAGGAGAGAACAAGATGCCGGAGGAGTAGGTGGTCGTGGAGTACATCTCTCTCCATGGATACATCAGGAGTACACCTTCAAACACAGAAGTGCATACAGAACACCAGCTGAGAGCAGAAAGGAGTATCTGACCAATGGAAAAGAATATATAGAACTATACAAAACTTGGTAGGGGAACTGAAGCAGGGGTCCAATCCCCACACTGGGGCAGTTGTCTGAGTCAGAGGAGAAACATTTAAGGCTGATAGTGAAACAGCTGATCTGTGGCAGCCTAAATGGAATGAGAATCATACAGTCCTTGCTGCAGCCATATATACCCTGGACAGAGACTCAGGTCCTTTAGAAGGTGCAGCAGCTGCGAGCTGGAGTTTAGGGATTGTGGAATGATACCAGAGCAAGAGCTGCTGTTGACTGCAGAGAGATGGATCAAAGGGATGTAAGGGAGGAGATTATGGTGGGAAATGTCTGTAGAGGAAAGCCAGGCAGCCATGGAAGCAAGACAAAACTGCTGAGTCATGCATAGAGGGTGGAGCCATCATCATAGCCTCTCTCTCCCCACATGCCAGCATCGACAGCTGAACAATAGAGAGTCTGGCCCATCAAACACCTGATGCACTGAACTACAGAGTAGGACCCCACCCAGGTGACTCTTTAAGTGACTGATGCACCGATCTACAGAGAAGGACCCCAGGCAAAGGAGCCTTCTAAGTGCCTGAAGGGGCAGAGCTATGGAGAAAGACTGGCCAAAGAGGCCTTCTGATCGCCAGCTACCAGAAGCTCAAAATAAGACTCTGATAGGGCCATAACTCCTGCAGCAGAGGCAGTTCATTTCCCTGCACACTTGGCACCGCCAGGGTCTCCACAAGCCAAGCAACTGCATCAACTTCATGCCAACCATCACTGGGACAGAGCTGCCACAGGTTAAAAAAAAAAAAGTCTTGCATCTGCTCACACAGGGTTGCTCTAGTCATGTCCGACACTTTGTGACCCCGTGGACTGTGGCCTGCCAGGCTTCTCTGTCAGGGGGTTTCTCCAGGCAAGAATACTGGAGCATATTGGCCAATACTGGTTGCCGTACCCTTCTAGAGCACTAGATTTCCTACTGCTCTAGCCGCCAAGTCCCCTGACTACCTGCTGCTGCCAGAACCCCTGTGTCCAAAGCAGCTGCACCACCTCCCCACCTGGCCCCCACTGGGACAGACCCAAGTCCTCCAGGACAGCCTCAGGAGCAAACCCCAGTGGACAACTCACATGTGGAAAGAAAACCACAATTGAAATCCAGGGACAGTGTGGCTAAGGAAGAAGACCCAAATCCTTCCCACCAGCTATATACAAGCTGCAGATTAAATCTACACCATCACAAGACAGACTCTGTGTCTATGGAATATATAAAAGGACAGTGAGAGCTCTCACAAAAGAAAGCGCACTAGTTCTGATAGCTGTGGACATTGGAGGCAAGAACACACAGAAAGCAGGGCAAGATTAGTATCTGAGCTGCCCCAGCATCACATCCAGAGACCAGCACAGTGTTGGAGGGCATCCTAGGGAGCTGAGGTGGACTATGACTCCCAGCGAGGGAAGGGACTCTGACAGCAGTGACTCCAGAAAAGCATATATTATTCTTATATTTTGACTTGTTCTGTAGATTCTTTTGGATTTTTTTTTCTTTTTTTTTCCCCCATCTGTTGTAGTTGTCAATTTTATTGGCACTATGAAATCTAATTAAGTGTTTGATCTTTTTTTTTTTCCCTCAGTCACATTTTTTATTGTATCTATAAATCTCTGGCTCTACATTGGGCTTTTGCAGTTCTGTGGAGTTTTCTTTTTCTTTTTTTTTCCCTCTCTCTCTTTTTTAATTTTAATTTTTAATTTTTTAAACCTATTATTTTGTCTACATTTATTTCTTTGCTTTTTCTACTGTTCTTTTCCCTGTGCAGTTAATCTTTCATATACATAAATCTTCTTTGCTGCTGCTGCTGCTGCTGCTAAGTCGCTTCAGTCGTATCTGACTCTGTGCAACCCCATAGACAGCAGCCCACCAGATTCTCCCATCCCTGGGATTCTCTAGGCAAGAATACTGGAGTGGGTTGCCATTTCCTTCTCCAATGCATGAAAGTGAAAAGTCAAAGTGAAGTCACTCAGTCCTGTCCGACTCTTCACGACCCCATGGACTGCAGCCTACCGGGCTCCTCCATCCATGGGATTTTCCAGGCAAGAGTACTGGAGTGGGGTGCCATTGCCTTCTCCAAATCTTCTTTAACTACCTCTATTTAACTTTTCATATCTATTCTTTCTTTCTTTTCTTTCTTTCCTTTCCTCTCAACATATTTGTTAGTTTTATTTTCATAGCAATACAATCCTACCTCAAGAAACAAGAAAAACATCAAATAGACAACCTCACTTTACACCTAAAGCAACTGGGAAAAAAAAAAAAAAAAAGAACAACAACAACAAATTCCAAAATTAGTAGAAGGAAAGAAATCATGAAGATTTGAGCAGCATAAAGATCAACCTAGAGGGGTGAAATGGGAAGGGAGATGGGAGGGAGGTTCAAAAGGGAGGGGATATATGTATACCTATTGCTGATTCAGGTTGAGGTTTGACAGAAAATAACAAAATTCTGTAAAGCAATTATCCTTCAATTAAAAAATAATTAAATTTATTTTTAAAAGTGTGTCAGGAAATATTATGAAATGAATTTAAAGAAACATTAAGAATCTGAACAAGGATCAGTCACAGGAAAGAGAAATTGATATGTAGTTTTAAAGTAGTGTTTTCTAGGATAAATTGGAAAAATTACTTATTAGAGGAATATTTGCCATATTTGTATTTTTATCTGAATTATTATAGACTTTGCATCATAGCTCTATATATTTTTAGCTAAAATGGTTAAGTATGTGTTATGATTTCTCACTTTTGGCCAATGAATATCTGCTGTTATCGAACCTAGTAGCATCAAGGTCAAGAAGATAAGTCAATTTTGTTTCATTACACAATACTTTTCATGCTACTGTGACTTGTATGTAAACTGTATATTTTAAATTATGTACCCAGGGTAATGACCTACACTCTGTTTTTTACACTGTCTTTGAGTAATTCTTTTAATGAAAGGCAAAGTAGGTATTAAGAATTCAGCAGAGACACAGAGAATACTAAGAATGTCCAAAGTGCAATTATTCTGTATCACAATTTTGATAGTCAAAAAATAATGGAATAGTTGAACAAGTTTCTAGGAATTTTAATATAACAAGTCTGAACATAAATCTATCTAATCAAAGTGAGTATAGGATTGGGAGCAAGAAATTAAGGCTTTCTGAAATACTAATATAATTTTAGTTTTGATTATATATAGAATGATTATGGTATGTTTATACATATGAGAACTTCCCTGGTAGCTCAGATCATAAAGAATCTGCCTGCAAAGTGGGAGACCCCAGTTTGATTCCCAGATCAGGACGATCCCCTGAAGAAGGGATAGGCTACGCTCTACAGTATTCTTGGGCTTCCCTGGTGGCTCAAATGGCAAAGAATCCACCTGAAATGTGGGAGACCTGGGTTCGATTCCTGAGTTGGGAAGGTCCCCTGGAGGAGGGCATGGCAACCCACTCCAGTGTTCTTGCCTGGAAAATCCCCATGGACAGAGGAGCNACAGTATTCTTGGGCTTCCCTGGTGGCTCAAATGGCAAAGAATCCACCTGAAATGTGGGAGACCTGGGTTCGATTCCTGAGTTGGGAAGGTCCCCTGGAGGAGGGCATGGCAACCCACTCCAGTGTTCTTGCCTGGAAAATCCCCATGGACAGAGGAGCCTGGCAGGCTATACTCTATGTGTATACTCCACGAAGAGTCGTATACTTCTGAGCACACACACACACATAGACATATGAAATGCAAATATTTTAATATAAAATCTACAAGCAGAATGGACATGTTAAAGGAAAACCATTCAATATAATAAAATGTGTAAGACCTCAGCATTTGGACTTAAACCTGTGTTCAATCTCTGGTTTTTCCTCTTTCTAGTTAAATGAATTTGACAAGTATATGGGTCAGTCTCATTTTTTTGTTTTTAAAATAATGGTATTAATAGCTAATTTATTGGACATTTTGATGATTAAATGAAAAAATATAGCCTTAACAGAGATTTAAGAGTGAGTGCTGTCCAAATTTTCAAAAAATTACTCATAAAACATACCAAAGAAATAATCCATAATATTGCAAATGAAAACATGTAAACCAAATACTTCAGATATTTATTTAATTGTCCTAGTTAATGGAGATATATGATGAAATAGCTTTTATAATCGTATGCTAGGAACACCAACTAGATTTAATAGAATCCTCAACCTGCTTCCTAAATTGCCCTAACTCAGAAACATGAAAAAGAACTTGTCTATAAAGAGACACAGTGCTCTCAGTGACCATCTAGACAACTCTCCTTTGTACTTTTAAGGCCAAATATTAGTGCAGGGTATAGAATTTTGGTTAAAGTATCTCTATAAAATTTTCATTGGTTTCTGTGACATAATATCCTAAAAATACATCAGTGCATAAAAGGGTTTTCATCTTTTTCCTTACTGAAGACTACTGAATTTTCCAAAGGTGCCCTATACCCTTCATGAGGACCAAATGAAAGAGGTAAATCTATCCCTGCATTACATGAGGTGTATTCATGGGGGTTATAGAACTGGATAGCATCTCTTAAGTATCTATCAGAGAATACTGACATTACTTAATTTTTTATATTACTGTGGACAGATGGAGTTAATAGCACCTAAACGATCCCTTATAGCTCAGTTGGTAAAGAATCCGCCTGCAATGCAGGAGACCCTGGGTCAGGAAGATCCCCTGGAGAACAGATAGGCTACCCACTCCAGTGTTCTTGGGCTTCCCTTGTGGCTCAGCTGGTAAAGAGTACACCTGCAATGTGGGAGACCTGGGTTTGATCCCTGGGTTGGGAAGATCACCTGGAGAAGGGAAAGGCTAC
>SJYX01016393.1:5534-42279 GCA_006410675.1 Oreotragus oreotragus | reverse complement strand
GGATGTGAGAGTTGGACTGTGAAGAAGGCTGAATGCTGAAGAATTGATGCATTTGAACTGTGGTGTTGGAGAAGACTCTTGAGAGTCCCTTGGACTGCAAGGAGATCCAACCAGTCCATTCTGAAGGAGATCAACCCTGGGATTTCTTTGGAAGGAATGATGCTAAAGCTGAAACTCCAGTACTTTGGCCACCTCATGTGAAGAGTTGACTCATTGGAAAAGACTCTGATGCTGGGAGGGATTGGGGGCAGGAGGAGAAGGGGATGACAGAGGGTGAGATGGCTGGATGGCATCACAGACTCGATGGATATGAGTCTGAGTGAACTCCGGGAGATGGTGATGAACAGGGAGGCCTGGCGTGCTGCGATTCATGGGGTCACAAAGAGTCAGACACAACTGAGTGACTGAATTGAACTGAACTGAAGAATCAATTTTCACTCCCTTGGAGGTGATATCAATCCATGTTGCGTATGCATATTCTAGCCCCAATTACATTTAATGTTTTAATTAACTAATTATAGTTATGATTATTTTGGCTGTGTGGTGTCTTCATTGCTTAGTTGCAGCAAGCGGGGCCTCCTCTCTAGTGGGGGTGGATGGGCTTCTCTTGTGCAGCGCAGGCCCTAGGTGCTTGGGCTTCCGCAGGGCTTAGTTGCTCAAAGCAAGTGAGATCTTCCCAAACTAGGGATGGAACCTGTGTCCCCTGCATTGGTGGGTGGACTGTCACCCACTGTACCACCAGGGAAGTCCAGGCTTTAATTAAATCTTGATTTCAGTTGACTTAAGCTACATTTGTGAATTAAAGCAAATTGCTAGTAGTTGATAGGTCTATATACATCAATCTTATCACTTTGTGTGAACTTAACTAGTGCCACCAAACAAGAAGTTCATCAGAGGAGAGGTCCAATGGAGTAGAGAGGACACTTGACATTATGAAAGAACCTAAAGGTATCTACACGTTGCTTGGCAGAACTTTCAAAAATTGAATCGAAATATCTTCTTACTATCAGAAGTCTTCTCCACTACGAGCAGCCTCGCCTGTTTTTTTCGGGGGAGAGTCATTAAGCATGACTGAATCTTTCCTGATGATTAAAGGTCTTGACTACGAACATCTAGGATTAGCAGTATCCGCCGGTCACCTTTGGCTTTTGTATTTTAAACTCGTATGGCTCTTTCTTTGTGAAAACCCTGACAAGCTGCCCAGTCTAAATCCGCACTTCTAGCCACGTACCTGGCTGGTTAGTTTCTGTTCTTTGCTCCAGTTTTGGAAACTGGAGATGCGGCATGAACAGGGCAGATGCTAGTGAAGGCCCATGGAGCTCTAAAGGAGTCATATGTTCGTTTAGTGTTTTGCCTAAATGTCAGTGAAGTTCAGTGAGCAACTGAAGGGCGACTCTATGTCAGGCACTGCTCTAGGCATTAAGGATATAAAAGTGGATAAAAAAGATAATATCTTTGGGACTTCCGTGGTGGTCCAGTGGTTAGGGCTGTGTGCTTTCACCACCAAGCGCACAGGTTCAGTCTGTGGTTGGAGAGCTAAGATCCCACAAGATGAGTGGTGCGGTCAAAATAATAACATCTTTGTCCTCACAGGATCAGAAATGTCATTTTATGAGTTCTGATAGCATCAGAGTGGTAATACCAGACAGTGAGCTGCGCTAAGGCTGGTTGATCAAAAGATGGGAGACATTTGCCTTCAGACATGAAGGGCTCTGCTCTTGGATTTCACTTTTCTCTTTGTCCTTGAACTAAGATGAGGCATCAGTTATGAATGTGGAGACCAAGGAGTTATGCTGGAAAGTACCGATTCCTTGACTTGGTATTCTCTGTAACTGCTCAGGAAAATCACCCCTTCCTGTTCAGCCTGTCCTCGCCTCAGCAAATTTAGCATTTGCATGTGGAGCAACTGTGATCTGCAGATTTCTCTTTTTTAAACATATTTATTTACTTATTGGGCTGCACTGGGTCTTAGTAGCGGCACGTGGGAGAGATGGTTGTGGCATGCGAACTCTTGGTTGTGGCTTGTAGGATCCAGCTCCCTGACCAGGGATGGAACCCAACCCCTGCATTGGGAGCATGGAGTCCTAGCCTCTGGACCACTAGGGAAGTCCCTGTAAGTCTGCAGATTTCTAAAACATAAGATTTTTAAAGCTTTTACCTGTTTAAATAAGGCGGTACTTCAGGGGCAGAGGGGCTACTGAGGAGAAACTAAATGGGATTTCAAAGTCCCTATGTTGGTCTACAGGTCTCTATCCCACTCTGACCCCCACCCCCCACATCCCTCACTGTGTTCAGCCACTCCGGCCTCCTGACCCTTCTGCTCCTTGCTTGCACCAAGCACGTTCCTCTTGGAGGGTTTTGCACGTAAACCGCTCCACTTTGCACAGCCTGTAACCTTCTTCAAGCCCTGCACCAGTGTCATTGCTGTAGGGAGGACTTCCCTCCATCTTTCCCATCTCCCTCTATACCTTTGTCTCATTTTATTTTTAATCACAGCATTTAACTCTGAGTGACAAGTTATGCATATGTTTGTGGTCTTCCCACCCCTCACTCAAAGGTAAGCTCCACGAGGGCAGGACTTTTGTTCACCCCTCTACTCCCAGTTCCTAGAAAGGGCCAGCACAAGGGGCACATAATCTGACCTATCTTGTGATGGCTTAAAATTATTTTACCACCACTCTTTTTCTTTGAGACATCTACAAATGAGGTTTCTGTATGTAATCCCCTTGACAAACACGTGTTCGTACAAAAAAGATTTCATTTACTTTGAGGTGTTTGTGTTGGAGTCTGTGTCTGAAGACAGAACCCACGTTAGAACTGTGGAAGTTCAGAACCGTTCAATCCACAGTCTTCTCACTCAGGAAAGAGTTCCTAGGAATACGAGCCTTATCGTCTTCAGAATAACCACTAAGACACCACGCTGTCATCTCTTTCTTCTGACCAATCACAAACTGAGGCTTTACCCATTCTGTCCTTCTACTTCCATCCAGACCCAGATGCCCATACGGGCCTTTTCCAGTACAACTGTCCTCCTGCAGTGGAGAGCTGGAGCCCAGCGAGGCACACTCACGTAGGTTGGATTTTCCCCTCCAGGGTGAGTTGTATGTTGCTGTTGTTGAGTTGCTAAGTTGTTCTGACTCTCTGCGACTCTTTGTGACCCCATGGACTGTAGCATACCAGACATCCCTGTCCTTGTCTTCCAGAGTTTGCTCAAACACATTCCACTAAGTTGGTGATGCCATCCAACCATCTCATCCTCTGCTGCCCCCTTCTCCTTTTGCCTTCAGTCTTTCCCAGAATCAGGGTCTTCTCCAGTGAGCCAGCTCTTTGCATCAGGTGGCCAAAGTACTGGAGCTTCTGCTTCAGCATCAGTTCTTCCGATGAATATTCAGGGTTGATTTCCTTTAGGATGGACTGGTTTGTCCCTTGCAGTCCAAGGGACTCTCAAGAGCCTTCTTCAGCAGAACAATTTGAAAGCATCAATTCTTCAAAGCTCAGCTTTTTTTATGGTCTAACTTTTACATTTGTACTGGAAAAATCATAGCTTTGACTATACATAAGTCTTTCTAAATGAAGGCTAGACTGTCCAGCCACAGACTTTATTCCCTTATTGGGACTATAAAACTAACCAGGGTAGACCTAGTCCCACACTTTAACGAAACCCATACTTTTCCTTTGAAGTTTTGTTCTGCAGCAAGAGGAATGGTAGGTTTTAGCAAGCATAAAATCTACAGAAATGGAAATTTCCTTATAATAAGAAAATAATCTTATTTTCCAACTGACAGCCATAAATACAAAGCAGTACACTGAGAAGGCAAAAAAAAAAAAAAAAAAAAATCAGCTCTCACACAATCCTTTTAAGTAGGTCAAGAAGGTTTTGTGTTATCTGAGGATAAGTGAATGGAAGACTTTTAAAAATCCCCTAGTGTGTTAGTGGTCAAGAATACTGAAACTGAAACTCAATTAAAGATTTAAGCAACTGCAGAAAAATAATCTCGGAAACACTTTGTCAAACTATTTCCAAAGCCAAGAATGTGTAAAAACTCAGCAAAAGATTTAGAGCTGCCCCAACAAAAGCCAGGAGGACTCGCGGAGACGGGAAGTCTGGCCATGCACGATGATGAGGCATGTGCCGTTTTCCACTTCAAGTATGTAACCTGGTTTTAATCTTTTTCCAGAAATGTTTCCAAATTAGAAGAGGAAAAAAAAAAAACTTTTAAAAGATATTAATAAGTCTAAACTGTATTCTGACATCAGACTTGATTTTCCAGCTCAGACTGATAGGCTGTGACATCTGAATAAGAACCAGGACATATAGATTTAATAACACTTCTCTACCCCACCCTCCAAAATCTCATATCCACTTTTAGATGGCATGGAACTCTCTTTTTTATAAAAAAAAAAAACTTTTAAAAGATATTAATAAGTCTAAACTGTATTCTGACATCAGACTTGATTTTCCAGCTCAGACTGATAGGCTGTGACATCTGAATAAGAACCAGGACATATAGATTTAATAACACTTCTCTACCCCACCCTCCAAAATCTCATATCCACTTTTAGATGGCATGGAACTCTCTTTTTTATTCATGGTTGGGAAAAAAAGCCCGAACACACCGAACATGACCTTTAAAACTTCATTCTGATAAAAAATAAGAACACATCCACAGCTAGTATACCAAAACCTTTGAAGAATTTATAGGACAATTAAAGGCATAGTATCAATATCATTAAGAATAGAACTGGTCAGGTTTTTGGTTAGGCACTGGCAGGCTCCTGCAAAGGCAGTGACATTCCTGATAGGAAGCACTATACCCGTGCCCAGCCCAGGATCTCCATATGCTACTTACGTACAGAGACCACCAGTACCTAGCGTGGAGAAAATGAGAATTCAGACATGTACACAGGAAGGAAAGCCAAAACAGACATCGTACAGGGCTTCAGGCAAAGAGAATGTCCCTTTTTAAAGAATAATTTGATACCATCTCTGCACTGGCGTATTTTAAAAATGCAATGATGTTAAACCAAATTTGATGGCTGTCCCAAGCTAAACCAAGATATAGAATGGAGAAAAGGAAAAAGGCTGGAGGAAGACAATGGATGAGGGGCGGGACTAGGAGGAAGGGATAGTTGGGGAGTTGGGGATCGACATGTACATACCACTGTATTTAAAATGGATAACCAATGAGGTCCTACTGTGTAGCACAGGCCTACTGTGTAGCTCTGCCTTGTGCTATGTGGCAGCCTGGATGGGAGGGCAGTCTGGGGAGAATGGACACACGTATATGTATGGATGTCCCTTTGCTGTCCCCTGAAACTGTCACCACACTGTTGATTGGCCAAAAAAAAAAAAAGTATAAAAAGAAACTATTTGCTTTTTAAAAAGAAAAATAAAAGGAAGCCAGCACATGGGGTGGAGATAAGGAGGAAAGAGTGTATAAACCACTGATGCAGTTCCAAGTGACACTGGCTCTGATTTCTGGCTCTACTCATGAATGCCCATCTGGAAAGGTCTTGTTTATTGGGGATGAAAAACTATTATTTTGAAAAATAAAAATGCACAGTCAATTTTATTCACATATTTATAAAAAGATTTATACCAACCAGGTCTTTAACATGTAAAAAGTAAATCTACATTTGCAAAGTTAAATACATGAAAATACAAGGCAGACTGAATTATCAAAAAGAAAACGTTTTATTTATATCACTAAATACAATTAGTTTCCCTGATTATAATCCATAGTGTCACCTAAAATACAGGAAGCCTGTACAGAGGCGTCCACCCCCAGCATCTCTGTGCATACATATATACACCATGCCGCTGACCTCAGAAAACGCAGAACGAGCTTGCTAAGTTATTTTTGTTTCAGAAACTCTTACCATTTGAAGCAAATCAGAGGAAAATTTGGGTAAAAGAGTACTTGTATAATAACTTAAAAAGTTCGATACTTGTAGTGATAAAATAATGTTGCACATCCCTCTCAGGAATTTTAGGCAAGTGACCCTTCCGCAGACCCCAAGTCTGGAGAAAGGTTGATCACTGAATCAAGCAGGCTCAGTTCATTTGCCACGTGGTTGGTCATGGTGCATTTCTGGCGTGTAAGTCAACAGAACAATCATGACCCAGAGATGAAGCAAAGCCTAAAGAAAGAAAAAAACACCTACAGATTAGCCAGTAAATCAACCCTCCCCAAATGCCCACCATGCAGTGCACGGAGTGCAGGAATGTGTCTCGTGCGTCGCTGTATTTCTGCCCTTACTGTGTCTGCAACCCTGCAGGCACTCAGGACATGTTTACTGGAGAAGCAAGGAAGAAACAAACACACATTCAAGCGAGCTAATAAGTGCAATGAAGGGCGATAGAGAGCTACGATACAGACAGCATTCTCAGCTGAGAGGAGCAAAGTTGTGAACACACTCATAACACGCACATGTACACACGACTAACCGATCAGGGGGTTAAAATACGGGGCAGATGGCCTGATTAAAAGCGCTAGATATACATGACGTTGGCTGGAAAGGGTCTATGTTATAAGAGTTACGGCTGCTATTTTGAGAGGGAGTTTAACCATGATCTGTGAAGAGGAGATGGGAATAATGGTTTAAGGTTTCAGAGGCTGACTCAGGGTAGGTCCAGCATAGGACCTGCTGATCAATTTTCACTAACTCCCCCACGGTGGTGCTGATGTGAGGAGGTGCCATGATGAAGCACCTCGCACACCAGATGTGCAACATCGCATCTCATGCTCCAGAGGGCACCTGTGATCCTCGTGATCTCCCGACCCAGATGTGGGCATCTTCTGCGTCCTTTCTGATGTTACTCAGTTTTTTTTCCTTTTGCTCTACTACCCGGGCCTCTCATATTAAGAACTTTTTATATGAAGGAGTAACTCTTCCCTCTAGTGGACACAAGGGAATTTCTAGCTGTGCTTTGATTTCTTCTCAAGAAAACTGCCTGTCTTAATTCAGTTCAACTACTTTTAGACAACCCCACTCCGAACAGTTAGTAGGCTCACAGAAGCTAAGACACAGCAACCCAAACTATGGTAAGCATCTTATTAGAGATAAGAAATCTAAAAGAATATACATTAAATTTGAGATCCCTTTAGGAAATAAAGCAAAACTTATGGAAATAAGCTTTACTTCAAGAAAAATGAAGTCAACTGTTTTGCACTATATTTTTATCATTCAAGGGGCTTAGAAATAAAGGTTAACTATTAAACTACACTACAGTTTTATTATTGGAAAGGCCTTTGAGTAATTTATTTTTTAGACATAATTATTGACTTGCATACTTTAAGAAAAAAAGTTATCAGAGATGAATTTTATATGCTTTCAAAACTGCTAAACATTTAGTTAAAAAGATGAGCAGCTGAAAAAAACTAGTTAAAAATCAAATGCAAACAAGTGTACTTACCATATATATAATCACAAAAACTCGTGCGATGGGGTATCTTCGGAGAAAAATTCCCAGGCGGATGCTGAGCAAGGGGTGGGGGTGGAGAGAGAGGAGAGAGTTACACTCAAAACACATGTTTCTGTGATACTCTCTCGTGTTTTTTGTTTTTAAAACTTTACTCATTTAAACTGTGTGGCCACCATAAGAGAAAGATTAATTTTGTTTTATAGTAGACTGTTAAATGATTACTTGTAATAACCATATAAAATATCGTAGTAGTGAACAAAACTGTCATCGTTATTTGGCAAAAACCACAAGCTACTTCTCTTAATTCTTTTTCCGATATTAATATTTTAGATCTATTCATTTTTCATAAAACATTTTAAAATTATTCTTAGGTTAATTGTTTATCTGGCTGTCCTGGGTCTTTGCTGCCTTGCGTGGGCTTTCTCCAGTTGTGGCGAGTGGGGGCTGCACTTTGTTGCGTGGCGAGGGCTTCTCGCCGCAGCGGCCCCTCTCGCTGCGGGGCGCAGGCTGTTAGCACACGGGCTTCGGCAGTTGCACCACGCGGCTCAGTACTTGTGGCGCAGGCTTAGCTGCTCTGCCGTATGCGGAATCTTTCTGGTCGAGGCCTTATCCTCTGCGTTGGCAGATGGACTGCTATGCGCTGTGCCGCCAGGGAAGTGCTACATCTATTTTGCTTATCACTTCTCTTCAGCTACAGCTGCAGAAAGCAAACTTTGTCCCTTTAGAAATCATTTTTCTTTTAGGGACCAAAGGCAAGTGTGAACACATGAACAGGAAAAAAGAGTCTACTTGGAATTAACCTCTATATAGCTAATCTGGGAGCTTTTGCATGGACAAGGCAATGGCACCCCACTCCAGTGCTCTTGCCTGGAAAATCCCATGGACGGAGGAGCCTGGTGGGCTGCAGTCCATGGGGTCGCTAAGAGTCGGACACGACCGAGCAACTGAGCGTTCACTTTCACTTTTCGCTTTCATGAATTGGAGAAGGAGAGGGCAACCCACTCCAGTGTTCTTGCTTGGAGGATCCCAGGGATGGGGGAGCCTGGTGGGCTGCCATCTATGGAGTCGCACAGAGTCGGACACGACTGAAGCGACTTAGCAGCAGCAGCATACTTGTAAAAGGTTCAAAATTATAGAAACCCAGGTAAACACTTCAAGTAAGAGTGGGAAGCATTATGATATTCAGCCCCTACTGCTCATGTCTTTTTGCAACATTTTTTCCCTAAGACAAATACATGTACAAATCCACCTTTCTTCTAAGACCTTCTGCTTCTTTCATTATCCTTAACACAATGCCTTTCATATATATTCCCCAAAAATTAATATGTATGTTGAATTACTCAAATAATTGAAATAGATGTGCTCAATAGTTTGGAGATAGTAACTATGGCATCCAAAGCCCATAGCTTTAGGAATTCAAATTAGTAAATCATCGTCCTTATTTTTAACACCATAGCTCCATTCTGACACAAAAAGGTAAGAAAAGATTGCTCTATTGTGCAACAATTCATTTAAACTATGCTAATTACAAAAACTAAAAGGCCAGAGAGTTTAGCAGGTTATTTAGACATGAACTTTCTCAAGGTGATACACATACACTGGCAAAACATTTTCTTTATAAGGTGGATGACTGCTAGTATAAAAAGGCTTTTTATAAATATATATAACACACACATATATATAAATTACGCTATTTATATAGTATATATTTAAATCAGTACTATTCATTTGTATATATAGCATCTTTTACTCTTATCATATGATAAAGGAGATAAAATGTTCAAATGGATGTATTCACATGACAGAGGCTTTCTCAATGAAACTTAATGAATTTTTAAATAGAGTTTACTATAGAAAGGAGAGAAATGGCCAGAGTTAATCACTTCCAATAAAATACAGGCACTGGCAGACCTGTTAAAGAAACTTCATGACACTGAAATATCATGAAAGGAGTAAGGTAATCATTAGCTTGGGAATTCCCCAGTAGCTCAGTGGTTAGGACTCCATGCTTCCACTGCAGGAGGTGTGGGTTCCCTGGCATGGGAACTAATCCCACAAGCCAAGTTGGGTGGAAGTAAGTTAAGTAAGTAGGTAAATAAATGAATAACTGTATCAGCTCTGCTGGACAGGACTCACTATGAAGCCACTGGAAAATGTTATAAAAATATGGTCCATTGCTTATTGATACTGGCATGGCTTACCTAAACTGGTCAATTGAACTAGCAGCTTTGCGGACTTTCCCATACATTCCTGCCAGATTAGTTTCTGTGTCATTAAACAGAACAGGAACGTTTCGCAGACGTGTGCCTGTTTAAATAAGAAAATAATTAATGTACAGACACCAAATCAATTTTCTAACAAAATTATAGTTGAATTATATCGGGTTTTCCTGGTGGTTCAGATGGCCAAGACTCTGCCTGCAATGCAAGAGACCTGGGTTCAGTCTCCGGTTGGAAAGATCCCCTGGAGAAGGAAACGGCAACCCACTCCAGTATTCTTGCCTGGGAAATCCCAGGGACAGAGGAGCCGGGTGGGCTACAGTCCATGGGGTCACAAAGAGTCAGATATGATCAAACAACTAATACTTTCCCTTTCATACATTATATTACATGTAGAAGAAGTTCTTAAGGCCAACTTTTAAGTGATATAACCAAAGATGACAACATTTTTTAAAAAGTTAAAATATTTGAACTTCCATATCCATAAAAGTCAAAATTTAAAAACTAAGAAAACTATTTTCCTACAAAATGATCAAAAATTAGCATTTACCAAGTATTGGCAAGAGGTAGCACTAATGGGCACTTTCTTCCTGGGCCAGCAAAAATGAGGCTGCACACTTTCTACAAAGCTGGTAACTCCCAAACCTGTATCTCCAGCCCGGGCCACCCCCAACTCCAGACTCGTCCAAGTACCCGTTCCATCTCCATGTGGATGTCTGGTGGACACCTCTACCTAGCATGCCCCAGACTATCATCCTGACTTCTTGCCCTTGCTGCCAACCTTCTCTTCCTGCAGCTTTCCCCGTCTAAGCACATACTCCATCTTTCCAAACACTCTGACTCCTTCCTCTCAAACTCCGCATCTGATCTGCCAGCAGCTCTATCTGCTTCCCCTCAGATAAATCCTGAATTCATGCCTACCATCCCCACTCTGGTCTGAGTCACCAACAGCTCGCACATGGGTTAACACCACGGCCCCTCGCTGGTCTCCCTGCCTCAGTGCTTCGTTCTCTGCAGTCTAATCTTGGCACAGCAGCTGGAGACATCTTGTTAAAACAGACAGGCCAGCTCAGCCACCCTTCTCCAGACCCTCCTATGGCTTCCTGTTTCATTCAGAGTGGACGTCCTGAGACAGCCCTCAGCAGCCTCCTCCCAAGGTCTGCCCCGTTGCTCAGTCTACTCCAGCTGCCCTGCCCCCTGCTCTGCCAGTTATGCTGCTGCCTCAGGGCCTTTGCACCTGCTCTCCTCTCTGCCTGGACTATTTTTTTTTGCATATCTCTTCATAGTCTACCACCTTACTTCCTTTGAGACTCAATAAAATGCCACCTTTTCAGTGAGGTCTTCCTTTACCGCCCTATTTGAGTTATTACCCCATCCTTACACCTGGCACCTTGTACATCTTTCCTGTTTAACTTTCGTCTTAGCATGCATCACCATCTCACATAACTTGTTTACTGTATGTCGCCTCCCCTGCAGTCCCCCATGACACCAGAATGTAAGATCTACAGGACAGAGATTTGGGCCTCTTTTGCTGACGACTGTATCTCTGCAACAGCACCTGATACTGAGTAGGCACTTCAACATTCTTCAACATTCTTGATCATGTATTTTGAGACTCTATACANTGTATGTCGCCTCCCCTGCAGTCCTCCATGACACCAGAATGTAAGATCTACAGGACAGAGATTTGGGCCTCTTTTGCTGACGACTGTATCTCTGCAACAGCACCTGATACTGAGTAGGCACTTCAACATTCTTCAACATTCTTGATCATGTATTTTGAGACTCTATACACTTCTCTACTTAAATTATAGAGCATGGATATACACATGTGACTGACTATATATTAACTGTAATATTCACAGATATGGTTTTTTAAAGTAACATTTACTTTAAGGGTCTGGAAAGCCCCTCTCAGGTGAATTATTTGTCCTTGACAGCCTGTGAGGTGTTCTTGGACCTTCTTCTCCAGGTTCCAAACGAGTGAGGGATATTAATCAGCCTGCTGTCCAGTTCTCTAACGATCATATCAAACAGCGTATAGACCAAGAGTCACATCAGGAGAAAAGCAGGTGCTCTGCTGGATAGAACTTTTTTTTAAACAAAANAGTGTTCTTGGACCTTCTTCTCCAGGTTCCAAACGAGTGAGGGATATTAATCAGCCTGCTGTCCAGTTCTCTAACGATCATATCAAACAGCGTATAGACCAAGAGTCACATCAGGAGAAAAGCAGGTGCTCTGCTGGATAGAACTTTTTTTTAAACAAAAATGTCTTTCTGTAACTTTTCAGATCATGTTTGAATTGGCAAGGTTGGAAATTAAAGCAATGAAATATTCCTTGGAGATTCCCCACCCCATGCCCCCCTTTTTTTTACCTTCTCCACTGTCAACTCCAGCCATGTTAATAGAAGACCCGTTACTACTGCTTCCGGCAGCAGCGTTTATCTGCTGCTCGAGGCGCTCCAGCTGGAAGACCAGAGAGTTCTTCTCTGTGCTGAGACTCTCCAGCATGGTCTGCTTCTGGATGAGAGTCTCAGTCAGCTGATGGAGTCGGTTTTCTAACTCGGACTGACTGCTGTTGCTTAGGGCTTTATTGGTAAGCTGAAAGGCAAGGTGTTCATAAGATTACTGTAGCAAATGAGAGGCACAGAACGCAGAGACCACGTTACTGCATTCCCGCAGGGAATCCATGGCACTCAGCGGTTCCTCAAAACCCTACAATTCTTTCACCATCTAAAGAAGCGATTTTCTAACTGTTATGAATAACAGCGTCAGGAAATCAATCTGGCAGGTCACAGTCACCACTTACAAAAACAATAGAACAAAGTAGTACATAGAGGGCACAGCACATAGGGTATTATTTTGTGAAACTTCTGTTTTGGTTTTATATGTATAAGTGCGTGTGAGTGGGAGGCACATGTTTTTATGTTTTGCATTTTCAGCTAAAAAAAAAAAAGTCGGTAACTTTAATGAAAGACCTATTAGTAAGAAGATTTATCATTGGATTTTTCTTAGGAAACCACAATTATAATACTGGCAATCAGCAAAACCACCGACGAGGTTAGAAGATATGAAACTCTAGAGTAATTAATTGCTCCACGGGTGACTGGTTACAATATACTTGTATAAGAAGCAAGCTGAAGAATAGAGCAAATGCAGAGTCAAATGGCATTAGATGAAAATTTTGTATCAGGTTGAAAAATAACATAACAATAACAATAACTCTAAAAATAGGACTCAGGTAAAAATGTGGGGGGGGGGCAGAGTCTTAATGTATCCTTAAAAAAACATAGGTTTTACAATGATACCTTTTCCCAAGTTGTGAATACCGTTTCCTACCTGATTTCTGAGTTTTTGAATTTCATCTTCTCGATCTTTAATCCTGCTTTGCAACGTGTTCTTTGTTCGATACAGATCTTCTTCTATGTAGTGGAATTCCTACACAGCGAGGCACAAATGAACAAAAGCTAAACCAGTGCTCCCCGTGGCATCTCCAGTGCCTGGAACAGTGCCCGACACAAAGTAAGCACTCCATCAATGTGTGCTGCCTATATACTGAACAGACTTCAAGAGATTCGATGAAAAGTTAACCCTTCAGCATGATGTAGCCGTCTGTGTATGATGGACTATCTAAACACAGGTTTTTATTAGTCTTATGTTTTCTTTTTTCTTGGGTAGATTATGTAGACAGAGCTGCTTGATCATATAAGTGAATGCCTAACATATCAGGAGAAAACCTGCCAAACTATTTTCTGAATGGTTTTCAAAACACCTGTACCGTTTTGCATTCCCACAGGACGATGAGAGAGTTCCAGTTCTCCCACATCCTTTCCAACATTAGGTACTGCCAGTCTCTGTAAGGGTGGCTGTTATGGGGGCGTGTAGTGCAATCTCACTGTGATTTCAATCTGCATTTCCCTGATGATTTTGAGCAGCTTTTCATGGGCTTATTGTTATTAGGCAGTATTCTGCAACCGTTTTGTTCCATCACTGATGAAACAACGAGAGAGGGAAAAAAAAAAAACCTCCAAAGTCACTAACAACCGCACTAAACTAGTTTGTACAATGGACACAATCAGTAAGAGTCAGGTCAGCATTAAAGAGTAAAGCGATGATAGGGAAGAAAGAATAAATCATTAACTAGACACCTTCAGAAGCATTGCTTAACTGCAGACAAAGCAAAGGGAGCTGAATGGAGAAGCACATGTAATATGGTCTCAATCTGCTCACTGCACAGGTTGAGAAAACTGAGATAAGTGAGAAGAAAAAATGAGGAAGGTATTTAGGTAGGGGAATCACAATTTACAAGAAGGTTTGCTGGTTTCTTTTAAGCTCTAGGCTAGCACAAAATTTAAGGCTGAAATTACTTAAACTACCTTAAGGACTATTTGATCCCAAGATTAAGTACTTCCCATCCAGAACATCTGATTACTAAATAAACAGCCTAGAGCTACATTCAGTTCCACTTTCCTCTACTTAACTCCCTTGTCTTAGAAAAGGGCACTAGGAGTGGAGTGGTAAAACCATCGGTCACAGTAAAATGAAAGGTATCTCACTAACCATCAAGAACATCAAATTCTTGCCTTTTAATATAGACTTAAGTAAATTAAAATGCAATTTCTGGAAGGACAGCTAATCTTATAACTAAATTATCTAAGACAGGCTATGATGTACCCTACAGACTGTTACTCAGTGAATTTTTCTCTTACTACTCAGGAAACAATCACTTTCATAATAAAAACATACACATCTTTAAGAACAGAACCAGTTTCAGAAATGATAAATCCTAATGAAAAAATTCTTAAGAAGAATATAAACAGGCAAAGCTGGAAATGCTGTAAGTGATGCACTGAGAAATATACAAACAGCTTTCTCTTTCGTAAAATGAAAAGCATAGTGATTTCATTGTGAAGATGAAATAAGATAATGTATACTAAGTACCTATAATAATAATGTTACTCAGTAAATTATAAATATTATGAATATTAAATATAGATTCTTATTGTGAAAATGTGGCTATAAACATGTTTAACTCTGCTAATACTGAAACTATCATATAAGTACATTAAAGTAATATAATTTGGCTTGGAGAGCAGACAACTGCTAATTGAATAATGAAATATAATTTTAAGCATGATTTGTAAAAACAGCCTATGACAAGCATTTTTTTCTCAAACAGAAAGAGGAGTCTATAATGGCACTAATGTCGTATTTCCATTTCTAGTAAATAAAATTTACTATTGCTTCTAGAAAGTAAAAATGTGATAAAACATGAAAATCAACTGATGTCATTAAGTGTTCTAATATACATACTCTGATAAGAAGATACAATAAAATATAGACAGAGCAGTAGAAAGAATTTTGGACTCTGGGACAGGAATCCTGGATTCTGTTCTCTAATTAGCTGTATGATATTAGGCAAATCTCAAAGTCATTCTGTGTCTCTAAGTTTCATCTGTTAAAACAATGAGGAGGGTGGGTTAGTAATAAGGTGGAGGGACCTCTGAGCTCAAGCTCTAAGAATTTCAGTAAGCTGCTTTACTAGAAATCACCTCGTATGACTGCTGGTGAACAGTCTTCCCTGGGACTCCTCAATCAAAAATCCGTACCTGCTTCTGTCGGTCCAATTCTGCCTCCAGTTCTTGTTTAGCTGCTCTCTGCCCAGCTATTTGGTCTTGCAGATCCTGTAATTGTTCTCTTGCTGATTCTGCTTCACTCACCTGCTGAGCCTCAATATCCTAAAAAGATGAACCTTACATATGAAAGCAATAATGAACTGTTTGGCTCAATATTTACTGAGTGGTAAACGGGACTCAGCAGGCACTGGAGGGATAAAGATGAATGAGGCAAACACAGCCTAGGAGGAGCACATAAACCGACCCTTCTTTATGTAACACGGCAAGCGGTGAGAGAAATGAACAGGACGCTGCGGCAGAGACCATTCGGTTTAATGCGCGTGAGCAGACTGCGGCTCACTGGGAGATTTCTCTCTGTTCAAAAGCT
Organism: Oreotragus oreotragus; assembly: GCA_006410675.1. Classification (NCBI taxonomy): domain Eukaryota; kingdom Metazoa; phylum Chordata; class Mammalia; order Artiodactyla; family Bovidae; genus Oreotragus; species Oreotragus oreotragus. The sequence continues at coordinate 26,631 of SJYX01016393.1, read as the reverse complement.
CACAATTTCAGGAGAAGCAGAATATAACATCAAGAAGGACTTCACTGCCTTAGTCCCCTAAAACTGTAGATTATAATTAGTTTTTGTACGTGTGTGGGTATCAGAAATCAACACACAGTAAAAATATAACTTTCCCCTTCATATCATGAGATTAGCATATTATTTTCTTTTAGCTCTATTACTATTCTCTGTCTTCACATCTTCCCATATTTCTCTTTCCAACTTCTTCCTTTGGTGTCACTATTCTCACTTCTTCAAATTACAAAACCACCTTCTAGCCTGTCTGCAAAATCCACCAGCAGCAAAGAACCCTGCTTTAGGTTTCTGTATTTTCCCTCTATGGGGTAAGCCTAAGTCCATTCATATAGTACTACATGAGACAAAAACTGCCATCTCAATTTTGCTTTTTAATCTTTTGGTACACTGTGTATATATGGTCATCTCCACAAACTTTGCACTTCACATATCATTTGGAAAGAACTGATAGATTAATGATACTCCCAGATAATCAAGGTAAAACACTATTTCACACAACTGTGTGGACATAGCGGGAAACAGCAATAAGTTAAATTATTTTTCCTTACCATTTTCGGGGTTAGTAGAAAGTAGACTAATTTTTGTTATTAATTTGACTAAATCAGACGAATTCTCAAGAGGTGGGCAGTGTGGTTAAGGATACAGAGTCTGGCATGAGACAGACCAGGGTTCTAATCCTGGCTCTGCCACCTTACGAGTCACAGCAAGCTACTTTCCTTCTCCACACCTAGATTTCTTCAGACTGTAGAATGAGAATCTGTCATCTCCTTCAAGGGGTTAAAAGAAGGAAGAAAGGAAAGGATATATCTCGAGTGCTCAGTGCGGTGCTTGGCACTGTAAAGTGCTCAGCAAATGACAGCTACTACAATTACCAGCCATTCTTCCATTTTGCCAGACCCAATACTGTGGCCCTTATTATCAGTTTCATAAACTTCTTGAGAAAGGGTAGAGATGTGTCAGTGTCATCAGTGATGCTGGGATAGGGATGAGATATTAAAACAAATCATATTTTCCATCTCACCAAAAAGACTTGGAGTATATGAAAAATATACATGAAAATATCCAAAAGTTTAGTGTTTATTCAATTTCAAATTCATGCGACTGAAGTCTTTGGAATTAAAAATTATAGAAAAAAAAATCCTACAGTTTAAAGGATAATAAGAAAAAAACTCAGAAATAACAGCAGCTACTATTTACTGAGCCTGTTACGTGTCAGGAACAATGCGAGGCCCTTTACACATAGGTTCCCCATAGAACCTTGTTCTCATCTGCAATTTACAGAGGAGAAAACTACGGCTCAGTGAGAGGCGGCAGTGCTGCAACGGAACAGATCTATTAAGTGCCAAAGCCGGGATGCAGGGATCTGCATCTAGATCGGACAGTCAAGCTTATACCCTAGACAAGCCAGCCCATTCTTATCACTTCCACACTTTCCACTGTTGTTCATGTACATCTTAAAAAATCAATAATTTCCTAAGTTGATGTATGATAAACATTCTTGGCAGACAGTTTTCTTTTTTTAAAAAACAGAAGGCTCATTATCCCATACTTTTTCTTTCTCATCCTCAGAGGCCCCTCCTATGTCAAAGACCCTTGTTTAAGATAAATAAGTGGCCCAATTTTACCTTTAGATTAAATATATTAATTACACATAAACAGTAAATTATAAGAAAATGCATGAAACTATAAAAGATCATCCCTAAGCCCATTCTAATATTAGAAAGCATCCTTGTTTTATAAGTAAACCCAAATCTACTTTGTTTTTAACCACTAGGATGTTAGACCCATAAAATAAACATTCTATCTGGCTCCCTGTGTAACTCTAAGCCTAGAAGATGCACGGTGCATGGCAAATACTTGGTATTTGTTGAATGACTGAGTCAGGTTACCTATGTTTCTTANTGATCCCTAGTATCAGGATGAGTTAGGAGAAGAGATTCGAGGTGGGAAAACTCGTTGAAAAAGTGCTTTAATCTAAGGCCAGTGATGGCAAGGACCGCTGTTTCCTTCACCTTGAATATAAACTCTATCCATCAAAAACATTTTCTCCTTTTTATGTGGTAGAATTACAGGTGATGTCTGCAAGCTTTTCGGCATTTTTCAAATTTTCTATAACAAACAGGACGTGGCTAACAAGCAGACCTCTTTACTGAGCTTCAGACCTGAATTTGTGATGGCCTCTTGATACTGTTACCTCAATGCCACATGAGCTTTGCAAACTCACCGTAACTGATCATAGTCTTCAACCCTAACCTGCTGTCTTTCTTGTTTTCCCTTTGGTAGTACAGGGGAACACTCAAACCAGAAACCTGGAATCATCCTAGATGCCAACTTAGATGTCAACTCTCCCCTCACCTCTTCATGGCTGCCACAGTTTACACCCAAATCTGACATGCTGCTCAAATTCTCTAACACCTCTCACCCCCTACCATCATCACCTACAGGATAAAATCAAACTTCCTCTGCTTGGTACGCAAGGTTTTCCACAATCTGACATCGGCTGTCTTTGAGCCTTCCCTCCTGTCTCTTGATCTCTAATACTTGTTGCTCTAGCAACAGAGGACTAGGTGTATCCCCTTACACATACTATGTTCCCTCGGGCCCCCTTTACTCTGGCATGGGCTGTTCTATCTGAAATCTCTGCCCGATCACGAGTCCTCCCACTCATCCTTCAAGTTTCTCTTCCTACAGATCTCTAGTGATCCCTGATATCCCCAGGCAGGTGTTAAGAGCTTCTTCCTTCAAGCTCCCACAGTGCTGCATCAATAATTTCATTATATCAATTGCCTCAGTGTCGTCCCACTAAACCAAATGCTCCCTTAAGAAAGAGGACACATCTTTTGAGCTCAGTATCCTCAGCACCTATCATAGTGCAAGTGAACAGTTAAGTGCTCAATTAAGAACCCTTTAAATAAATTAACAAATTACATTTATGAAAAGCAGAGATATTATTTTGCCAACAAAGGTCTGTCTAGTCAAGGCTATGGTTTTTCCAGTGGTCATGTATGGATGTGAGAGTTGGACTGTGAAGAAGGCTGAGCGCCAAAGAATTGATGCTTTTGAACTGTGGTGTTGGAGAAGACTCTTGAGAGTCCCTTGGACNGCTAAAGTTCAACATAAAAACTCAAACTAGAAATACAGAAAGACATCCTTGACCTGATAAAAAGTACCTAAGGAAAACCTAACACAGACTGAAACAGTGAAAGCATTCTTTTTAAGACAAGGAACAAGACACACACAGTTGGTTTTCAAGTACTCACCAATGCAATAAGGCAAGAAAAAGATTTTTTAAAAAGATAAAATGGTTAAGCAGAAAAGTCATTATCCACAGATGATACTGTCTCTTATACACATCTAGATGTGTATAAGAGACAGCTCCAATACTTTGGCCACCTCATGCGAAGAGTTGACTCATTGGAAAAGACTCTGGTGCTGGGAGGGATTGGGGGAGGAGAAGGGGACAACAGAGGATGAGATGGCTGGATGACATCACCAACTCGATGGACATGAGTTTGAGTGAACTCCAGGAGTTGGTGATGGACAGGGAGGCCTGGCGTGCTGTGATTCATGGGGTCGCAAGGAGTCGGACATGACTGAGCAACTGAACTGAACTGAACACAAATAATTATATAGAAGAGTTTGAAGGAGACAGATATGATATTTCATAGAGGTAGAACAAAAAGCTGTTCCCAGCCAATAGCAGGCAGGGGCTAAAGTCAAAATGACACTATGGTTTCAAGCTTCACTTTCTAGGAAGACGGCGATATTATTTACCAAAACAGGAGAATGAGGGGAAAGCTGATTTGGGGTTTGCAATACCATATCCTAGTCTGAGTGAACTCCGGGAGTTGGTGTTGGACAGGGAGGCCTGGCATGCTGCGATTCATGGGGTCGCAGAGAGTCGGACATGACTGAGCCACTGAACCGAACTGAACTGAACTGAATATTTCCCTGGATTATTTCCACTCTGAGTTTACTCAGTATTGACCAGGGACCAAAGCTGTAGAAATTATTTTGACTCAATGATAAAAAAGAAAAATATGCTTTCTCATCTACTCACCACTTTTCTCCCTGGAACACTCCTTGCCAAGGAAAAGGTACTCTAAAGGACACATAAAGAACTCCAGGCAAACTTCTCATAGGTAACTCTGGGAACTGCCTTAGAGGGTGAGGAAATGCAACAGAAATAGGAGAGAAGTTTGCATTGTTCCTGGTTCTTTAGTTTTCTATTTCCCAAATTACACATTTCCTTCTTCATACTTCTCCCATCCTGTATCCAAATGTCTCTACATTCTGTTTCAGCTGAGAGTTTAAATAATTTGATTAGAGTTGGTTTTCATGCTAGGCTTGACTAAGACAAATAACTTCATGGGCTTCAGTTTTACATAAAAAAAGAATTTTAAAAAATTGGGTTCTTTTGATTCTCCCTGTAAGAGATTTGATAGGAGGAGAAGACTATTCCACAGGAGCATCACATCTCTATAGCCATATCCATTCAAACAATTAATGAGAACCTCTTCATGTTTGGGGTCCTGAAGCCAAGTCTTCAGAGGAGTCTAATGCCATTTCAACCTAACCCAGTCCAGACCTAACTTCCAGACCAGGGTTTTTCCACTGCAGTTTTACTTCTTGCAACTATTTGATGGATCCAATTAATTTAGTTTAGTATGATTCATCTTGTACTGAAGTTCATATTTGCCAAATTGTTTGAGAGATATAACTTTGAAGAGAAGAGTTTACTCAAAAGGCAGCTCTTCTACTGGTCCTGGGAAAAGGCTAAGATTTTAAAAGGTGTACAGAAAACAGAGGACAAAGCATAACAACTCAAAAGCACGAGAGCCTGAAAGTATTCTGAGATGTGGTCAGATAGCACGGTAGGAGCAATCTGGGAGGGCCTCCACATAACAGGCTAAAATGCTTGAATTTTATTTGGCAGTCTCAAACCAACTGCCAGAAAGTGGATAAGGAAGGGCTATGACCGGAGATGCGTTTGAGGAGGGTACATCTGGGAGTGGTTTAAGGCAGCAGTTCACAAACTACGGTTGATGGGCCAGGTCTGGCCTGTGACCTTTTCTTGTACAGCCCACTAAGCTAAGGATGGTTTTTACATTTTCAAAGGATTACAAAAAAGAAAAGACAAAAAACATGTGACAGAAACCAGATTCAGCCCTCAAAATCGACCATACGTGCTATTTCACCCTTTACAGAAAAAGTCTGTTGATCCCTAGTATCAGGATGAGTTGGGAGAAGAGATTCGAGGTGGGAAAACTCGTTGAGAAAGTGCTTTAATCTAAGGCCAGTGACGGCAAGGACCATTGTTTCCTTCACCTTGAATATGAACTCTATCCATCAAAAAACATTTTCTCCTTTTTATGTGGTAGAATTACAGGTGATGTCTGCAAGCTTTTCGGCATTTTTCAAATTTTCTATAACAAACAGGATTAGATCTGTATCTTCATACCTCCACGTGGCTAACAAGCAGACCTCTTTACTGAGCTTCAGACCTGTATTCCTGATGGCCTCTTGATACTGTTACCTCAATGCCACATGAGCTTTGTAAACTCACCGTAACTGACCATAGTCTTCAACCCTAACCTGCTCTCTTTCTCGTTTTCCCTTTGGTAGTACAGGGGAACACTCAAACCAGAAACCTGGAATCATCCTAGATGCCAACTTAGATGTCAACTCTCCCCTCACCTCTTCATGGCTGCCACAGTTTACACCCAAATCTGATCATGCTGCTCAAATTCTCTAACACCTCTCACCCCCTACCATCATCACCTACAGGATAAAATCAAACTTCCTCTGCTTGGTACGCAAGGTTTTCCACAATCTGACATCGGCTGTCTTTGAGCCTTCCCTCCTGTCTCTTGATCTCTAATGCTTGTTGCTCTAGCAACAGAGGACTAGGTGTATCCCCTTAAACATACTAACACCCCTTTACTCTGGCACGGGCTGTTCTATCTGAAATCTCTGCCCGATCACGAGTCCTCCACTACTCCTTCAAGTTTCTCTTCCTACAGATCTCCAGTGATCCCTGACATCCCCAGGCAGGTGTTAAGGGCTTCTTCCTTCAAGCTCCCACAGTGCTGCATCAATAATTTCATTGTATCAATTGCCTCAGTGTCGTCCCACTAAATCAAATGCTCCCTTAAGAAAGAGGACACATCTTTTGAGCTCAGTATCCTCAGCACCTATCATAGTGCAAGTGAACAGTTAAGTGCTCAATTAAGAACCCTTTAAATAAATTAACAAATTACATTTATGAAAAGCAGAGATATTACTTTGCCAACAAAGGTCTGTCTAGTCAAGGCTATGGTTTTTCCAGTGGTCATGTATGGATGTGAGAGTTGGACTGTGAAGAAGGCTGAGCGCCAAAGAATTGATGCTTTTGAACTGTGGTGTTGGAGAAGACTCTTGAGAGTCCCTTGGACTGCAAGGAGATCCAACCAGTCCATCCTAAAGGAGATCAGTCCAGGGTGTTCATTGGAAGGACTGATGCTGAAGCTGAAGCTCCAATACTTTGGCCACCTCATGCGAAGAGTTGACTCACTGGAAAAGACTCTGGTGCTGGGAGGGATTGGGGGAGGAGGAGAAGGGGACGACCGAGGATGAGATGGCTGGATGACATCACCAACTCGATGGACATGAGTTTGAGTGAACTCCGGGAGTTGGTGATGGACAGGAGGCCTGGCGTGCTGTGATTCATGGGGTCGCAAGGAGTCGGACATGACTGAGCAACTGAACTGAACTGAACTGAACACAAATAACTATATAGAAGAGTTTGAAGGAGACAGATATGATATTTCATAGAGCTAGAAAAAAAGCTGTTCCCAGCCAACAGCAGGCAGGGGCTAAAGTCAAAACGACACTATGGTTTCAAGCTTCACTTTCTAGGAATACGGCGATATTATTTACCAAAACAGGAGAATGAGGGGAAAGCTGATTTGGGGTTTGCAATACCATATCCCAAGTAGAGAAGTACAGCAGGCATTTAGAAACCAGGTAGGAAGTTAGGGTTGGAGCCATGCTGAAGTCACGTCAAGTGACAGAAGCAAGAGTATACGACAAGGCAAGGTAAGAAAGGATAACAGCAGAGTGAGAAAGAACAGCAAAAGAGGACAAACGAAGAGCACCCAAGAGAAACAGCAGCAAAGAGAAGACAGAGCTGAGGCCGCGCAAGTTAAACTACAAGGCACCTTTCAGGAAGGCAGGAGTCACAGGGTCAACGCATTCTACCAACATCAAAGTGGATGGAAACTAATAGGAGGACAGAAAATATCTAGGTCACTAAAGACTTTGAGAAGACAATTTCAGAAGTGTAGTGGGGACAGAAATTACTTAGGAGTTAAAGGTAACAGTTCTGAAATGGAGGAGACAGAACACTAATCCTGTCACTCAATCGTGTCCGACTCTTTGCGACCCCGTGGACTATACAAATACAGTCCATGGAATTCTCCAGGCCAGAATACTGAAATAGGTAGCTGTTCCCTTCTCCAGGGGATCCTCCCAACACAGGGACTGAAGCCAGGTCTCCCACATTGCAGGCAGATTCTATACCAGCTGAGCCACCGAGGAAGCCTAAGAACACTGGAGTGGGTAGCCTATCCCTTCTCCAGTGGATCGTCCCAACCCAGGAATCAAACCGGGGTCTCCTGCACTGTAGGTGGATTCTTTACCACTTGAGCCAGTAGGGAAGCCCTAGTTCTGACAAGTTTGGCATAAAAAGAAAGGGGGACAGAGGAATGGATCAAAGTGATCAAAAGGGCCCAAAGCGATGTTTCTTCCACCATAGGTAACGAGGGTTTCAAGATCTGGTCTTTGATCTTCCACTAGGTAACCACATGCTCTTGAGCAAGCTGAGCCAGAAGAAGGCAGCAGAGACAGAGACACAGAGGAAGACACAGGACAGACTTAATGGAGAATGGGCTTAAATGACGTGGAGGGAACCAACGTACAGGCAGAAAAATTATCCAAGGTGGGTAAGAAATGAAAGGACGTGTCTTCCCTCTCATATGAAAGGCAAAGGAAAGAGAAGTTGAAAACTACAGTCTTGAATTAATTAAAGGGAAGGTGGAAAGGTAGGAGAGGAGATCTGAGAGTGGGAGGAGGCCTAGGCCAGTCGCTCTGAAAAATTCAAGAGAATAAACAAGGGAGAACAGAATAACTGTTAAAGACAAACACTGATATTATCCTGGTGATTAAGGTGACAGGCTGAAGACCTGAACTAGGTAGTGGAAGGATGAATATTTTTCTTAAAAGGACAAAAGCGGTGGGAGCAGGAAATATTTCATCTTTTTTATACTATTTCTAAGAACAAGACACCTGAAGTAAGCCAACCCAGTTAAAAGGAACAAAGCATCTCACAGATTGACAAAGCGCTTCAGGGAGCCTCTCCGTCAACCGGCCTGCCTTAACACTCACACTCGTGTGTCTCAGGCTCACCTGGAGTATTCGAGTAGCTTTTTGCTTGTAGTCAGCTAACTCTTGCTTAGAGGAGTCCAAGCTGGACTTCAGTGCTTTGACTTGCTGCTGTAGCTCATCCACTCTCTTCTTCTCCTCTGAGTGCTTTCTTTCTGCCAGCGTGACCGCTTCTGCCAAATTCTGACGTTCCACTTCCATTTTATTAAGGCGTGCAGCAAACTCACTCTGTGGCAGATTTTTATATCAAACTTACTATCATTTTGCTCTGAGAGAGTTTACAACCATCCATTTAGATAGCTTATGGGATTTATTAGCTCAGCCCATGAGACAGGGAGGTAAAAAAAATAAAGTTCTTCATTTGTTAGGAAGTGAAGCACTGGAACTCTGAGGCTGTGGTTCCCAAACATGGCAACGCATCAAAATCAATGAGCAAGTCTGTTAAAAATACAGCCAAAAAAAAACCCCCCCAAAAAAACAGCCAACCAAGGCCCTCCCTGGGCTCAACTGAATTGAAATTTCCAAGACTGGGCTTAGAAATCTGTTTTTTAATCGGTTTCCCAGGTGAATCTGATCACTTGAATGCCAGGTCTGATCTGATACTAACTGATCAATGAATAAAGGTCTACAGAAAACTAGAAAGTCTATTAGAAAACAAATGGAAGACACAGGTACTCAGCTTCTTCTTCTCTAACATCACAGCTAATGTTTTTCCTTTATTTCAAACTGTCTACTAAACTAGTCAATGTAATTTCTTCTTAGCATAAGAAACTTTAAAGGCACACTCTGAAGAACACAAGGTCTGTCCCTTACTAGCCTAAATTTAGTTCTGAGAATTATTTACATTTTATCCTTATTTTCAAAAGCTGTGTGTATGTGTTAGTTGCTCAGTCATGTCCAACTCTTTGTAATCCCATGGCCTATAGCCTGCCAGGTTCCTCTGTCCATGGGATTCTCCAGGCAAAAAATACTGGAGTGGGTTGCCATTTCCTTCTCCAGGGGATCTTCCCAACACAGGGATCAAACCTTGGTCTCCTGCATTGCAGGCAAATTCTTTACTGTTTGACTCAGAGCTGAAAAATCACTAAACTAGATGCAAAAATTCACTTAAGAGTATAATTCTAAATAAATATGCTGTACAATTTTCTCTTACAATAACAGAATCAGATTAACTTGGAATCAGAAAAAGCTTAAATAAAAAGAATAAATGAGATGCCTCAAATTAGCTTTTAATCAAATAATGGTAATGCTTATTGCACAGTCAAATTAAATGAAAAGATGTATGCATCTAATGAATACTAAGTGTTTTAAATTTTCAGCATATAAAAGTAAATACATTTAGCAAGGATCAAGAAAATATCCAAATATTTAGTCTTTGTCACAGAAAAAAAATCTTCTGAAATACACTGTAGAATTTTATTATAGTACATGTGCTATGAATGGTATAAAGTGATTCCTCCTCATACAAATAATAAAATAGCCGTGGGACTTCCCTGGTGGTCCATTGGCTAAGACTCTACACTCCCAATACAGGGGGCCCAGGTTCGATCCCCAGTCATGGAACTAGATCCCACATGCCACATCTCAAGATCTCACATGTTACAACTAAGACCCAGTGCAGCCAAGTAAATACGTAAATAAAAATAAATATTAAAAAAGGAAACAGAGCCCCGCTGTCCCCATTCTAACCTGCATCTGTTTGTAGCTCTCCTGTTCTCTCTTCAGAGTGGCATCTGCTTCATGCAGTCTCTCCTGAAGAGTTTGCAAAGCTTGATTCTGCAGGCTACTACCCTCACTGTGATCCTGTATTATTCTAAAGGAAAATACATCACTTGAAATAACTTGTTTCCACAGTATACAAGCGAAAAGGTAGAATAATTTTTAGAGCATCAGCAAATTAGCACACACAAAAAGACGGTTTTGACTAAAACATTCTTTGAGAAATCTTTTTCCCTTTTAATGGACTGCGATCTGTATTTTTAGGCATCCAAATACAAGCACGTGCCACATGTTATTGTATGTCAAAAGATTAATGACACTGCTCCTCAAATATTTTAAAATTCAGAATTTGCTAACAGTGCATCTCAAGATTCAAATACCATTTTTAATCACACACATTCCAGCATTAACCAAAAGCTACATTTTCCCCTCTTGCCAATTTCCAAAGGGAAACTTTCACGAGGTGGTATGACTGCCATGTTTAACATTAGGTGCCCTGCTAAGTATGCCGGCTCATTTTTCATCATTAACAGAATTGCTACCGTGACTTTTCAGTCCGTAAGGCTTCCAGTGCTTCTGTGCGAGCGCGCAGCAGCTGGTCAGCTTCCTGGAGCCTCACTTTCAGCACAGCCAGCTGGGAATCCTTCGCAGCCGCCGCTTCGGTCAGGTCGTCGAGTTGGGCTCGGAGTTCTCGAGTTATGCCATCAGCCTTTGAACGGTCAGCACTCCACTTCTCGCCTCTTGCTCTCGCTCGGTTTAATTCTATGTAAAAAAAACAAAGAAATGAAAAGAAAGAAGGAAATGTCTCCATGTAAGTAAGATGTAAAGATTCTCCTTTACCTATTGCCAAAATTAGGAGCTTACAAATATATTTGAATTTTTGCTCCAAGAGGGATCTCCATTTTTCAAGGCCAATACTCATATCTTATATTACAGTTGGTTGGTTGGAAAGGAGCATGAAGTTAGCTGCTTTTCTACAAATGTCTTTTTCATAAAGCATTTGGAAGCCAAACAGTAGACAGTGGAGAGCTCACAAGACTAAAACAGTCAGTGGATTTCTGGAGTTCTGCTCTAGATATGAAAGAATGCAAATCCAAATCAAGGGTGGACAATGTCTACCCCAATAGGATCAAAAGAAACAAAAAATCTGAAGATAAACACTGGAAAGGAATGTTTCTTTCCATTACTGTGGCCAAAAAAAAAAAAAAAATAGTTTGAATCTAGAAAGCTGGTGGTGCAGAAAGAGCAATGCAATATAGATCTCTATACCCCTGTCTCTTATACACATCTCAGCAAAGAACCCTGCTTTAGGTTTCTGTATTTTCCCTCTATGGGGTAAGCCTAAGTCCATTCATATAGTACTACATGAGACAAAAACTGCCATCTCAATTTTGCTTTTTAATCTTTTGGTACACTGTGTATATATGGTCATCTCCACAAACTTTGCACTTCACATATCATTTGGAAAGAACTGATAGATTAATGATACTCCCAGATAATCAAGGTAAAACACTATTTCACACAACTGTGTGGACATAGCGGGAAACAGCAATAAGTTAAATTATTTTTCCTTACCATTTTCGGGGTTAGTAGAAAGTAGACTAATTTTTGTTATTAATTTGACTAAATCAGACGAATTCTCAAGAGGTGGGCAGTGTGGTTAAGGATACAGAGTCTGGCATGAGACAGACCAGGGTTCTAATCCTGGCTCTGCCACCTTACGAGTCACAGCAAGCTACTTTCCTTCTCCACACCTAGATTTCTTCAGACTGTAGAATTCCATCTGTAATTGTAAGCCTGACAGCAAAAAATCACTTTGCTTTAAATACAGAAGCAAACTGTACAGGGTCTCTGGGAAATATTTCTATGCCTAAATTAGTCTGGGAAAGAGTGAAGCTTCTGAAGTCAGTTTAACAAGTCTTAATATATCTTCCTGCTCACGGTGTCTAAAGGATGACCAAATAAACCAGCATTCTGATTCAGGTGAATGACATGTGGCATTTCCAAATCTCTATTTCCATGAAAATACTACTCTACAAGTCTCGTCCAGGATATTCCTAACAGTTTAAATGCAATCGAGTTTTTAGGATATTTTTTGAAATGCTACACTCCTAACCCTGGATAATTTAGATAAGGCTCTACCTTCTTGAGTTTCCTTGGACCTCTGAAGTAATGAGGCCATTTCTTGATTTAAATTCTGAACTTCATTCCTCAACAACTGGTTCTCCAGGCGAAGGTTAGACAGTTCATGTGATTTGCCATCATCATTAGGCACTGGGTTGGGATCAGTACAGGCAGCATTTGATAATACATTTTCCTTTGAAGAATCTTCGTGGGCCTCATGGCCAGAATCTGAATCATGAGAGGCTGCTGTAAGAAAGCAAATACATCTTTGTAACATTGGAACACTCCTTACATATGCATTCGTAGCTTACTGCGGTAGAACATCTTCTGGTTCAAGGTAACTGCTACACTAAAACACCATAAAAAAATCAACTTAAATTCTTAGGGGACTTCCCTCTGATGAAATTTCATTCTCACACATAGTCTCTAGATTTCTAAGGACCCTCAATGGATACAATGAATGAATAGTGATAAAGAACAGATAGAAGAATATAGTTCTGGGAAAGGGAAAAGCAGAGATAATTTATGCCCTGGGGTTTAGGTAAAAACGGTTTTGGTCTCCTTTTTGTCTATGAATCATTTTTGAAAACAAGCACTGAAAAATAATGGAAAGGAATACAAGCAGAGCTGTGGGTTTCAAGGCAGTGAGTAATAACAGGTCAAGACAATCTGTTACACACCAAACTGGAATCAACATTGCCTTACCCAAAGATAGACTCGTGAATTCAGATACTCATTGTTCTGGATTTATCTTGTTTCTAATTTGTTACTAAATATGATGCAAATACACTTTTCACTTGCTCCACCAAAATTAAGTATGTGCTAAAAAAATGAACCATATCTAAATGAAAAATTTTCTCAACATCTTTAGTGATCAGGGACGTGCAAATTAAAACCACAAGAAGAACCAATACACACCTGCTAGAAGGCTAAAATTAAGACAACACAAAATGCTGGTGAAGATACGGGCCAACTGGAACTCACAGACTGACTGCTGACGGCAGTATAAGCGACTGGGGAAAATGGGAAAAGCTTTCCCAGCTTCTTATTAAATTAAACATGTGCCTACCACCTGACCCAGTAACTCCACTCCTGAGTATTTATTGAAGAGAAATAAAAACATTTTCCCACAAAGAAAAGGACAAAAATGTTCACAGCCACCTTTATTCACAAAAACCAAAAACTGGAAACTACCGCAATGTCCAAAAAAGAGTGGATGAACCGTGGTGTATCAATACTACAGTAAAATACCACACAATTAAAAAAAAATTAATATACTCAATAACATGAGTGACTCTCACTAACACGTTCAATAAAAGAAGTCAGGTAAAAAAATATTCACACTGTATGATCTCACTTTTTGCTGGCAAACACGCAGTTTCAGAACAGGCAAAAAGTAATCTAAGGTGAAAGAAATGGTAACAGTGGGTGCATGAGGGAAGGGTGGGAAGATTAACTAGAAAAGAACATGAGGCACTCTCTGTGGCAAAGGAAATGTTCTTTATCACAATAAAGGTGTGAGTTCCACAGGTATAGCTATTTGTATTAATACAACTAAGATTTGCACATTCCAGTATATATAAAAATGATGAGACAGAGGAAACTTGAATACTGACTAGGTATTGAGGTGAAGCCACTCAGTCATGTCCGACTCTTTGTGACCCCGTGGACTGTAACCTACTAGGCTTTTCCGTCCATGGGATTCTCCAGGCAAGAATACTGGAGTGGATTGCCATTTCCTTCTCCAGGGGATCTTCCCGACCCAGGGATCGAACCTGGGTCTCCTGCATTGGAGGCAGACGCTTTAACCTCTAAGCCACCAGAGAAGTTGACTAGGTATTAGAGGATACTAAGGAATTATTGGAGCTTCCCTGGTAGCTAAGATGATAAAGAATCTGCCTGTAATGCAGGAGACCTGGGTTCGATCCCTGGGTCAGGAAGATCCCCTAGAGAAGGGAATGGCAACCCACTCCAGTATTCTTGCCTGGAGTATNTGACTAGGTATTAGAGGATACTAAGGAATTATTGGAGCTTCCCTGGTAGCTAAGATGATAAAGAATCCGCCTGTAATGCAGGAGACCTGAGTTCTATCCCTGGGTCAGGAAGATCCCCTAGAGAAGAGAATGGCAACCCACTCCAGTATTCTTGCCTGGAGTATTTCATGGACAGAGGAGCCTGGTGGGCTATAGTTCATGGGGTTACAAAGAGTCAGACATGATTGAGCAACTAACACACATACAAGGAATTATTACATTTTTATGGTGATAATGGTGTGAATGTTTTTAAAATTTATAATTTTAGAGTTAATATTTAGAGAAGAAATGATATGAGATCTGTGATTTACTTCAAAATAATTCTGTGGAGGGTAGAAGTAAAGAAAGACATTGAAAATGAGAGGGTATAAATTAAACCAGAATGGCTACAAGCTATTTGATTATCATCATGGGATAAACTGTTGTATGGGGGTGGAGGGGAATGATCAATCTCTACTTTGATATATTTGAAATCTCTAAAATAAAGACATTTTTAATGAATAAAAAATGAGAGAGTTTTAAAAGTTACTTTCAATTTTATAAGATTTTAAAAAGATATAACGTATATATCCAAGCCTATAAGATATATCTAAAGCAGTATTTAGAAGGACATTTATAGCCTTAAATATTTATATTAAAAATGAAAAAAGGAATTAATGAGTTATGTACCCATCATAAGAATTAAACAGTAAACTAAACCTAAAGAAAGCAGAAATTAATAATAAAGACCAGAAATGAACAAAACAGAAAAGAAACATACTAGAGAGACTTGACATGATCAAAATCGATTTTCTGAGAGAAACACTATAAACTACATTGTCAATACATTTTAAAATCTACATGATGCTGAAACCAATCAAACTGTACACTTTAAAAATGTGCAATTTATTATATATCAGTTATATTTCATTAGCACTGTTTAAAAAAAATAAGCATTTAGCACAGTGCCAGATTTTGGTATTCCTCAGGTAGTATTTGTGATCAAGCGTTGATTTCTGCAAGGTTACTATAAATGATTAGTGTCTGTGTTAAAATTTCAGCTGTGACCACATCATTTTCCTAAAATTCAATAAATATAATCCTCCCCAAAGTATATGAAATACACAAATTCTTAGGGAAAAAAATGTAACTTACCAAAAACATTTAAAGAAATGGAAGATCACTTGAATCAATAATTAAATCTTTCACTAAGAACAGCCCAGACCCTAATGGTTTCACTAGTGAGTTTCAGCAAACATTTACTGAAAGTTAAGTTTGGTTTTAGGTTTAAATAAAATAAACCAACTGATCTGTATACCATATCAGTATTAAGGAAAAAGACTGTGATATCTAAATACAGGAAAAACTGCTAAAGTTCAACATAAAAACTCAAACTAGAAATACAGAAAGACATCCTTGACCTGATAAAAAGTACCTAAGGAAAACCTAACACAGACTGAAACAGTGAAAGCATTCTTTTTAAGACAAGGAACAAGACACACACAGTTGGTTTTCAAGTACTCACCAATGCAATAAGGCAAGAAAAAGATTTTTTAAAAAGATAAAATGGTTAAGCAGAAAAGTCATTATCCACAGATGATATTATTGTGTTGCTGAAAATTTAAATGAATGTACAGAAAAATATGAAGCCTAAGAGGTGTCTAGGTTGCTGCATATGTGTGCATGCTTGTGTGCATATTTACATAAACCGATATATAGCAACCAACAGAGAGTAAAAAATTTTAAAGCATACTATTTATAAGTATTTTTTAAAATATAAACTACTCAGGAATAAAACTAACAAAAGTATGCAAGACCGTTATGGAAGAAACAAAACCTTAATCAAAGACATCTAAAAAATAATTATACCATGTTAATAAGTTAAAAGATTCTACATTGTAAAAATGCTGATTCTCACCAAACTATCTATGTAGAAGCAATGGACTCTCAATAAAAAGACCACAGAATTTTTGTGGAACTTGGTAAGTTCTAAGATGCATATGGAAGTACAAAAGTCCAAGAATAGTCTATATCAAGAACTTCTATTTACTGAGTCATAGAAAGAGTAAAAACATATGATAAAACTGGAGGAGGAGAAGAAAGAACTGTCATATACCTTTATATATAAAGAGTTATCTATGAAGCAATAAGAAAAAAGACAATGCTTCCACAATACTCTGACTATAATCTCAACTGCTGCATTTACTACACTACACGTAGATTATCTGTGTACAAGTGTATCTCATCTAATAAACTATAACCCATTCAATTCTGTATCCTGCTCATTAGGGTCTCAATTATTTTTTGTAAAATTAATCAAAAAATAGTTGAGAAGAAATTTAGGACTGCTTGCACTTAAATCTGCCAACAAAGGTCCGTCTAGTCAAAGCTATGGTTTTTCCCGTGGTCATGTATGGATGTGAGAGTTGGACTGTGAAGAAAGCTGAGCGCCGAATTGATGCTTTTGAACTGTGGTGTTGGAGAAGACTCTTGAGAGTCCCTTGGACTGCAAGGAGATCCAGCCAGTCCATCCTAAAGGAGATCAGTCCTGGGTGTTCACTGGAAGGACTGATGCTGAAGCTGAAGCTCCAATACTTTGGCCTCCTCATGCGAAGAGCTGACTCACTGGAAAAGACCGTGATGCTGGGAGGGACTGGGGGCAGGAGGAGAAGGGGATGACAGAGGATGAGATGGCTGGATGGCATCACTGACTCGATGGACGTGAGTCTGAGTAAACTCCAGGAGCTGGTGATGGACAGGGAGGCCTGGCGTGCTGCGATTTCACGGGGTCGCAAAGAGTCGGACACGACTGAGCGACTGAACTGGAACTTAAATCAACTGCCAGTGCATGTGTCTGTCTTGAAAGCCCAAAACCCATCTCTTTACCACTTTTTTGTCTTGAAATACAAGAAACATTTTGTTCACCAAGAGCCAAGACTATGTGGTAGTTGTTTAGCTGCTCAGTTGCATCCAACTCTTGAGACCCCAGCACTGCAGACTGCCAGGCTCCTCTGTCCATAGGATTCTCCAGGCAAGAAAACTGGAGTGGGTTGCCATTTCCTTCTCCAGGGGATCCTCCCGACCCAGGAATCAAACCCAGATTTCCTACACTGCAGGCAGATTCTTTACCAACTGAGCTACAAGGGAAGCCCAAGACTGTGTAAGAGGCTTTAACATTTAAGAACACAAGAAGCTACCATGAATTATCAGCTCTATAAAGAATCCCTGCAAGAACTTATCATGTTCATTGTTGTTTTAAAATGTCTCCTAGGTATACAAATTAGCCAAATCATCATGTAAATATCATTTTTGCAGGTGAGAAGGTGTACATTTTGAGGTAATTTCATAGGAAATGAAACAACTGAAAACCAGAATTCAAAGTTTTTAGTTCACTACTAAGTCAATGCCTTCAACTCTCCAACTTGGATCAAAGTTCAGTTTCTTACGCTCTACTTTCAGGGAAAGCAGGGGGAAAAACACACCAAAAAAACCTCACAATCCAGAATGTAAGTGAAGTACAGCCTCCTGTCATTTTTATAATACAAATGACAAAGAGAAATGAACTGGAGACATTTCCAAATCCAAAATTATGTTTTCTTCCAGATTTCAAAATGTTCTGGGTAAAGTTACCCACAGACAACATTCGAAAGTCCCTACTATAACCGTATACTGACTAGCACTGTTCCATGCTGTCTCCCTTGTTCATGCCACACATTTCAGAGAGCCTGCCCTTCTACCAACAGGGAGGTAACAAGTGCCTCCCGCCATCCCCCCAGATGATGACAAACGCCGCCAGAACATTTTAGGCTATGATAACACATCCAGTTTGGTTAATTCTAAATCAAACAGAGGCCTAATTAACTACCGTGGCTTTGGCTCCCAGAAGGATTTTCTTCAACGGCTTTGACGGTGGTTACACTGGTGTTCACGGAACTGACGCTGGATGTCTGAGAACTCTGCAAGACAGGGGTTTTGGCCCTTTCTTTTTTGACTTCCACTTTCCCGGTAGGCTCCTTCTGGGAACTATTAAGAAAATCAAATAGCAGCTCATCATCAGGTTCTGACTTTTTCCTTCGAACAAATTGGGATGAAGGCCTAGGAGCAGATGCATTTTCAACAGGATGGGAGGTCTCCCCCAAAGTCCTAGATCCTTTTACATTTGCAATCCCAGCTAAGATGGTGGCTTTTTGATTTCTAATGTTATCAGCTGCTGAGGCAATGTAAGTCCTTTTAGATCCTGTCTGGTAAGTCAAGTCCGTGTTTTGCTGGTGAAGTTCAGCACAGTCAGTATTCTTGCCATAAATGATGTTGCTGGTGCCCTCTTTTCTACTGAGAGCTGTGGCAGCCCCTTGATCAACTCTGTTTAAAAGATCTTCTGCCTTTCCAGCTAGATCAGCAAACCAGGACATGATGGGAGCAGAATAATCCTGTTGGTGAACCTGTAAAAAGGACGTAAAAGGATCAGTGTGGCAGAACAAAGAGGCTAAGACCAACCTCTGGAGTCAAGACAGTCCCGGGTTGGAAAGCCTAACCTGTTTCCTACTACGTAACTTCGAGCAAACTATTTAACTGAAACACTTCACCTAGAAAATGAGGAAAATAAGTGTACTTATACTATTGGATGGTTTTCAGATGAAACAATACACTAAAAAACATTTTGAAAATGCCAAGCACATAGTAGGCGCTCATTTTAGTAGTTGTTGTTACTACAACTACCACTACTACCATCATTCTTATTTCAACGATGTATAAATCTTGATGTAAAAAAGCCACTGAATGTCAAATAATATGGCAAAATCCCAGGACAACCAAATAAAAATAATTTTCTGCAGTTTGTTGTAAAGTGCTAAAACTTGAAGAAACTTCTGATTAACACAAAAGCTACTTCATTGTTAAACTGCAACACTATCATGGATAATTTAGGTGTGCATATTCACATTTAAAACACACCTCCAATAATTTGGATTCTCTGTACCTATCATATGCACATTAGGCTAAGTTCCAAATAAAACAAGGTGATAGCATAGCCATTCATTTTGATACATATACTTGGGTACTTATCTAGTGCCACAATGAATCAAAATAATGAAATAACTAGCTTCCATGACATAGGAGAGTAGTATATAAAAAAGTCAACAACCATCTCTTGAATGTGCACACTGTTTCTCTGGCCTGCGGTGCTGGCATTCTTTCACAATTAACTCTTTCGTTCTTGGTCTTCACCCAAATGTCAACTGCTTCAAAACCAGCCCTTTCTTCCCATCTAAATTAGGTTCTATCATTGTCTGTACACACACCATTCTCTTCCCTGACAGCCCTTCATGTTTTATATGTATTTTCCCCCTCTCTTGGGGAGGAGAGGAAGAGAGTGGGTAGATAAAGGCCTTGTCTTTTGCTCACCAGTGAATTCTCAGCATACCGTAGGCACCATAAATACTGCTGAATGGAATTAATTTTTGTTAGATGCCCTGCAAACATTATCTTTAGCACACATAATTTTCACAACCACATTCTGTGTTAAGTAGCAGTACCCTCCTTTTTTTTCCATTAAAAAAAATGTGGGGGGAAGGTTGAGAAAGAACCCAGAGTTTAGACAGCAGCTCAGACAGGCAAATCTAAGTCAGCCAAACCCACTTTTAACCCCTGCCTTCTCAATCTAGCCTACCAGTATCTGAATAACCTAAAGAAGAAACTCGCCCCCTAAACCTGTTCCTTACAAAATGGGATGATTACATGACCGTGTATTTCACAGAGTTCATGTAAATCAAATGAAAATGGAAGTGACATACTCCCAAACATATAAAACTCCCTACAAAGTATTTATTATTCCCAAGTAAACACTGGTGGTAATTAGGGGGCAAATTATCTCTCCTGATAAGGCGATCAAAACATACTTAATAATTTCTTCCATCTTGCCTCCCATCTTAAAGTCTTAAAGGACTTTCAAACAAAAGCCTGTGCCTTAGGACTGAGTACCCAATTAAAGGTTAAGACGGGCCCTGGGCATTTCCTCCATGGACAAGAGAAGAACTCTAGCAGACTTCCGAGGTGAACTTCTGAGGTCATTCTGCCCAGTAAATAAACGGCACACACCGAGGTGAAGAAACAGGGCGAGAGGGCGTGGGACGGGGACGGGTCGGCCGACGGCGGGGGCAGGGCCTGCTCGCTGGCCAGGTGTCAACACGGAGGAAGGGAGGCTGGGGGTCAGCTGGTCGGTCCCCTTGAGTCTGTTGTCGGGATCTCAGGTAGGCGAGTCCAGACTCCCAACTTTGCTTCCCACCCACTTCGTTGAGCCTCCAGAGGGGGAAGACGGGCCAAACCAGGCTGAGGTCGCGGAGGCAGGAAAGGGGAGGGCACCAAGCAACGTCCGTGGAGATCCAGGGGGGCTCCCTTGCCCTCTTCTTGAGCCCCTAGCAGGGCAGAGAGACCAGGATCTCTGCCAAGAGGCTGCCGCCCCCGCCTCTAATGCCGTTAACGCCCCAAAGGAACCCATCGGGCCGTAGGGCCCCCGCAGCCGCCTCACCTGAGGGCTCTGCAGCGGCTGCACCGCGGCCAGATCACCCTCCCGGGCTGCCCTTCAGCAGCGGGCCGGGAGAGGGCTCAGGTTGAGTAGCCCGGTCCCGGATCTGCCACGGCCCAGCTACTCTTCCGGGAGACGTGGAAGAGCAGTGAGGACCCCAAAACAGAGTGCCTTCCGAGCTGCCTGAGCGGCCAGGAGCCTAGAGCAGCCACCTGGAGGCGACTCAGGCGGCAGCGCCGCCAGCTGCGGGGTCCTCGCGCCTGGC
>SJYX01016392.1:12542-24954 GCA_006410675.1 Oreotragus oreotragus | reverse complement strand
GACCTGGTACCAAACAAACAAATAAAAATAAATATTTTTAAAAAGGAAATTGAAGCTGTGAGAACTTAAATGATCTACTAGGTGGTGGAGCCGAGATTCACACTCAGCTTTATTGTATATCAAGTGAATACTTCTTGTTCTGTGTCACGATAACATTTTTTTCTATGTTGGCTTTTTAGTGTGACAGAGTCAGGTTTTCTGTTCACTTTGTGTGTGGGGAGGTGGGTGTGTGCATTTGCAACTTGACTCTTTCACAGTAAGCCAACCAATGTATAAATAAGCTGAAACTGAGGACAATTTCTGAAACATTGCTAAACTACAATATAATTCCTAAAGAATCACCAGAGCATAATATATTGAATCTGTTCAAATGAAAACAATAAAAAACTAGAGTGATTAAGGTTGTCAGAAAAATTATGTCGCGAGTAAGAACAGTGGGACTCTCTCTCATTAAACGTATTGCTGTGAGTGGTCTATGATTACAAGTTAATTTACACTTTTGTACCAATAACCATGACAAAATCATTCTATATTATTAACATAGATTTCACATGAAAATTGTGCTACATTTTTGGGGAAAAAAAAGATACACTTTTCTTCTTTTGATATTTAGTGGTATGATATTTGCTTCTCATGCTTACCCACCTCTATTCCATGATTATCACCATTGAAATGATTATGTGTGTGCATAGTTGCTTCAGTCATGTCTGACTCTTTGCAACCCCATGGACTGCAGCCCAACAGGCTCATCTGCTATGGCTTTTTCAGGCAAGAATACTGGAATGGGTTTCCATTTCCTACTCCAGCAGATCTTCTTGACCCAGGGATCGAACTCCTGTCTCCTGCATCCCCTGCATTTGCAAGCAGATTCTTTAACACTGAGCCACCTAGGAATAATCAAATGCTAATGAAATAAGCATATAATTATATTTTTAATAGATGTACTACCATTTAGTGAACTATTACTGCTGTTTGTCAGGTGAACTAATCAGAAAGACAAATATTTTAGGGAAACATTTTTAAGTGCTTTCAGCTTTAGCAAAGTGTTTATACATCCATTGAATCAATTGAATACCCTTCTAGTTACTTTTCAAAGCTAATGTTGCCCACACTTTGCTCTTGAGCTTCACTTATTTTTACTGGCTAATGCCAGAATATAGTAATACAGTGGAATGGTGCTACAGGGAACCCTGATCCCAAAATACCCTGCAGGTAAGGACAGAGAATGCTAGGGAAGAGATTAAGTTTCTCCAGAGATACTTTGGGGGCATTTACAAGCTTCCTTTGGGATTGGCTCACAACAAAAGAGACACAAAATAATAGTGGCTACAACAAGAATTTATGGTAAAATTTAGAAATAGATCATCCAGGGCTAGTATTGTTGAATTTAAAAAAAAAAAATGCACAATGTGAGATTTGCGAGTTAAGTTTTATTTGGGGCAAAATGAGAGCTGCAGCCTGGGAGACAGCACCTCGGATTGCTCTGAGAAACTGCTACAAAGAGGTAGGGGAAAAGGACAGCATATATGTGACATTGATAAAGTGGGAGCACATGCAATCAAGCACATGTTTTTGTGTAGAAAGTTTCTACTGCTTTTACAAAGCATCTGCTAGTTACGAGGAACAGTTGTCACCATGAAGGAGTTTAGTGTTTTTCTAGATCTGAGGAGACACAAGAACTGTCTCATAAAATCAGCTCCTGAGAATAACTAACTATCTGAAGACCTGTCCTTCCAATTTTCCCCGCCAAGCACAGAGGCCTCATTTCCGCTGTTCACCCTGAAATCCTTTGGGGGTGTTGAAGGTCACCAGCTGTAGCAGCACATGATTTAATCCTTGCAGAGGTAGATGGCAAGTGCCAATTTGCAGATGACAGTATGGTGGCTCTGCTGACCAAGTCTTCAGGTCTTGAGACCCCTCTTAGATTCTGTGCCATAACATTTTTCTTTTATAAAGATTTCTTTATGTGGACCATGTTTTTAAAGTCTTTATCGAATTTGTTACAATATTGCTTCTGTGTTATGTTTTGTTTTTTGGCCACAAGGCATGTGGGATCTAAGCTCCCTAACAGGAATTAAACCTGCACCCCTGGAAGGTGAAGTCTCAACACTGGACCACCAGGGAAGTCTCCGTCCCATAATTTTTAAAAGTATGTTATCACAGTCCAAGATGATGCTCTAGGAATTACATCCATATTTTCACTGGCAAAACAGAAGGAGGAAAGAAAGAACAAAGAAAATAAATAAAGAAAAAGACAATAAAATGTAAAAAAAAAAAAAAAGAACAGCAGAAAGGTGTCATAGTGATGGTCAAAAATCATTAGATTTCTCAAAATGCATCCCAAAGAATTTATGGGAACGAACTTGCAAATGTTGCCCTTTCCCTCCATCACCACTGGAAACCTCTATTATTTTGCAGATTTTCAGAAGCAGTTGCACAATGGTAGAGAACACTCATACAATTTAACCATCTGTACACAATGAGCCTCGATTAATAAACCCTTCAGCAGTCCATTTGTACTTACTCTTTCCTTAGAATAGCTATTCTACCCCAAAAGAAATTGACAGTTGGTGAATGTCATCTGTAGGGTTCCTCACTTAGGAAGATAGCTATGTAAGTGGAAGACATCGCAAGGTTTTAAAGTAAATGAATTGAAAGTCAAGTTCAGACCTTCACCCCATAAGAAACCTTTGCAATTATACAAGAACTAAGTCTCAGTTAAAAAGTAGACTTTTAAGTTGATAGGAAAAAATGAAACACTTCGAGCTAGTGCTGCATCAACAGGAAACAACAGTACAAGCTTTTTAGGGCAAAAAATTGCAAAAATTGTTACAGCACATGTTCAATGGCTCTTTTTTAGATACTTCTGACTGGAGGAGAGAAAGCTACTTAGACTAAATCAGGCACAACTAGAAGTTCGTAAGAGGTTTATGTGTGTGTGTGTGTGTGTGTGTTTAATAACCTTCCATTCTGCATAACTTTTGAACTATTTAAATATTCTTAGGACTGAGCCTTGCATAATCTACCCTCTTCTCACCTCAGGAAGAAAAAAAAAAAGGAATGAAACATACACACAAGCACATTAAGATTGCTTCAGTTCTATCATTCCCATAAATTGCATACTTTGGGGCCACAAAATCCCTTAATTTGGTGATTCTGGAAGCAAATAGAAAAAGTATCATTTTATAGCATTGTGATGGGAAAAAAGAAGATGTTTCTTATCCAGTGGCCTCACGATGGATCTGATCCTATGAATTTCTCCCCTCAAATCTGCCTTAACTGACAGCTAGACAAGCTGCTGAGCATCTCACCCAGGCATCTCACCTGAGATTCTGATCCTTCACTTGGGGTTTCCCTTGTTCCTTTTGTTATATTTTCCAGGCATTCTTTGGGGCTTCCCAGGTAGCTGAGTGATAAAGAATCCACCTGTCAATGCAAGGAGTCATGGGTTTGAACCCTGGATCAGGAAGATCCCCGGATCAGGAAGATCCCCTGGAGGAGGGCATGACAACCCACTCCAGTATTGTGACCTGAAAAATCTCACGGACAGAGGAGCCTGGCAGGCTAGAGTCCATGGGATGGCAAAGAGTCAGGCACTACTGAGCATGCATGCAAACCCTCTTTATGGCTCATTCAGAACTCTTTTCAGGAATCAGTGAATTCTTAAAAATCATGGTCTGATATCTGCAGATTAAATATCTTACATAAATGAAGTGTTATAATGTCAGCTTTACCTTTCTTATTTTTAAATTATTCTTTTATGTTCTGTAAACTTCCTCCATCAATCACTGAAATTTCATTGACATTTGGGTTCACTTTTTTATTGATGTTGCTTTTGAAATATATGAACCAGCAATCCAAAATGTGATAATATATTTATGCTAGATAAATATTTTCTAGAGGATTCCACAAAATATGATACTGAACTGTTTCACTGAATTAAGGTATGCCAAGCAAAAATAACCTAAAGTTTTACATTATACTTTAGTAATATCCCTCGTTTTGTCTTTCATTAGCACATCTGCAGTTTACGTGAAGTATGCCTTTAAAATTCTCTGTTTTTCTTTTACATGGTCATTTTCCTATTTGTAAAAATCCCTTGTAGCTCAGCTGGTAAAGAATATGCCTGTAGTGCGGGAGAGCTGGGTTTGATCCCTGGGTTGGGAACATCCCGGGAAAAGGGAAAGGCTATACCCATTCCAGTTTTCTGGCCTGGAGAATTCCATGGATTGTATAATTTCTGGGGTCGCAAAGAGTCAGACACGACTGAGCGACTTTCACGCCCACTTTCTCTCACTTTCATTTGGCTTCTGTATTTAAGCTAAACTCAGTGACTTTTTCTTTTGGTAACGCTATTCTTCATAACCTTGCTTTTCTTCAATCAGTTTTCTTTAAGCATTGTATCATTGTTTCACTGTCCATAAAATTGCTTGGTTCTTCTGAACAGGTGGTTTGAATTGAAAATATGTACAAGGTGCCACAGTGACTCTGAGAATTTGTCTGCTTTTAAGGTCACCAAGCACAGGAGATATGGGTTCAGTTCCTGGGTTGGGAAGATACCCTGAAGGAGGGCATGGCAACCTACTCAAGTATTCTTGCCTGGAGAATCCCAAGGACAGAGGAGCCTGGCGGGCTATGGCGCATAGGTTGCAAAGAGTCAGACACTGAAGTGAGTGAGCATAGTGAACAGCACAGCGCAGCACAAGGTCGTCAAGAAATAGAACATGTATAGAAGAGATGATAAATCCCTCTCAGTCACTCGTGTCTGACTCCGCGGCCCCATGGGCTGCAGCACGCCAGGCTTCCCTGTCCATCGTCAATTCCTGGAGCTGGTTCAAACTCATGTCCATCGAGTCGGCGATGCCATCCAACCATCTCATCCTCTGTCATCCCCTTCTCCTCCTGCCTTCAATCTTTCCCAGCATTGGGGTCTTTTCCAGTGAGTCAGTTCTTCACATCAGGTGGCTAAAGTATTGGAGTTTCAGCTTCAGTTTCAGTCCTTCCAATGAACATTCAATACTGATTTCCTTTAGGATTGACTGGTTTGATATCCTCCCAGTCCAAGGGACTCTCAAGAGTCTTCTGCAACACCATAGTTCAAAAGCATCAATTTTTGGTTATAATTGTTTTAAATTCAGCAAAGAAATGTTATGGATACAATGACCACTTTGGGTGAATTCCTAGAAGCTATCTCTACATGCACTAGGGTGTTGAATTCAAATATTAGAGAACAAGATATTCTACATAAAAGCATTACAAATAATCGAGACTGAGTTTTTTATGCATCAGTGTTTTTCAGGCAAGAAAATTATGCATTAAGTTTATAATAAAATGTTTTTGTACAGTCTTCTAGGACCTCTATCTCACTCATAAACCCCACATTCAGGCTCTACGGGATCCTGCTTTTATGTCTTCTTCTAGTTACATTCACATCCCTAATGGCACACTTTAATCATTATTTCATTATGCATTTTAGATAGTATCTACTAATACTGTAGATACTATCTAAAATGCATAATAGTATCTACTAATACTGTGGCTTCCCTGGTGGCTCAGAGGTTAAAGCGTCTGCCTGCAATGCAGGAGACCTGGGTTCGATCACTGAGTTGAGAAGATCCCCTGGAGAAGGAAATGACAACCCACTCCAGTATTCTTGCCTGGAGAATCCCATGGACAGAGAAGCCTGGTGGGCTACAGTCCATGGGGTCGCAAAGAGTTGGACACGACTGAGCGATTCACTTACTTACTCACTTACTAATACTGAAAAGAAAATATAAGGAATTAAAGTTTGGGCACTCATTGTTTGTTGATAAATATTCAGGTTGCTTCCAGTTTGAGGCTGTTACAAATAATAAGACAGTGGATATTCTTTTTTGTGGACCTCATTGTTTTTTTACAATATATAGACATTTGTCTCCAATGTATGTATGCTTGTTTATTACTTAGTTTGGCTGAGTTTTAGGCTCACTAGAAATGACATCATGATACAATAAGTGTTCTGGGAGTCTCCTTTTACCATTAAGCATTTGTCTCCAGGGTTCATCTATGTTATGACATGCAACTGATTTTCTTTTAACATAGCTCTTACAGACAGCCATCATGCTAAACTATCTTACTATTTTAAAATATCTATTTGTTTATCTTTATATATATTGATAGAAAATCATATAATCTTCAAATAATAACTGTCCTGATTCTTCCTTTCTAATCCTTATTCCTTGAATTTGTTTTTCTTGCTGTTGCATCCTCTAGAATGCCAGTACATTTGGAGAAAAAACAGTGATAGTGACATTTGTGACTTGCTCCTGATTTTTAAAAAAACCTTTTAATATCTTTATGTTAAAAAAAGAATTAATTCATTTATAGTAAGCCCTGTTTTTCTTTTTCCCCATATTTCATATTCATTTAATGTCTTTCATCTCCTATTGGTTGTCTTTCTAATTAAACATGTATTTTTCAAGCTTATTTATCAATACCTATTTAACTTGGTAAGGTAATACCCCTGGTGAAACAAGGATCATTAGTTTATTTATACTTCCTTTTCCTTCTTATTTATATTGCCCTTGCAATTCAATTGGTGTACCTTAACAGACTTCTTTAAGAAGACTAGAATGGGAAAAGATGAATGTATCTCTTCATGTAACAATGTGACAATCTTTTTCTCTATGAAATGTTCTGGTAACTGAGTAACTGGCTTAATTTCATAGACTACAAAATGTGAAAACTATATCAACATGATCCTCTACTCATGCTATTGCAAAAACAAAAATCAAACAAACAAAAAAACTTTGCGTCTATTTCCTCCCCTGGGCTAAGCCATTTTTCTCAATGATCACCACTGCAGGGCTTATGTTCCAGTATTAGTGAACACTGTTTTCTTTTTGTTAGTGTATACAAGAGTGGAAAGTTCCCTCTCCTTTGAACAGAATAGTAGATCCTTGGTTTTAATTTATAAAGCTCTTCATAAAGGTCTAAGTATAATGGAGATAAATCTATACAGACTCATTTAGAGCCCAGTCCCAAGTCCTAAACTCTGGGAGATGGTGAAGGACAGCCTAATGTGCTGCAGTCCATGGGGCTGCAAAGAGTATGGCACTACTTAGTGACTAAAAAACAGCCTTAAGTTTTCATGAGGTCTCATACCAAACTGCCTCCTGCCTTTCCTTACAACTGTTTAATTACAGGAAATGGATGTTCATTCCCAAACAGGACATCCTGCACTCACATGCATGCTAAGTAGCTTCAGTTGTGTCCAGCTCTTTGCAACCCCATGAACTAACTGTAGCCTCTGTCCATGGGATTCTCTAGGTAAGAATACTGGAGTGGATATGCATTCCCTTCTCCAGGGGATCCTCCCAACTCAGGGGTCAAACCCAGGTCTCCTGCATTGCAGGCAGATTCTTTATCATCTTAGTCACCAGGGAAGCCATTGGACATAGTCCTATAAGACTTTAATTATTGTCAACAAGAGTTGACATCTATGGGGTCAATGAAGATAATATGCACAGAAATCCCACTTCCACCCAGTACTAATGAGAAGCCCAACTCTGGGTATCATTGGAGGTTCAATGCAAAACTTGGCTTTCTACTTCTACCAGTTGCTGATATTGGTTTCCTGGGTATGACTGTGGGCAGGCAATGCCACGTATTAGAGAGAATATGGACGTTTCATATGTTGTTGGTAGGAACGCACAATCATTTTGGAAAATAGCTTGCTTCCTAAAAAAAAAGATGAACTTAAAGATGACACAAGTACACTCTTCCTGGGTAAAAGCATATGCCCACACAAAATTATGCACACAGTTGTTCCTCACAGCACTACTTGGAAAATGGAAACCAAAATATCCACCCACAAAAAGATAAACGGATATGCAGATGATGGTATATCCGTAAGATGGAACACTCTCCAGCAATGTAAAGGAATAGAAGATATTTTATTGATACACAAGGAGATGAATGAACCTTAGAATTGAAGCTGAAATTTGCCAAGCAAAACAGAATAATCTTGTATGAGTCCATTCTTATAAAACCAATGCATGCGATGGAACTGGACTGAAAGTTCATTAGAGCTTATCTGGGGTCAGAATGAGAGACTGGGGCAGTAAGGATACTTGACAAATATCATAAGGAAACTTGTGAAGATGATGGATCTGCTGTCTTAATTGTGGTGATATTTTCATGGGTGTATACATATGGCAAAACTCATCATACTGTACACTTTAAATATGTGCAATTAGTTTAATGTCGATTATACCTCAGTAAAGCTGTTAAAAAAGAACTATGGGTGAGTCCATACTACAGTTTCTGGGCCAATTACCCCAAACCCTTAGAGATAAAAGGGTTTCCCTCCCTGAAGTCGAGGGCCCCCCTCCCCTCGGCCTCCCAGAATGACTGACAGGGGAAATTTGATTTTCTTCAAGGAAAACTCTGCCCTCACCTACAGAGCTATGCTCTGTTCCTTTGTCCCTCAAAAGAAAATCAAACAATAATTCAACATCAGAATATTTTGTAATATCTTGGTTATTCATTCTCAAGACCCCATGTGAGCATCAAAAAGACCAGAATAGTCTGGATTCAGCACAATACTTTTCTGTCTCTCTTATTCCATCCAAAGCTTCAAAAAAAAGTTTCATTACTTTAACTAGAGTGACCTACTTACACATTTCATCTAAATCCACAAATATAAAGTCACCTCATCTGAGACTCTATGCTCCAATATTTCAGTGTAAGCCACCCTTTATTATAACTATTCATCATCTCCATCCAATTTTCATAGACACCATTTTGCTATTGGAGTTTATTGTATTTCATTCAAAATACTTTAATGCTTTTTTTGCTCATCTGGAAGTAGTTCTCTCGGTGTGTCAGTTTTTGTCAGAAAATACCTTGTGGATATTCCTAATTGGACATTTGCTTATGTATAATAGCTGCAGGAAATGAATTGCCCTTTGGTTGCCTAGAATCCAACCACCTTCCAGATTAGAAGAGGACTCTGCAGTGGGAGGTGTGGAGCGGGGCATTCTCTTCCCACATTTTGAAGGTAAAATCCAGTCAACTGGCTCATGCTGGTGTATTTGTATATTCCTGCTTAGGGCTTTTTGTTGCTGTTGCTGGTCATGATTTATTTCCTTCTCTAAAATTAATTTTTATTGGAATATAGTTGCTTTACAATGTTGTATTAGTTATTGCTGTACAGCAAAGCAAATCAGCTATACATATATCCCCTCCTTTCTGGATTTCCTTCCCACTCAGGTCACCACAGAGCATCGTTCCCTGGTTAAAAACTAACCAGCTTTTGTTAAGATTCTGCCAGTCCTTTAAAAATCTAACTATGTTCTATTAAACAGCTTTGAGAAGTAAAAGGCTGTTCTCTTAGCCTGCTGAGTAAATATGAATTTCACAGTTAAATACATAAAATAATGATTACATCCAATGGTCACAAGGGACATGTTTTTAGGAGGATACTAATTAAACTACGTCTTCAGACAACATGTTTCTACACTTACTACCAATGAACCATATCTGATTGGTCATTAAGTAATTAAGAATGCTAATGTAAATAAAGTGCCATTCAAATGAGGCTTCAGACTGGAGATGAATCATATATTTTGTCTTCTGGTCTGAACGATGCACAAATCAATCAAATAGAACAACCCAGAAAAAAGTACTTAAGACCAGAAGAAGAAGATGGTTCCATCTGTCATTTACTGCTGAATAGATCCCTTATTTTAAAACGGGATGATGTTTAATATTTTACTGACAATATAAAAATTGAGGGAAAAAATGGCTTAGGTTGTTAGCCTGTACTTTCCTATGCCTACTGTAATTTATATTTCCATGTGTGTGCAAGCATCTGTGTGCACATGTGTCTCTGTGTGTGTGTGTTTTGTTTGTGTGTGTGTGTGTAGCTTCTATGAAATAGCAGAGATGGGAAGTCCTAAAGTATACACATGGAGATGGTGGAGGCAGAAATAGAAAAACGAATGACACTGGATGGGAAAGAAAGAAATAGTGACAAAAAGATAAAAGTGAGGAAATGAAGCAATTGGCAACAAAATAAATAAGGAGAAATGGCAAAGTGTTTCAAATTATTAATGAAATCATGTAAAAAAGATTAGAATGAGAAATCTCTGAAATTCTATATTCCTTAAATCTAGAATATTGTCAAGAATATTCTATGAAAGTATTTACTTAAGTATTAAAATAGATCAAATCATTGTACAATGATTTTAGAGTGAGTCAATATTAGAAGTCCTTAAATAAGGGGAATTTTTCAAAAGATTGATTTATTTAAAACGCATGCATTGGTGGTTTTAAAAAAAAAGGGTATTTAGCATCTGGTAGACACTAAGTAAGCCTTTGTTAAATGAATTAATGAATGACTGAACTAATGACACAAATTCCAACGTAGGACCGTTCATTTTCCTAGAAAGTCAACAAAGTCCTAAATATTTTCCGTTGTCACTTTGTCACAGTGATAGACTCTCAAGAGTGTCACCACTGCTCCTGCCCCATTTGGGGCATCTCTTGTTGCTTTACACTCAGTAAAGTGCCCAAGCAGATGCATATAAAGCTTGATAACATGTGTAAGTACATAACCACAAAGCTATCATCGGGTAGAACGCACTTCTATAACCTCAGAAGTTTCTCTTCTACCATTTTGTAGTCAATATTAATCCCTTCAAAGATAGCCACTGTAGTTCTACTTTTTCTTGAATTTCTTATAAGCAAAGACATACACTGTGTGTTTTTTATGTCTGCCTTCTATCAGGTAATGTTTTTGAGATTCACTCATGTTGTTATGCATGTCACACATATGCATACACTGTTGATCCTTGAACAACACAGGTCTGAACTATGTGGCTCCACACACACAGATTTTTTTCATCAAATAAATACTACAGTACCTCCTGATCTGTGATTGGTCGAATCTGTGGTTGCAGAAACATGAACGCAGAGGACGAGTTATAAAGTTACACTCAGTTTTTCAACTGTGTGGAAGGTCTGCACCTCTAAACCTCTATGCTCTTCAAGAGTCAACTGTGCACAAAATGCTTATGTTATACAAATAGTGTGTCTATGTCAAAGACAAACAAAAAGTTATTTTTTATTGCTACACAATATTCCATTGTATGAACACCGTAAAATTTGCTTATCCATTCTCCTGTTAAAGGGCATACAGGTTGTGATCAGTTGTGGTTACTATGGATATACTTGACCAAGTCTTTTAGTGAGCATGTCTACACATTTGTCTCGAGGATGTGTCCAGCAGTGGAACTGATATGACATGAAGTATGTGTGTGTGTGTGTGTGTGTGTGTGTGTGTGCATACATGCTCAGTTGTGTCCAACCCTTTGTAACCCCATGAACTGGAGCCTGCCTGTCATCCTTCTCTGTCCATGGAATTTATTCAGGCAAAGATACTGGAGTGTATTGACCTTTTTTATTCCAAGGGATCTTCCGTACCCAGGGATCGAAACTGTGTCTCCTGCAATGGCAGACGGATTCTTTACCGCTGTGCCACCTGGGCAGAATAAAGTGTGTTTGATGTTTGAAATTGTCCTTTTTTTAATGCCATTGTGACATTTTACATTTGTGCAAAGCCTGCAATCACCTCATACCTTAGTAACATTGTTGCCAGTGCTGATGTCAGGAGGCAGGCAGAGAATGAGTCCCCCATCTCTTCCATCTCTGAGGTCTTCCAACCACTGCCACTGAGTATGTCCCTACCAGGCATCTCTTGCTTCCTCTTTGACCAAAGAGAACAGGCTTTCCTTATGCATATGAATGCGTTCATTTGTTTTCCTAGCCCTGTTGGAACTCTGGGATGCAGCCCTCTCTGGTTCTCCATGAGGGATATAAGACAGATTAACAAGAAAACCTAGGGACTACCCTGGTGGTCCAGTGGTTAAGACTCTGCTTCGAATGCCGGGGATGTGGGTTCAATCCCTGGTCAGGTAACTAAAATCCCACATGCCATGTTCAGTTCAGTCATTCAGTGATGTCCAACTCTTTGCAACCCCATGGGCTGCAGCACTCCAGGCTTCCTTGTCCATCACCAACTCCTGGAGCTTACTCAAACCCATGTCCATCAAGTCGCTGATGCCATCCAGCCATCTCATCCTTTGTTGCTCCCTCCTAATCCTGTCCTCAATATTTCCCAGCATCAGCGTCTTTTCAAATGAGTCAGTTCTTCCCATCAGGTAGCCAAAGTGTTGGAATTTCAACTTCCACATCAGTCTTTCCAAAGAATATTCAGGACTGATTTCTTTTAGGATTGACTGGTTGGATCTCCTTGCAGCCCAAGAGACTCTAAAGAGTCTTCTCCAACACCTCAGTTCAAATGCATCAGTTCTTCAGTTCAAATGCATCAGTTCTTCGGGGCTCAGCTTTATTTATATCCCAACTCTCA
>SJYX01016389.1:0-12171 GCA_006410675.1 Oreotragus oreotragus | reverse complement strand
TGTCCTACCAACATGTATGCTCAAGTCCTAAAGCCCGGTATCTGTGCCTATGATTGTATCTGGATAGAAGATCTTTGCACACGTGATGAAGTTTACATGAAGTCATACTGGATTAAGTGAAAGTCACTCAGTCGTGTCCGACTCTTTGTGACCCCAGGGACTCTACAGTCCATGGAATTCTCCAGCCCAGAATACTAGAATGGGTATCCTTTCCCTTCTCCAGGGGATCTTCCAAACCCAGGGAATGAACCCAGGTCTCCCACACTGCAGGCAGATTCCTTACCAGCTGAGCCATAGGGGAAGCCCGTACTGGATTAAGGTGAGCCCCAAATCCAATGACCAGTGTCCTTATAGGAAGAGAGGACACATAGAGACACACCCAGGGACGAAAACCAGCCGAAGACAGTGGCAGAGACGAGTTATGCAGCTACAAGGAAGACCAAGGATTTTCAGGCACCATCAGAAGCTGAAAGACCCAAGTCTCTTCCTTGGAACCTTCAGAGGAAACGTGGTCCTGCTGATGCCCTGACTGCACACATCTAGCCTCTGGCATTGTTAGAGAATACATTTTTATTGTTTTAAGCACCTGATTGGTAGTAATTTGTTACAGCAGCCCTAGGAGATTAGTGCAGTTTATCAGATATATATTGAGCACAAGTGGATTGAGTAGGTAAATGCTGGATTCTAATCACCAGCTAAGAGTTAAGATACCTGTTAGTTCACCTAAGGCTTGGCTAAGGGGGGTTGGTTTAGCAAGACTGTGATTACATCTTAAACCATGTGCTGCAATGATACTGAGTAAAGACCAGCCATGAGACTGTTAGACAGCATCACAGACTCAATGGATGTAAATCTGAGCACACTTGGGGAGAGAGTGGCAGACAGAGGAGCCTGGTGTGCTACAGCCCATGGGCTGGGCACGAGCAATCGCAAAGAGTTGAACACAACTTAGCAACTGAACAACGGCAACAACCAGCCATGTGAGGGACACATGGGTCAGAGTTTGAAGAATCTGAGTAAGGGTGTGGAACATGGAGATGTCACTTAAAGCTGCCCATCACGTATCATTATTTCACTGCACCGAAGCGTGCACAACAGTTCCCCCCGTAATTCCTTCTGCCGCAGCTGTCCAAACACACTGAGAGTGAGAGGGTGTGTCTTAGCTGGAGTCCAAGGTGGAGAAGCTTAATGCTAGGCACTTGAAGCTTCCAAAGCATTAATTCTCTGGTCAGTATGCCTTCCAGTTTTAAAAACCAAAAAGCTCACCCAGCTCTCTGGAAACCACCTTCTCTGGCAGCATACCTGGGTAGTGCAGACCTTTGCTAGGGATCCGAAAAATTTAACCTATGTTTTAAAACATTATGGCACAGGATAAGCAGCTGAGCTGGATCCAACATTAAGCCATATTTATTTTTTCAATTCATGTTTTTAGTTTTATTTTTGTATGTCTTAGAAAATGCACACTGTATGAATTTCTATATGTGTATATACACGTCTATGCATGTGTGAATATATAGTATAAATACATATATACATCCATATAGACCTATCTATATATCTATCTGGAGCATTTTATTCTGTATTTTCTATTATCACTGTAGTACAGCCATACAGTTAAAAGAGAAATATTAATCTACATGGAGCACACATAAAGAAAGTGATTTTACTCAAACGTGCACATATCCAATAACACTGGAGACCATTTCTGTGAACTTTAGGGATATAAATTTCATAAAGTTCATAAAAAAGAAATGTTCTCTTTTACTGTTCAGAGCAATGAAATGAAAGACAGCTCAAGAATGATAGGAGGCTGTCAGAAATAAATGCTACCAGTACAATCAGAAATGTTGCTGGCAGGGAAGGAAAGGGCAGTCACTGTCACACCGGTGTGGTCGCCCAGGGAGTTCTCCCAGGAGGTCAGAGTTTAAAAGAATATTTGAAGATAAGGGAGGGGGAGATCCTCTCTGATGCAGAACAAAAAGGTAGCCCCTTTCTGAAAAAATAGCATGAAAACCTTGACATTAAGGAAGTGCCGAGGCTTGTAGAAAATACCAAGGAAAATAATTTTAAGACCAAAAAAAAAAGATCTGATGAGATACAGTAAGAGGAAGAAAGTAAGTAGCAGAAGAGGAAATGGAACTGAGGTTACTGTGGACCCACTGTGTGCTAATTATTATACTGCTTTCTCCCTTAGTATCTGCAAAAGCCTAATGAGACAGTTATAAAATCTACTTTATGGATGATGAGGTGAGGAAACTGGGGTGCTAAAGAGATGGATTAAATTGCCCAAGATCACTCAGGTACCAACTAGGATGTAGAAAAGACTGGACAGAACCAGGGCACATCCAGACTCCAGCACCTAGTCTCTCCCGCTACACCAGGGCGCTGGTCTAACAGGAGGAAGAACTTCCTTCCTCCTCCTGCAAAGCACTGCATGCCCATGACGTCTCCGCACCTTCTTTCAGGGGCGCCGGATTACGTTTCTAATACGAGAGGAATCAGCTATGGCTCTGTGATTCAGGGAGTCGTTCCACACCACTGCTAAATGTCTGGAATGTATTAGGTGAGGACAGACACCACAGAATAAGACTCAGGCCCTCTTTTTCGGAAGTTCACATACAGGCAAATAACAGCAATATAACAATACTGTCATAATAAAGCTGTGGAGGGCTGTAGGAGCCCTGGAGTCAGAAGGCAGTGGAGATAGTTTGCTTTCTTCTTGGCTATTAGGGGAATGAAGGAGCGGAGGGTAGAAAAATATGACTGATAAGGATGAAACCCAAGATATGTTAGAAAAAAGGAGTGGAGGAATAAGATGACTTAAATTTAGTCACCGAATTATACCCTGGGCTTCCCTGGTGGCTCAGAGGTTAAAGCTCTGCCTCCAATGCGGGAGACCTGGGTTCGATCCCTGGGTTGGGAAGATTCCCTGGAGAAGTAAATGGGAACCCACTCCAGTATTCTTGCCTGGAGAATCCCATGGACAGAGAANCCCTGGTGGCTCAGAGGTTAAAGCTCTGCCTCCAATGCGGGAGACCTGGGTTCGATCCCTGGGTTGGGAAGATTCCCTGGAGAAGTAAATGGGAACCCACTCCAGTATTCTTGCCTGGAGAATCCCATGGACAGAGAAGCCTGGTAGGCTACAGTCCGCAGGGTCGCAAAGAGTCGGACACAACTGAGTGACTTCACTTCACTTCAGTTCTACCCTAGGGTACCTTAAAATATTTGAAAACAAATAGATGTTATTCTGGTTTGCACAAAGCAGAAAAGGTAAAGTCCAAAACTCCAGGCAGATGCTGGTTACTGCTCCTTAGCACTAAAGAACCACTCATTAAACAGGTGGTATATAAGGGTTTAGGAAGAAAGTGGTCACTTCAAGGAAGAACAAAGCATGAAATATCTCCCACTTTTTCTCCTAGAAAGATTTGGGATGCCATCCCAAAAAACAGAATACAGAGACGCTCCAAACCACAGAGCACATTTTCTGTAAAATTGGTAGAAACATGTTATCTGCTATTTCCAACTTAGGTATAAGGGCTGCCAAAGCAACTGAGATTAGTTGTAAGCCACATGGGAAAAAGTGCAGACGTGCAAAGAGGGCAAGACAGCCCAGGGCCAGTACGCCTCAGAAAGTGCTCACATCACTACACTACCTGAAGATAAGGAACACTTTCTGACATGCAAAAGTTTTATCCCTTGTACCCTGATATGCAGGAATTGGAGTAAGTAAGGCTGCTGCTGCTGCTAAGTCACTTCAGTTGTGTTCGACTCTGTGCGACCCCATAGATGGCAGCCCACCAGGCTCCTTTGACCCTGGGATTCTCCAGGCAAGAATATTGGAGTGGGTTGCCATTTCCTTCACTGGACAGAACTTCTCCTGGAACTGGGACATACAGAATTATCCAAAGAATCACATAAGCAGCCGTGTTTGCAGGAAGCAGTATGACTCTGTGGCAGCACAGGAGAGAGAGTGTGAGTTCAGGAGAAACAGCATGAAGTCTGTCACATCTCTCCCCTCCACAGGAACTTCTTTCTTGTAAATTACTGTTCCAAAAAGCCCCACTAATTAGACAATGAACAACCATAATACTAGTACAAAGATATTATTAGAGAAAAAGTAGAAAAAAGCAGCAAATTTTACTAACAGCTGAAAAACACGCATTAGGTAAGGCACAGAAAAGAAGAAAGTGAAGTCTCTCAGTCACGTCCAGCCCTTTGCAACCTTGTGTAGCCTACCAGGCTTCTCTGTCCATGGGATTTTCCAGGCAAGAATACTGGAGTGGGTTGCCATTTCCTTCTCCAGGGGATCTTCCTGACCCAGGGATTGAACCCAGGTCTCCTACATTGCAGGCAGACGCCTTACCCTCTGAGCCACCAGGGAAGCCCACAGGTAAGGCACAAATACAGCAAATATTTTGTTACAATTTTTCAAAACTGCAATGAAACTCTTACCTCTGTGAAGGAAGTAATAATGTTTATGAAGGAAGACCATGATGTAGAAATACAATAACTCAAGGAAGAGGAACAGAAAGATCTCAATGTACCGAAATGGAAATTATTTGAGATGCATTGTTAAGTGAGAATATTAAGATGTAGAAAACAGGTATAGAATGTTGCTGTTTGTGTATAAAAGCAGAGGAAACATATCCCTACAAATACAGTATTTTCTAACTGTATATTCAAATGAAACTCTTAAGAGACATGCAAAGAACAGTTAACAGTGTCTACATAATGGAGGAGAGGAATGAATGAATGGGGTGTGGCACTGGGATGAACACTTTTCACTGTAAGCCTTTTTATACATTTTTATTGTGAACAGCATAACTATATTATTAAAAATTGAATATCCCCTTAAGGAGATAGAAAGTTATGATAACTGGAGATATAACTCAGTTTTATAAAGAACAGTAACGAAACCAAAAACATTAGATGCTTAGTCGTGTCTGACTCTTTGCGACCCTATGGACTGGAGCCCTCTAGGCTCCTCTGTCCACGGGATTCTCTGGGCAAGAATACTGGAGTGGGTTGACATTTCCTTTTCCAGGGGATCTTCCCGATCCACAGATCGAACCTGGGTCTCCTGCACTGCAGGCAGATTCTTTACCGAATGAGCCACCAGGGAAACTCTAAAAGAACAGTAATAGCTAGCCCAATTAGTTTCATTTCTCTTTTTGGCAGTGTTATTCGACTGGGCTATGAGGGTGAAACCAGAGGTTAAACTCAAGTGGATCACGTTCAATAAAGGCTGGTCCATACTTCCTCTGGCCTGCATGGAGGAACGTAGGCAGGATATGACGACAGGTGGAGGGTTTAGAGCTACTTCCACATCAGATTCAAAGGGTATAGACAGGGCTATGCACATTTTGAAGGAACATTTACACTCTGTGCCTCTTTCTGCTGAATAATTTTTAAATAAATATTTGCCTATTAAATTTGCAAATGATAAAAAATGGTAGGCATCCCTAACGTGCTACACAAAAGAATGTTTAAAAATAAAAGAAGCCACTGGCTCTAGTAAGGATCTACAGACAGCACGATGAATTCATGAGTGGAATAAACAGACAGCATGATAAATGCATGAAGTGGAATAAACACAAAAACTTGAACTGAAGCTGACAAAAATCAGCTGTGTACTAGGAGAAAAGACTTAAACATAGATTGTATAAAAATAGGCTTTTTGCTTTGAATTATCCAAACACACGAGTAAAGTGGCCCTCAACCTACACTTTGATTATATTATTATAAGAATGGTACTCAAGACAGCAGTGGTCACTATTGCTTTGTACTCAGCACGTATCAGAAGATGTATGCTGTCCTGTTATTTTAAAGGGGACATTGAAAACCTGGCTATGTCCAGAGAGGACTTAAAGTTTTAAACTAGTTCAAAATCTCTCTTAAAGAGGGGGAGGAGCTGAGCATGCTAGCCTGAGGACAGGGAGACTAGGAGAATATTTTGTAAGACTCTCCTAATACTTGAACAGCTGCCACTTGGAGATTGGAACTGATCTATTTCTTTTGAATTCAGAAGCACAGCTAAGATTAATGAGTTGAATATACAGGAAGTAGATAAAGGATCCATATCAAGAGTGATTTTTTAATAATTAAGAGATGTCTAAAGTAGAAGAAAGTAGTGAATAGCCCATGACTATATGAAAAGTTATTTAACTTTGTTAGTGATTAAGGGCTTCCCTGGTGGCTCAGATAGTAAAGAATGTGCCCACAATGCAGGAGACCCAGGTTGGATCCCTGGGTCAGAGGATCCCCTGGAGAAGGAAATGGCAGCCCACTCCAGTATTATTGCCTGGAGAATTCCATGTCCGGTGCACTACAGTCTATGGAGTCTCAAAGAGTCGGACACGACTGAGCTACTAACACTATTAGTGACTAAAGAACTATAAATAAACTATAACCAGATGCAACTTTAAACACTTATTTTAGAGTCTATTAGATTTGAAAAAGCATAGAGACTGGTAACATCGAGTCTCAGGAAAAATAGGGAGAAAAGAGCCTGCTTATCTATGGCTGGTATGGGTGGAAATCGGTGCTGCCACTGAAAAAGTTAGGATCTAGCACACTGTAACATGTATGCACCCTCTGATCCAGCATTTCTATTTTTAGGCATCTCACTTAGAAATATTCACGTCACTGTGCAAGCTCTATGTTCAAGTGTACTTAGTGTAAAATTTTTTGCAATGGCAAAAAAATAAAAATAATTGGAAGCAATCTAAATGTCAGTGGATCAGGGATTTTTTAAAAGACATGATGGTATATCCATGTCCTTGACTGTCATTCACCCACGAAAAGAACAAAGCATATCTATCTGTACAGATTCAGGACTTACTACTAAGAGAAAACATTAGTTGTAGACTCTTGTTAGTATAACCTTCATATAAAACAATAGCAACTCCACAATGATATTATTTGTTGGTCCAGGCNCCCTGGTGGCTCAGAGGTTAAAGCTCTGCCTCCAATGCGGGAGACCTGGGTTCGATCCCTGGGTTGGGAAGATTCCCTGGAGAAGTAAATGGGAACCCACTCCAGTATTCTTGCCTGGAGAATCCCATGGACAGAGAAGCCTGGTAGGCTACAGTCCGCAGGGTCGCAAAGAGTCGGACACAACTGAGCGACTTCACTTCACTTCAGTTCTACCCTAGGGTACCTTAAAATATTTGAAAACAAATAGATGTTATTCTGGTTTGCACAAAGCAGAAAAGGTAAAGTCCAAAACTCCAGGCAGATGCTGGTTACTGCTCCTTAGCACTAAAGAACCACTCATTAAACAGGTGGTATATAAGGGTTTAGGAAGAAAGTGGTCACTTCAAGGAAGAACAAAGCATGAAATATCTCCCACTTTTTCTCCTAGAAAGATTTGGGATGCCATCCCAAAAAACAGAATACAGAGACGCTCCAAACCACAGAGCACATTTTCTGTAAAATTGGTAGAAACATGTTATCTGCTATTTCCAACTTAGGTATAAGGGCTGCCAAAGCAACTGAGATTAGTTGTAAGCCACATGGGAAAAAGTGCAAAAGAGGGCAAGACAGCCCAGGGCCGGTACGCCTCAGAAAGTGCTCACATCACTACACTACCTGAAGATAAGGAACACTTTCTGACATGCAAAAGTTTTATCCCTTGTACCCTGATATGCAGGAATTGGAGTAAGTAAGGCTGCTGCTGCTGCTAAGTCACTTCAGTTGTGTTCGACTCTGTGCGACCCCATAGATGGCAGCCCACCAGGCTCCTTTGACCCTGGGATTCTCCAGGCAAGAATATTGGAGTGGGTTGCCATTTCCTTCACTGGACAGAACTTCTCCTGGAACTGGGACATACAGAATTATCCAAAGAATCACATAAGCAGCCGTGTTTGCAGGAAGCAGTATGACTCTGTGGCAGCACAGGAGAGAGAGTGTGAGTTCAGGAGAAACAGCATGAAGTCTGTCACATCTCTCCCCTCCACAGGAACTTCTTTCTTGTAAATTACTGTTCCAAAAAGCCCCACTAATTAGACAATGAACAACCATAATACTAGTACAAAGATATTATTAGAGAAAAAGTAGAAAAAAGCAGCAAATTTTACTAACAGCTGAAAAACACGCATTAGGTAAGGCACAGAAAAGAAGAAAGTGAAGTCTCTCAGTCACGTCCAGCCCTTTGCAACCTTGTGTAGCCTACCAGGCTTCTCTGTCCATGGGATTTTCCAGGCAAGAATACTGGAGTGGGTTGCCATTTCCTTCTCCAGGGGATCTTCCTGACCCAGGGATTGAACCCAGGTCTCCTACATTGCAGGCAGACGCCTTACCCTCTGAGCCACCAGGGAAGCCCACAGGTAAGGCACAAATACAGCAAATATTTTGTTACAATTTTTCAAAACTGCAATGAAACTCTTACCTCTGTGAAGGAAGTAATAATGTTTATGAAGGAAGACCATGATGTAGAAATACAATAACTCAAGGAAGAGGAACAGAAAGATCTCAATGTACCGAAATGGAAATTATTTGAGATGCATTGTTAAGTGAGAATATTAAGATGTAGAAAACAGGTATAGAATGTTGCTGTTTGTGTATAAAAGCAGAGGAAACATATCCCTACAAATACAGTATTTTCTAACTGTATATTCAAATGAAACTCTTAAGAGACATGCAAAGAACAGTTAACAGTGTCTACATAATGGAGGAGAGGAATGAATGAATGGGGTGTGGCACTGGGATGAACACTTTTCACTGTAAGCCTTTTTATACATTTTTATTGTGAACAGCATAACTATATTATTAAAAATTGAATATCCCCTTAAGGAGATAGAAAGTTATGATAACTGGAGATATAACTCAGTTTTATAAAGAACAGTAACGAAACCAAAAACATTAGATGCTTAGTCGTGTCTGACTCTTTGCGACCCTATGGACTGGAGCCCTCCAGGCTCCTCTGTCCACGGGATTCTCTGGGCAAGAATACTGGAGTGGGTTGACATTTCCTTCTCCAGGGGATCTTACCGATCCACAGATCGAACCTGGGTCTCCTGCACTGCAGGCAGATTCTTTACCGAATGAGCCACCAGGGAAACTCTAAAAGAACAGTAATAGCTAGCCCAATTAGTTTCATTTCTCTTTTTGGCAGTGTTATTCGACTGGGCTATGAGGGTGAAACCAGAGGTTAAACTCAAGTGGATCACGTTCAATAAAGGCTGGTCCATACTTCCTCTGGCCTGCATGGAGGAACGTAGGCAGGATATGACGACAGGTGGAGGGTTTAGAGCTACTTCCACATCAGATTCAAAGGGTATAGACAGGGCTATGCACATTTTGAAGGAACATTTACACTCTGTGCCTCTTTCTGCTGAATAATTTTTAAATAAATATTTGCCTATTAAATTTGCAAATGATAAAAAATGGTAGGCATCCCTAACGTGCTACACAAAAGAATGTTTAAAAATAAAAGAAGCCACTGGCTCTAGTAAGGATCTACAGACAGCACGATGAATTCATGAGTGGAATAAACAGACAGCATGATAAATGCATGAAGTGGAATAAACACAAAAACTTGAACTGAAGCTGACAAAAATCAGCTGTGTACTAGGAGAAAAGACTTAAACATAGATTGTATAAAAATAGGCTTTTTGCTTTGAATTATCCAAACACACGAGTAAAGTGGCCCTCAACCTACACTTTGATTATATTATTATAAGAATGGTACTCAAGACAGCAGTGGTCACTATTGCTTTGTACTCAGCACGTTATCAGAAGATGTATGCTGTCCTGTTATTTTAAAGGGGACATTGAAAACCTGGCTATGTCCAGAGAGGACTTAAAGTTTTAAACTAGTTCAAAATCTCTCTTAAAGAGGGGGAGGACCTGAGCATGCTAGCCTGAGGACAGGGAGACTAGGAGAATATTTTGTAAGACTCTCCTAATACTTGAACAGCTGCCACTTGGAGATTGGAACTGATCTATTTCTTTTGAATTCAGAAGCACAGCTAAGATTAATGAGTTGAATATACAGGAAGTAGATAAAGGATCCATATCAAGAGTGATTTTTTAATAATTAAGAGATGTCTAAAGTAGAAGAAAGTAGTGAATAGCCCATGACTATATGAAAAGTTATTTAACTTTGTTAGTGATTAAGGGCTTCCCTGGTGGCTCAGATAGTAAAGAATGTGCCCACAATGCAGGAGACCCAGGTTGGATCCCTGGGTCAGAGGATCCCCTGGAGAAGGAAATGGCAGCCCACTCCAGTATTATTGCCTGGAGAATTCCATGTCCGGTGCACTACAGTCTATGGAGTCTCAAAGAGTCGGACACGACTGAGCTACTAACACTATTAGTGACTAAAGAACTATAAATAAACTATAACCAGATGCAACTTTAAACACTTATTTTAGAGTCTATTAGATTTGAAAAAGCATAGAGACTGGTAACATCGAGTCTCAGGAAAAATAGGGAGAAAAGAGCCTGCTTATCTATGGCTGGTATGGGTGGAAATCGGTGCTGCCACTGAAAAAGTTAGGATCTAGCACACTGTAACATGTATGCACCCTCTGATCCAGCATTTCTATTTTTAGGCATCTCACTTAGAAATATTCACGTCACTGTGCAAGCTCTATGTTCAAGTGTACTTAGTGTAAAATTTTTTGCAATGGCAAAAAAATAAAAATAATTGGAAGCAATCTAAATGTCAGTGGATCAGGGATTTTTTAAAAGACATGATGGTATATCCATGTCCTTGACTGTCATTCACCCACGAAAAGAACAAAGCATATCTATCTGTACAGATTCAGGACTTACTACTAAGAGAAAACATTAGTTGTAGACTCTTGTTAGTATAACCTTCATATAAAACAATAGCAACTCCACAATGATATTATTTGTTGGTCCAGGCACAGAAAATCACTTGAAAGGATATGGAGCAAGCAAGCATATCTGAGGAATGGGGTGAGGGCTGGGTGTGTGGCTTGACCCTAGACACTTGTGAAGTTTTCAATTTATATGTGAGCATGTTTAGGTTTTGTAATGAAATACAGACTTTAAAAATGGAAAAGCTGACTGGTGAGGTGGAATGTTTAAGCACAGGCCCAAGGAAGCGGGATATAGGGGGAGGTAGACAGGGAAGAAAGTTGGGTGAAATGACCTCTGAATACCATTAATATCCTGAGATATAATATTCAAGTGTCCTTGAACCACACACCTCTAGGCCTTTCTCTGCTAACTCACACAGGAGAAGCTCCCATAAGATGAAAGAAAACAGAGCATTGTAAAAATGAGCCAAGT
This sequence comes from Oreotragus oreotragus, assembly GCA_006410675.1. Lineage (NCBI taxonomy): Eukaryota > Metazoa > Chordata > Mammalia > Artiodactyla > Bovidae > Oreotragus > Oreotragus oreotragus. Next base: position 909 of record SJYX01016389.1, on the reverse strand, counting down.
TAAAGTAATCACTGCTAAGACCTCGTGTGCCCATCACAGAGGGGAGCAGTGTCCTGCCTGGCACACCACATGTGTGTGCAGTACCCCTGCAGTACTCTCCCCGCTGCGGTACAGATGGACTTCCTGGCACTAAACTTGGGGATGTTTGGCCAGACAGATGCAAGTAAAGCCAGGAAGGTGCCGTGGGCCTTAAAGCTTCGAGAGCTCAAGCTTTTGCCAGTGTCCCCACAGGTTGATGGGTTGCTTCCTGGCTGTGTAGTCAGGAGTGGAACACTTCCTTCGACTTATCCTAAGTTCCCTCTCCTGGCTGTGCTCAGTGCAAGGTGATGTGTGCCCTGCAGGCTTTGAAGCCGGGGGCACCTTTGCCAGCTCAGCCAGGCCTTGGTAAAGCCTGCTGGCCACTTCTGGTTCTGGGGTCTTGGGGGCCCACTGGCTTCCCACAGGCCCAGTAACCAGAGGCAGGATTGAGTCCATACTCTCTTGCTTATTGCTCATTGGTGACAAACAGCACTCTCCCCGAGAGGGTCTCTCCTTCCGTGGCCAGGAGAGGAATCTGAAGAAGACACCGCACCTGATGCCAGTGAGTCAGAGGCTCAGTGGGGGCTGTTGACAGCCAAACCGTTACCCTGTGGGGCAAGGAAAGAGTTAAAAGCCAATTAGGCTTCAGGCCCAGAACTGGGGCCTAGTAGTTCACTGTTTATTGACTCATGGAACACTTTTAAAATAAGGATAGCTCAATTTACTGAGCAGTTACTATGTGCTGAGTATTGTCCCAGGACCGTCAGGTACATTAGCCCATTAGATCTATACAGCAACCTTATGGAGTTAGGCCAGGCTTCAAATCCAGAGACTTGGTCACTCTATAAATCTATATGGTTGTATCAAAGTTCATTAGAAGCCCAATAATAA
>SJYX01016388.1:274618-310418 GCA_006410675.1 Oreotragus oreotragus | reverse complement strand
CCCTTGACTGTGTGGATCACAATAAATTGTGGAAAATTCTGAAAGAGATGGGAATACCAGACCACCTGACCTGCCTCCTGAGAAATCTCATGCAGTTCAAGAAGCAAAAGTTAGAACTGGACATGGAATAACAGACTGGTTCCAAATCAGGAAAGGAGTACATCTAGGCTATATATTATCACCCTGCTTATTTAACTCTTATGCAGAGTACATCATGCTAAATGACAGGCTGGATGAAGCACAAGCTGTAATCACGATTTCTGGGAGAAATATCAGTAACCTCAGATATGCAGATGACACCACCCTTATGGCAGAAAGTGAAGAAGAACTAAACAGCTTCTTGATGAAAATGAAAGAGGAGAGTGAAAGCTGGCTTAAAACTCAACATTCAAAAAATGAAGATCATGGCATCCAGTCCCATCACTTCATGGCAAATATATAGGGAAACAGTGGAAATAGTGAGAGACTTTATTTTGGGGGAGCTCCAAAATCACTGAAGATGGTGACTGCAGCCGTGAAATTAAAAGGCACTTGCTCCTTTGAAGAAAAGCTATGCTCAACCTAAACAGCATATTAAAATCAAAAACATTATTTTGCCAACAAAGATCTGTCTAGTCAATGCTATGGTTTTTCAGGTAGTCATGTATGGATGTAAGAGTTGGACTATAAAGAAAACTGAGCACCAAAGAATTGATGCTTTTGAACTGTGGTGTTGGAGAAGACTCTTGAGAGTCCCTTCGACAGAAAGGATATCCAACCAGTCTATCCTAAAGGAAATCAGTCCTGAATATTCATTGAAAGGACTGATGTTGAAGCTGAAACTCTAATACTTTGGCCTCCTGATGTGAGGAACTGACCCTTTTGAAAGACCCTGATGCTGGGAAAGATTGAAGGAGGGAGGAGAAGAGCATAACAGAGGATGAGATGGTTGGACGGCATCACCGACTCGATGGACATGAGTTTGAGTAAACTCTGGGAGTTGGTGATGGACAGGGAAGCCTGGCGTGCTGCAGTCTATGGGGTCACAAAAAGTCAAACTGGACTGAGTGACTGAACTGAACTGAACTTTTATAACTTAACAATTCCTAGTTAAAACATAAAAATTACTTTTGAGGCAGAGTAAAAAGAATCTTGCTGTCTTTAAAAATTAATCTTTAATTCTCCATTCTATGTAGGGTACAAAGACAAAGCCTAAGGGGGCTAAGCATGAGAGACTTCTGTTTCTTCATCATATTAATTTGCCTCTCTCCTTTTTGTTTAGGAAAAAAAAATGTTTGGTGAATATACAGAGTACACTCAGATCTTAATAACTGATGCCACAAAATATAGAATTGGCTAAAAATTTCATTCAGGTTTTTTTCATAAGATGTCCCCAACGAAATTTTTGGCCAATCTAATACACAATGAAAACTGACATGTGGAATTGAATAGGTCAGTGTTACACGTCAGGAAATAACTATTGGACATGCTCATACACAAGGTCCATCTTAATTCATTGCCTTCAGAAGTTAGATTGGAAGCTAACATCCAATGTCTGTCCTCTAGGAAATGCATAAGGTGTGAATACAAATACTCCCCTGCTGTTTCTCCTGCAAGAGGAACTACTCAGGAAAAAGAAACTGAGGGCTAGAGAATTCTCAGCATCTTGATCAGTACTCTTGGAAGAGTCTTTTCTACAGTCTCATAGCAAAATTTACTCATAAGTTGCAACCCAGATGAACTGCTCTATACCTGAGCATCAGGGCACTGGAAAGGATGAGAAATCTTATTTTCATCTGCTTATACTAACACAAAGAAACTTTAGAAGGATACATTAAATATTGATATTAGTGGTTCTCTGTGGGAATCGGAGGTGGGGACCAAGCCAATTATAGCAGAAATGTGAGACCTTTTATGAATCATATAAATACACATATTCAGAAATATTTTAATTATAAATAATGTACCAAAGAAAACTAAATTGGATATAATGATGCTTGATGACAGATTCTGAGGCCAATAAAAAAGCAGAGTTGGAGATCCTTTTGCCTCTGAGCCACCTCATTGGAAAAGACCCTGATGCTGGGAAAGATTGAAGGCAGGAGGAGAATGAGGGGACAGACAGAAATTTGAGATAGTTTGATGGCATCACCAACTCAATAGACAAGCATTTGAGAAAACTCCAGGAGATGAAGGAGGACAGTGAAGCCTGGCTTGCTGCATGCAGTCCATGGCGTCTCAAAGAGTTGGACAACTTAGCAACTAAACAACAAAGCTTTGGTAAAAAAAAAAAAAAAAAAGCTTGCTAGGTCAGTTCACATGATTTGCCTACAGTTTATAGACTTTATTGTTTTCCTAGGTAGAATCCAGGATCAGGATCTTCTTTAAAAAAAATCCCATTAATTATCTATTAAAAGGTTGACAGTTCTAAGAGACAGTCTCTTCTGATGCAGAATCACTATTATCATATCCATTTCTCCTAATTAGCTCTTTGCTCTGTCATGTTTCTCCCGGGATGAAGTGAAACATAAAACTATCCTATCTTCAGACTTAAAAAAATTACAAATGAGCTTGCTACATTCCTTAAAATTTCTAAACATATTTTCTTTTTAACACTGGAAGATTGGGTTCCTCAACTCTGGGAAATGAATCGAATTGAGGTATTCCTGAACTTTACTGTCTTGCCTCAGCTCCAAGAGAGAAGACTTGAGAGTTTTTTTCGAGTTCATCAATTATTGTGCTAGACTGAATTTCCGAGAGGCTGATCTTACAAAGAGGAAAAGAGATTCTATGCACAGATAATTTATTCAGGAAGTGCTCCCCAACTGATCCTGCAAGGGAACCCTAAAGTATGGGGTACTCTGCAGAGCTGTTCCTAGCAGGGATGAGGGAAATGAAATTTAATATGCCTTTAGGGGACTGCTGGGCCACATAAACTAGGCCTAGAGCAGTGGGCTGAAGGAGAGCCTTAGGTCTGGCCATTGAAAACATTCTGAAAGCCAAGGAGTGAAATGTGTTTGGGGAAGTAGGCAGGGAAGGAAAGTACAGAAATGTACTGATGGATTAGGGGTTGGGAATGCAGTGCCAACATTATCTTACATGATTATTCAACAGATCTTAATCCTAGACTCAGTATGCATTTACGTATAATCCTTGGATTATATAATACTTGGGGACAGAATACATATTTAGTAGTTTTGTATGTTCAGGTGAATTTAGACATTTTATTTCCCCACATGAGGAGTGTGATAGCTATTTATGTGAACACTTTCTGTTCTTACATCCTGGGATTCAGATATCAATTTTAAATGCAGTAAGAGTAGCTTTCTAATCCTAAATTTCTGATGCAGCAGTCAGTCTCTTTTCATGCAGATCTAAAATTAAAAATTTTATTTCAAGTGTTTGTTTTGGGTGTGTATCCAAACCATTAGTTACCCCAAATCCTTTTAGAAAATAGATGAACTACAAGACATTTAAACAAATAGAAAACCATATTTAAATGCTTTTTATCCTGCATTCTCCATTGCTATCCAATATTTGATATTAGACATCAATTCGGCAAAGTAACTCTGAACCATACTTATATTACAAAATAATTCTAGGACACCTCAAAAGTGACAGTACAAGAGTAGCTTTAAGGAAATCCAGGTTTGAGGGTTTGGGTAGGAGCAACAGCATCCACCAATGGACTGGTCAAGTACAAACAAAACTGGAGTATGCAGCAGCTGGAGGCAATAAATGTTTCTGTTGTTTTCTATGCAATACATCTCAGAAACATAGCAAATAACATTTTCCTCAAGCCCTCAGGCTCCCAACTAAAAGCTCATTTCCTCTGTTTGAACCATGGAAGGTCTGCAGGCTTATCCCAACTTGGCAGTCCTCAGATAGAAGCCTGACTCAACAACCAGCTTCCTACTGTCTCTTTCTTTAAACTTTATCAGTGTAGGGAACCAGTGGCTTTTCATATCTGTGTGCTAATTACCCATAACAAGTGACTCTCAGAGTTATTTGATGACAAAAACAACAGCAACACTATGGCAAGAAGGAAATAATGTCTCAACAGCCTTACCATGAAATGTAAAGGTGTTAATGGCAAAAGCATTTCTGGGTTTTTGTACTTTTTGTACTTTTTGACTTATATTCATATTTAATTAACTGAGCACCTTCTAAGCATATTAACATATTTAATACTAGAAGCATCCCTGAGAGATAGATATAATTTTCCTCATTTTATAGTAATAGATCATTAAAGCTCTGGGATAATAATGACTTGTGCAAGATAACATGGTATGAATTGAAGTTATTTATAAAAGATGTATATTAGACATGCTATTTAGACCACCGAGGATCTCAAGAAATAAAAATCCCAGATTATCCATAATTGTACATGTTTATTGCAAGGATGAAGGTGTCTGGGGTGGGAGCAGTAATCAGTTTATGCAATACATCAACTAGGGTTCAGTTATCCAAATTCCATGATAGAGACAAGTCTTCACAAATACACAGAAAATCTGTTTGACAATTCTCAAGACAGAAATTCTGGCCACACAAACCATTTTCCAGAGGGAAGAGTTAGCTTGGGGTGAATTGGATATCATTCAGTGTGCTCTAGTTCTATTAGGCAGTTTTAGCCACCTGTCTTGGTGGGATCAGAAACCTACTGTCCTTATACTCAAGCAAGAGGGACCTCTCCACCGAGCCACTCTGTCCAGAGAGCTCCGCATATCATGTGTGCTAAGTCCCTCAGTTGTGTCCCACCCTTTGTGACTCCATGGACTGTAGTGCACAGGGTACTCTGTCCATGGGATTCTCTAGACAAGAATACTGGAGTGGGTTGCCATTCCCTTCTCCATGCTCTTGCAAACTAATAAGTATACTGAAGAGCACAAGGATGTGTTCTTGGGGCAGACAGCCTGTAACTTGGGGGTCCTCCCTTTCGATAAAACACCTTTCAAGCTCAGGAAAATAAAGCTTCTCAACATCTTCTGCTCTATGCCATCAAAAGAAAAACATACTGACAAATATCATCAAAATTTAGAGGTTTTACCATGCTATGGAAAAATACAGTGCTTCAGAATATGGGAGATATTTGAGCAGTTTCAGCCCTTAAGTAACTGAAAAGACTAAGTAACGTGGCAATATTCTTCTCAGATACCATGTTTTTGTCTTAAGTTATTCAATGTTGTTTCCCATGAACAATGATAGTCCATTTTATTGCTTGCTTTTATATCGCAATTTGTAGAAATTTACAAATCAGTATTTTCAACAGTTGCAAAAGGCTACTGAATAATATTTTGTGGTATTAAGTAATAATATATATAAATAATAAGACAGAGAGAGCCATGAGGAGTCATATTGTTTTATTCATTGGCAACTGGGAAGATACTGAACACTAGAACTCTAGATAATTATTTTCTTTATAAAATATTTTAAAATGTACTTAAAATTTTTTAATTAACTTGAAAATCTCAGATTCATCAAAGTAATGCTGCTTCAATTTATGACTTCAACTAATTTGGAGATAATGCTATGTGGGCTTTCATTTGTGTTCTTGATGCAAAATGCCAACAGTTAGGAACCAGCCTACTCTGAGGTCAGGCAACAGTGAAGATAAAATTGGCTATGACGAGTTCAGTGCCTAGGGCTTCCCTGGCGGCTCAGTGGTAAACAATCTGCCTGCGATGCGCAGACACAGGTTCAGTCTCTGGGTTGGGAAGATCCCCTGGAGGAGGAAATGGCAACCTACTCCAGTCGTCTTGCCTGAAAAACCCCATGGACAGAGGAGCCTGGCGGGCTACAGTCCATGGGGTCACAAGAGTCAGACACGACGTAGCAGATAATGCTATGTGGGCTTTCATTTGTGTTCTTGATGCAAAATGCCAACAGTTAGGAACCAGCCTACTCTGAGGTCAGGCAACAGTGAAGATAAAATTGGCTATGACGAGTTCAGTGCCTAGGGCTTCCCTGGCGGCTCAGTGGTAAACAATCTGCCTGCGATGCGCAGACACAGGTTCAGTCTCTGGGTTGGGAAGATCCCCTGGAGGAGGAAATGGCAACCTACTCCAGTCGTCTTGCCTGAAAAACCCCATGGACAGAGGAGCCTGGCGGGCTACAGTCCATGGGGTCACAAGAGTCAGACACGACGTAGCAACTGAACCACCATCAAAAAGCAGTGACTGGTTACTTCCCCCTTGGTAGCAACGGCTGCTAAGATGGGGAAGGACCAGGATGGGTCAATTTCTTCCAAAAATGGCAGTGCGTGTGGCAAATGCTGAGGATATTTGGACTCCTCTTTCAGCTCATCTCCAACATAATAATACCTGATGGGAGATATTTTTCAAGCTTTAAATCAGAGATCAGCTCTCTTTCTGGGACAGGAAACTTTTTACTTCCTCACTAGCAACAGAGGAAGTGAGTCTAGGATCTGCCACAGAGACAAGTACTGGATCACAAGAGTGAATCATCACTCGTCCCTATAATTCTAGAGTGAATGACAGGGTGTGGATGCTTATCCAGACTCCAGTAACAGTCCAGAAACAGCTGAGAAGAGAGGTGACCTGAAGGCCATTTGGACAATGTCCTTCCACGACCAGTAGTCTTTTAGACTCTCCTTTTGAAAGGAAAGCATAGAAAGAGATGGAGGACTTCCCGGGTGGCTCAGTGGTAAAAACAGCCACCTGCCAGTGCGAGAGATGCAGGTTTAATCCCTGATCCAGGAAAATCCCACACACCGTGGAGCAAGTAGGTCTGTGTGCCACAATCATAGAGTCTGAGCCTGAGAACCACAACTACTGAGCCCACGTGCCACAACTACTGAAGCCTTTGTGCCCTAAAGCCTGTGTTCTGCAACAATCTTTCTGGGACAGGAAACTTTTTACTTCCTCACTAGCAACAGAGGAAGTGAGTCTAGGATCTGCCACAGAGACAAGTACTGGATCACAAGAGTGAATCATCACTCGTCCCTATAATTCTAGAGTGAATGACAGGGTGTGGATGCTTATCCAGACTCCAGTAACAGTCCAGAAACAGCTGAGAAGAGAGGTGACCTGAAGGCCATTTGGACAATGTCCTTCCACGACCAGTAGTCTTTTAGACTCTCCTTTTGAAAGGAAAGCATAGAAAGAGATGGAGGACTTCCCGGGTGGCTCAGTGGTAAAAACAGCCACCTGCCAGTGCGAGAGATGCAGGTTTAATCCCTGATCCAGGAAAATCCCACACACCGTGGAGCAAGTAGGTCTGTGTGCCACAATCATAGAGTCTGAGCCTGAGAACCACAACTACTGAGCCCACGTGCCACAACTACTGAAGCCTTTGTGCCCTAAAGCCTGTGTTCTGCAACAGGAGAAAGCCACCACAGTGAAAAGCCTGTGCACTGCAACTAGAGAGTAGCCCCTGCTGTCCGCAACTAGGAAAAGCCCAGGCAGCGCTGAAGACCCAGCACAGACAGAAATAAATAAATAAATAAATAATATATATATGTATATATGTTTTACCTAAAAAAGAGATGGAGAGATTAATCATTAAACCATTATTAGTTAGACATATCCCTTAGCTGACATGAATTATGCAGGGAAATTCAGGTTGTAAAAATGATTGGAATCATAGCAATAATTAAAGCTACCAGTTATTAAGCCTCAAATGTGTGTCAGAGACTCAACAAACATTAATTAACACAGAAAACATGTGATGAAAGCATTAATATGCATTACTAAGATAAGAAAACTGTGATTAAGTAAAATGGAGTCAGTTATCCAGAGTTCCACAAAGTAACTAACTGTGAGCCAAGAACTCCAAGTTTGTCTGACTCCCAAACTCAGGAAAACATTGACCTTTTGCTAAAGCCTGTTGCCTGCTTTGCCGAAGAGAGAATTTGTAGGGAAGAAGGAGATACACAAAGAAAAGTACAACTTAGGGTAATGTAAAAGCCATCTAAGATAGTGCTTTTTAAATTTGATGCACATAGGAAGAATCCATAGCTTATGTTAAATACTATTTCTGCTTCAGTAGATCTTGGTATAATCCAGTATTCTGCATTTTTAAAGTTTCCAATAATGAGCATCTGGTCCAACTCCATTATTAATAATAATGCAGATGAATAAAGTGAGGTACAGACAAGTTGGGTGACTGGTTCCAAGCCAAGCAATTTTTTCAATGTAGACAGATTGCTCTGGTACTCTTTCTAATTCTCTGAACAAGTTGTTCAAAATGGGCACATCCCCATTGCTAGAGCATTTCAGTCTACCCACATTATCTGTTTAATATAAATGCTGTTCACACATCCCTGCAACCTTGTGTTATTATATATACCCATAATCTGACATTTCCATTTCCCCCTTCCTATCTGCTATCGTATTAAAGATTGCCTTGCTTTATGAAGTAAATAGATTCCTAGAATTTACATGAAAACATTTTTTTTTTGTTAAATCACAATTTAAATGCTTTGAAAAATCTTTTTCTTTTTTCTTTTTGAGTAGAGAATAATGCATTCTACCAAATGTAAAAATTTTTAGAAAATTTCAAAAGTTGGGATTTTGCTTACTATAATTCTTAAATTGGAAAAATGCTAGAAAAGTAATAGACTTTAAAAACAAACAAATTATTCTAGATTCCAATTTGATGACATGGCACAGAACCATTAATGATTAATTAATAATGTGAATATGTAAGATTATATTATCTCCATTCAGATATATCATCTTACACAAAGGACAGCAACCCAAATCCATTTTCCATTTCTTAAAGTTCATTATCTCAATTTGGGGAAAACTTTTTTTTTGATCAAAGCATTGTGAGTAGATTTCTCTAGAACCTACTGCAGTGCAGCCTATTCTTGGCAAAAGGAAAAGTAATTCATTTTTTGATTTCATAAAGCCTTTAAAAATAGTGTCAAAAATGAAAGTGATGTGTCATAATTGAATTTCTTATTAGAGATGGGGCATCCAATGGAGTAAACACATATGAAATGGAATAAAGTCCTCAGGCAAACTGATATTTATTTCTCTAAGAGTCATTCTAATTAGGAGCAAAGTATTGCTCTTGAACAGAATTTGACCTATTATCACCAGCAGCAATGATGTTTATATACACTGTTCTTAGGCAAATCACATGTTACACTTACTTGAGTCATTTCTTGGGAGCTTTTTGAACTCCCTGTGTTTTAAAATCAGGTCTATTTCTTTTGCCTTCCTCTGTACAGTTGCCAGCTCATAAGTAGCTTTTTTATGCCAACCTTAATCAGACACAATCACAGCAGCCCCAGCAATGGGATAATGTTCTTCACAGCACACTGCAGCTATCTAGCCTCATTCCATTCTGCTTCCCTCCCTGCTCCTCCCTCCCTCCTGCTGTCTGCTTTTACATAATTTCACTTCCTTGTCCTTTCACTAAAGGATTAATCCGAGAATTAAATATGATTAAATTTTACAGAGTTTATTGCGATTACTATCAGAAAAAAATAATGTCAGCTGTTTTTCCCTCTCCTTCACCCTACCCTCCTCCCCCACATGCACAAAATTATTCATTTTAAAATTTCTGCTGCTGCTGCTTCAGTCATTTCCAATTCTGTGTGACCCCATAGATGGCAGCCCACCAGGCTCCCCCGTCCCTAGGATTCTCCAGGCAAGAACCCTGGATTGGGTTGCCATTTCCTTCTCCAATGCATGAAAGTGAAAAGTGAAAGGGAAGTTGCTCAGTCGTGTCCAACTCTTCACGATCCCATGGACTGCAGCCTACCAGGCTCTTCCATCCATGGGACTTTCCAAGCAAGAGTACTGGATTGGGGTGCCATTGCCTTCTCCGTTAAAATTTCTAGACTGCAATAAATTATTGAGAAAATCAACACATCACTAGATCCTAGTCAACCTGGATCACTAACTACCTCTTCACATAGCACACAATTGTACATCTCTCTACCTAAGCCTGGGTCCATACTGTCCCCGCTAATTAAGATGTATTCAATCCAAGGCCTGTTAATATGCTGCTCTTCCTCCAAGCATCTTCCCCGATGGTTCAGATGGTAACGAATCTGTCTGCAATGCAGGAAACTTGGGTTTTATCCCTGGGTCAGGAAGGATCCCCTGAAGACAGGAATGGCTACCCCCTACAGTACTCTTGCTTGGAGAGTGCCATGGACAGAGGAGCATGGTGGGCAACAGTCCATGGGCTGCAAACAGCCCAACACGACTGAGTGACTAGCATGCACTTTCTTTAAGACCCAGCCAAATGCCACCTTCTTGCATCTATTTCTGCTTTGTACCTGGTCTGCCTGGCTTTACTCCCCTAAAAAACTAGGCACCTTGAAGTTAGAGCTAATGTCTCTATATAGGGACTGTATTAGTGTCTCATTTGTGATGGAACTCACTACTAGTTTGACGATCAGAGGATAGCAAATATCAACGATTCCATATAGAATCAGTGCTGTAAAATAACACACAGCTTTCTTGGAATGCCACCATGGATGGTACCCAGCCAGTCTCCTGGGTACTCACAACAGGTGTTGAAAAAATTATTGAACCAATCGATTCATGTCGAAGACTTTATAACAGAGAGTCTCAAAGGGTGGTATTCAAATTCTGAAAACAGAACCAACAGAAGCTCTGGTTTAAAATGGAAATTGCTGAACCCCATCTGAGATTTTCTGAATCAGTATCTTTAGAGATATCATCCAGGAATAAGGATTTTTTTTTTTTTTTTAATAACCACTTCACTTGGATCTTAAGCATACAGGTCTTTGAGAATCACTGATTTAGAGGAAGGACATTTCACCTTATTTATAACCAAGGGCATTAAAGGCTGAAGGGAAAGAAACAACTAGCAAAAATAAACATTATACTAAATGCAACCTCAGACTATATCTGACTGAGTCTGATCTAAGGTGGATTTCTCAAAGATAGAGAGAAGTGTAAAAGAGAATCTAAAATTCCTTTCAGCTAAACGTTTCCCTAATTTTTGTCACAGGTTGAATTTTCATTTATGAAATTGAAAACTGTTTGATTTTGAAAAACTGATCAACATGCCAAACTACAGAAAAGATGGAGAAGCAGTTTGGCAAGATGATTCAAAATTAACCTTTTGTTTCTGTATTAAATAATATTCTGCCATTTCCCACACATTTCTTCTCTTTTCTAACCTATCTTCCTTATTTGCTTTTAACCCGAGCCGCATGTGATCTGCTGAACTGATATCTGGAGGATTAGCTTTTCCTTAAGAGGAAGTTCTTGAAACAGCAAAAACTTGGTTTTGCTATAGGCTGTGCATGGTCATCCCTGGAAGCTGTATGACCAACGATCATATAATGAGTGTTTTCTTTTTTCCAGTCAGTTTACATTAATTGCATCTCTTCCAGTGAGTAAATGAAGGCAAACAGATTTGACAAGAGATTTCTCAATAGTTTCTGGGTTATAGTTAGTGTTTTTCTGAAAATTGACTAGTTTTTTTCCCTATTTTTCTTTAGAAACATTTACATCTGAGAACTGAATCTCCCCACCATCTTACAGGGCTTCCTATGCAGGAGACATAAGAGATGCTGTTTCGATCCCTAGGTCGGGAAGATCCCCTGGAGAAGGAAATGGCAACCCACTCTAGTATTCTTGCCTGGAGAATCCCATGGACGGAGGAACTGGTGGACTACGGTCCAGAGGGTCACAAAGAGTCAGATACAACTGAAGTGACCTAGCACGCATGAACGCATCCTCTTACAGCTTTAGGTATTGCCATTGGACTTGCTTTGCTGAATGGACAGGGAATAAAGGAGCAAGTCATTTCTGGGGAGCAACACTTCTCTGCTAGTGGTTGATGCTGCTGGGGCAATTGTGAGAGCATGTTAGTACAAAGGGGCCTCTCCTGAGAGAGAAGATCCAGGAACTTGTTTTAAGATTGTGTAGCTTTGTTTCAGCTTCTTTCAGTAGTTGCCAGTTTCCCCTCAAACACTTGCTCTTAATTATCGGGTTAGACTGACCTAGAAAACCAAGGAAGACACTGTAAAAACCTTCTTCCTGCTTCACAGAGGTCTCCAGGATGAAACGCTACCTGAGGTTATCTCATGCCATTCATCCTATTCTTTCTGGGCTTCAGTCTCCTGGGTATTTTCATTCAATGTCCTCACCTACAGGTGCCTAATCTCTTAGGGATTTCTCAAGGTCAAGGTACCTCATTAATCTGTTGTACAGGTCTGCAACTAGCATAATTTAGCTAGCAAAACAGTTTCACTTTCTAAAATTACAGAAACACAGATTATTTCACCAGAAATGGGAGGAAAATTGGTTTCTTGCTCCTGTATCTAGTACATCTCTCAATCCTGTAGCTTACCTCTGAGAAAAAGTGAACCTTAATCCCTCAAAATATTCCAAGCAACATGTTTAAAAAACTAAAATCAATCTCAGAATTAGATTAATATAGCACAAGAGTGTTTTGTTATTATTTTCTTATATATTGATATAGTAAATGTATACAAAAATATTTACAACTTTATCTAAATTCAACTATCAGTATTCATATATAAGTTGTCTCCCACTCAATATTTTTACCGTGAGATTCATCCAGGAGACTACATAGAACTCTCAATCATTAATTCTCCATCACTTCATCCCACTGCATACATATTCCAATGAAATATATATATATTTATTTATTACAGTATTGATTAACATTTGGTGTTAGTTCAGGGTTCTTTTTTCACAATTGTAGGTGATGTTTATGTGAAGAGTCCTCTGCATATATTTTCAAATCAAAGTTGATTCCAATGAGCCATACAAGTAGGTGCTATTGAACTCAGTCTCAAAAATCTGGTTTGGTTGTGGTAAGACACTGCAGAAGCAATTTGGTGCAGAATATTTTAGGGAGGCACACTGTGTCTGAGAGCCCTGAGTGTCTCCATAAATAATTATCATAGTACATGGAGATAATTTGGGATGAGGAGATAGGAAGATGACTTCAGCATTCACCACAGAACAAAACTGAACTGTATCCTTAGAACTGGAAGCAACTGAGGAAGTAGTGTTCATGCAAGGATGACTCAGCCCAGATGCAAAAATAATGAGAAGCAAAGCCCTTTCCTGAAACAGCTGAATTACAGCCTGAAGGAGGGAATAAGTGGTGAATAAGAACCTTGAAGAAGAAAGTGAAAGATACTCCCCGTGTTAGGTAGAAAGCACCAGTCAAGAAGACTCCAAGCATAAGGAAAGGCAACAAGGCATGAATCAGAAGCATTTAAGAATTATAAATATTGTTTTTCTTTCAAGGGAGGAAGGTATAACATGACAGATAGTAACTGGCACTCATAACAATAACTTCTGTCTAAAATCATTCCTCTGTTCTTCAGAGCACCTTGAAATGTTTATGTGCAAAAATTGGCAGTAGAAGTTAAATAACTAAGGCAAATGGAAGGACAGGAATTGAAAATTTGGAAGGGAGAGAGAGAACTCAAAGAGACTCAGAACGGTGTGGAAGGTGAAAGGAGAGAGGGTCATTGGAGTATGAGAGCAGTGAAAAGCATCTTTGGAAAACAGAGCAGTAAATAAGCATTTTTAGATTGCATGTTGTTAAGTCTTCCCTCACTCCCCATGGAGTCTTCATAAAGGTCTATATTGCCCTTGTAGCTTTCATATGGATCTTTAAGACAGAACCTAAGGATTAAACAAGAATAACAAAATGGATTGTTAGGGCTTCCCTTGTGGCTCAGTGGTAGAGTCCTCCTGCCAATGCAGGAGAGTAGCAGAGCAGGTTCAAGCCCTGGGTGGGGAAGATCCTGGAGAAGGACATGGCAATCCACTTCAGTATTCTTGCCTGGGAAAGAATACTGAAGAGGAGTATGGAGACATGGGAGCCTAGAGGGCTACAGTCCATGGTGTCTCAAAAGAGTCAGACATGACTTAGCAACTGAACAACAACTAGGATTGTTAAGGTATATGTGTAAGTTCATCTGCTACAATTGCACAGCAAATGAGGATGGAGGAAGCAGTACAAAGGCCCATGAAAGAGTAAATTCCTGGAATCCAGAGATTAGGGATTCCTTAGGCCATGGAATTGAAGTTTTGTGGCACTCCTATCTAGATTTCCTTGGGCAGGAATGACCCAGCTAACATCTTTATATGTTAAATGATATAGAAGTATCAGTCAATATTTTAGCTACATTAAAGGTTGCATGCATTCTTTCTCATTGTTAAAAAAACCAAGCAGAAACTTGTAAATAGGTAAATCAGTAAAAAATGAAAGTCTCTAGTGAAATTTTCACCATCTTTTCCTCATCTCAGTATTATCCCCAGAGGTATTCACTGCTAATTATTTGATGGATTTTCTTATGGAAGATTTTCTTTTCATTAGCATTCCTATATTCTGCCAATTTTTTCATATCTATACAAAGTTCTTTTTTTTCCAATAGTATGATTTCACAATAGATTACAAATGTGAAATTTCTATATTTTCTGTATTAGGAGGCTGTCTTAGTTCTCAGAGGGATGGTGATCCTAAACTGGACTCATGGCTCTCTCCAAGGGATGGGAAACACTCTTTCCATATTCTGAATAGAACACTTTTTGTCAATGCCACTTAATGGAATATTGCCACAGTGTAAGTCTTTACTAATAGAATGACTGGCAGCACGGGTGAGAGGGAACATTTTGTCCCTTCTCCCACTTGGGTGGAATCCTATTTTTAAGAGTGACTCTGGATAACGTGGTGTGCCTCCTGATCCCTCTTGAGGCTGCAATCTATATTCTGAGAAAATTAATTAGGGAATTTCATTACCTCTACTTCCCGTTTGCAGCTAGGAATATCTTAAGGGAGAATGATTCCTTCATTGACGTTTCAGAATTGCTTAACCAAATCATTCATCATTCTGCCTATAATTTCCTTTTTATGTATGCTTTCCCAGCATCAGAGTCTTTTCCATTGAGTCAGCTCTTCACATCAGGTAGCCAAAGCATTGGAGCTTAAGCTTTAGCATCCGTCCTTCAAATGAATATTCAGGGTTGCTTTCCTTTAGGACTGACTGATTTGACATCCTTGCTGCTTAAGGGACTCTCAAGAGTCCTCTCCAGCATCACAATTTGAGAGGAAAGGCTACTCAATGCATAAATTATTCTGGTCTTGATATTCATTTGGGAAGAAGTCCTACCTCGCACTAAGTGAGTGTGTGCTGTTGCTTTAGTCGTGCTCAGCTGTTCTGTGACCCCATGGACTGTATCCCACCAGGCTCCTCTGACTACGGGATTCTCCAGGCAAGAATAATGGAGTGGTGGAGTGGTTGCCGTTTTCTCCTCCAGGGTATCTTCTCGAAACAAGGGTTGAACCCGTGTCTCTTGCACTTCCTGCATTGTCAGGAAGGTTCTTTACCACTAGTGCCACCCAGGAAGCCTACCTCACACTATACATGATATAAATTCCAGGTAATAAAAAGTTTAAATGTAGAAGACTAAAAGAAATATAATAATAATAACTGACATATGTGAAAGTGTGGAGAATCATTCATAATTTGGGTGAGATATCAATAAATGCCTGTATGCAGGTCAAGAACCAGTTCTTAGAACCAGACATGAAACAATGGACTGGTTCAAAATTGGGAGAGGAGTAGGTTAAAGGCTGCATATTGTCACCCTGCTTATAACTTTTATGCAGAGTATATCATGTGAAATGCCAGGCTGGACAAAGCTCAAGTTGGAATAAAGATTGCTGGGGAAAATATCAATAACCTCAGATATGCAGATAACACTATCCTTATGGCAGAAAGCAGAGAAGAACTAAAGAGCCTCTTGATGAAAGTGAAAGAGGAGAGTGAAAAATCTGGCTTAAAACTCAACATTCAAAAAATCAAGATCATGACATCTGGACCCATTGCTTCATGGCAAATAGATGGGGAAACAATGGAAACACTGGGGGAATGGGATGAAAAGTGACATTTTAGAATGGTCTGGCCACTGCTAGACCTGCTTCACAGAGGCCCCAAAATCACTGCACACATGGACCACAGCCTTGTCTAATTCAATGAAACTATGAACTATGCCTGCAGTGCAAGGAGACCCAGATTCGATCCCTGGGCTGGGAAGATCCTCTGGAGAAGGAAATGGCAACCCACTCCAGTATCCTTGCCTGGAAAATCTCATGGACAGAGGAGCCTGGTGGGCTGCAGTCCATGGGGTCCCAAAGAGTTGGGCACGACTGAGCAACTAACACTTACTTATCAGCTATGCCATGTAGGGCCACCCAAGACTGAGGGTCATGGTGGAGAGTTCTGACAAAAAGTGGTCCACTGGAGAATGGAATGGCAAATCACTTCAATGGTTTAATTCTTGCCTTAAGAACCCCATGAACAGTATGAAAAGGCAAAAAGAGGACGCTGAAAGATGAACTCCCCAGGTCAGTAGGTGCTCAATATGCTACCGGAGATCAGTGGAAAATAACTCCAGAAAGAATGAATAGACAGAGCTGAAGCGAAAACAACACCCAGTTGTGGATGTGACTGGTAATGGAAGTAAAGTCTGATGCTGTAAAAAACATTATTGCATAAGAACCTGGAATGTGAGGTCCATGAATCAAGGTAAACTGGAAGTGGTCAAACGGAGATGGCAAGAGTGAACATTGACATTTTAGGACTCAGCAAACTAAAATGGACTGGAATGGTGAATTTAATTCAGATGACCATTGTATCTACACTGTGGGCAAGAATCTTTTAGAAGAAATGAAGTAGCCCTCATAGTCAACAAAGAGTCCTAAATGCACTACTTAGGTGCACTCTCAAAAATGACAGAATGATCTCTGTTCGTTCTAAGGTAAGCCATTCAATATCACACTAATCCAAGTCTATGTCCCAAACAATAATGTTGAAGAAGGTGAAGTGGAATGTTTCTATATAGACCTAAAGACCTTCTAGAACTAACACCCAAAGAAGATGTACTTTTTATCACAAGGGACTGGAATGCAAAAGTACGAAGTCAAGAGATACCTGGAGTAACAGGAAAGTTTAGCCTTGGAGAACAAGATGAAGCAAGATAAAGGCTAACAGAATTTAGCCAAGAGAATGCACTGGTCATAACAAACACCCTCTTCCAAAAACATGAGAGAAGACTCTACACATGGACATTACCAGACGGTCAATACTGAGATCAGATTGATTATATTCTTTGCAGCCAAAAATGGAGAAGATCTATACAGTAAGCAAAAACAGGACTGGGAGCTGACTGTGGCTCAGATCTTGAATTCCTTATTGCCAAATTCAGACTTAAAATGAAGAAAGTAGAGAAAACCACTAGACCATTCAGGTATGATCTAAATCAAATCCCTTATGTTTACACAGTGGAAGTGACAATAGACTCAAGGGATTTGATCTGATAGAGTGCCTGAGGAACTATGGACAGAGGTGTGTGACATTGTACAGGAGGCAGTGATCAACACCATCCCCAAGAGAAAAAGTGCAAAAAAGCAAAATGGTTGTCTGAGGAAACCTTATAAATAGCTGAGAAAAGAAGAGAAGCAAAAGGCAAAGGACAAAAAGGCAGATATTCCCATGTGAATACAGAGTTCCAAAGAATAGCAAAGAGAGATAAGAAAGCCTTCTTCAGTGATCAATGCAAAAAAATAGAGGAAAACAATAGAATGGAAAGATCAGAGATGTCTTCAAGAAAATTAGAGATACCAAGAGAACATTTCATGCAAAGATGGGCACAATAAAGGACAGAAATGGTTGGACCTAACAGAAGTAGAAAATATTAAGAAGAGGTGACAAGAATACACAGAAGAACTATACAAAAATGATCTTAATGACCCAGATAACCATGATGGTGTGATCACTCACCCAGAGTCAGATATCCTGGAATGCCAAGTCAAGTGGGCCTTAGGAAGCATCACTACAAACAAAACTAGTGGAGGTGATGGAATTCCACTTGAGTTATTTCAAATCCTAAAAGATGATATTGTGAAAGTGCTGCACGCAATATGCCAGCAAATCTGGAAAACTCAGCAGTGGCCAGATCATTCTAAAATGTCACTTTTCATCCCATTCCCCCAAAAAGGCAATGCCAAGAATGTTCAAAAACCACACAATTTTACTCATCTCACATGCTAGCAAAGTAATGTTCAAAATTCTCCAAGCCAGGCTTCAACAGTACATGAACCGTGAAATTCCAGATGTTCAAGCTGGATTTAGAAAAGGCAGAGGAATCATAGATCAAATTGCCAACATTCGTTGGAACATCAAAAAAGCAAAAGAATACCAGAAAAACATTTACTTCTGCTTTATTAATTATGCCAAAACCCTTGACTGTGTAGATCACAACAAACTGGAAAATTCAAGAGATGGGAATACCAGATCACTTGACCTGCCTCCTGAGAAATCTGTATGCAGGTCAAGAAGCAACAGTTAGAACCGGACATGAACAATAGACTGGTTCCAAATTGGGAAAGGAGTACATCAAGGCTGTATATTCTCACCAGGCTTATTTAACTTATATGCAGAGTACATCATGTGAAGTGCCAGCTAGATGAAGCACAAGCTGGAATATTACATCTGAGAACTGAATCTCCCCACCATCTTACAGGGCTTCCTATGCAGGAGACATAAGAGATGCTGTTTCGATCCCTAGGTCGGGAAGATCCCCTGGAGAAGGAAATGGCAACCCACTCTAGTATTCTTGCCTGGAGAATCCCATGGACGGAGGAACTGGTGGACTACGGTCCAGAGGGTCACAAAGAGTCAGATACAACTGAAGTGACCTAGCACGCATGAACGCATCCTCTTACAGCTTTAGGTATTGCCATTGGACTTGCTTTGCTGAATGGACAGGGAATAAAGGAGCAAGTCATTTCTGGGGAGCAACACTTCTCTGCTAGTGGTTGATGCTGCTGGGGCAATTGTGAGAGCATGTTAGTACAAAGGGGCCTCTCCTGAGAGAGAAGATCCAGGAACTTGTTTTAAGATTGTGTAGCTTTGTTTCAGCTTCTTTCAGTAGTTGCCAGTTTCCCCTCAAACACTTGCTCTTAATTATCGGGTTAGACTGACCTAGAAAACCAAGGAAGACACTGTAAAAACCTTCTTCCTGCTTCACAGAGGTCTCCAGGATGAAATGCTACCTGAGGTTATCTCATGCCATTCATCCTATTCTTTCTGGGCTTCAGTCTCCTGGGTATTTTCATTCAATGTCCTCACCTACAGGTGCCTAATCTCTTAGGGATTTCTCAAGGTCAAGGTACCTCATTAATCTGTTGTACAGGTCTGCAACTAGCATAATTTAGCTAGCAAAACAGTTTCACTTTCTAAAATTACAGAAACACAGATTATTTCACCAGAAATGGGAGGAAAATTGGTTTCTTGCTCCTGTATCTAGTACATCTCTCAATCCTGTAGCTTACCTCTGAGAAAAAGTGAACCTTAATCCCTCAAAATATTCCAAGCAACATGTTTAAAAAACTAAAATCAATCTCAGAATTAGATTAATATAGCACAAGAGTGTTTTGTTATTATTTTCTTATATATTGATATAGTAAATGTATACAAAAATATTTACAACTTTATCTAAATTCAACTATCAGTATTCATATATAAGTTGTCTCCCACTCAATATTTTTACCGTGAGATTCATCCAGGAGACTACATAGAACTCTCAATCATTAATTCTCCATCACTTCATCCCACTGCATACATATTCCAATGAAATATATATATATTTATTTATTACAGTATTGATTAACATTTGGTGTTAGTTCAGGGTTCTTTTTTCACAATTGTAGGTGATGTTTATGTGAAGAGTCCTCTGCATATATTTTCAAATCAAAGTTGATTCCAATGAGCCATACAAGTAGGTGCTATTGAACTCAGTCTCAAAAATCTGGTTTGGTTGTGGTAAGACACTGCAGAAGCAATTTGGTGCAGAATATTTTAGGGAGGCACACTGTGTCTGAGAGCCCTGAGTGTCTCCATAAATAATTATCATAGTACATGGAGATAATTTGGGATGAGGAGATAGGAAGATGACTTCAGCATTCACCACAGAACAAAACTGAACTGTATCCTTAGAACTGGAAGCAACTGAGGAAGTAGTGTTCATGCAAGGATGACTCAGCCCAGATGCAAAAATAATGAGAAGCAAAGCCCTTTCCTGAAACAGCTGAATTACAGCCTGAAGGAGGGAATAAGTGGTGAATAAGAACCTTGAAGAAGAAAGTGAAAGATACTCCCCGTGTTAGGTAGAAAGCACCAGTCAAGAAGACTCCAAGCATAAGGAAAGGCAACAAGGCATGAATCAGAAGCATTTAAGAATTATAAATATTGTTTTTCTTTCAAGGGAGGAAGGTATAACATGACAGATAGTAACTGGCACTCATAACAATAACTTCTGTCTAAAATCATTCCTCTGTTCTTCAGAGCACCTTGAAATGTTTATGTGCAAAAATTGGCAGTAGAAGTTAAATAACTAAGGCAAATGGAAGGACAGGAATTGAAAATTTGGAAGGGAGAGAGAGAACTCAAAGAGACTCAGAACGGTGTGGAAGGTGAAAGGAGAGAGGGTCATTGGAGTATGAGAGCAGTGAAAAGCATCTTTGGAAAACAGAGCAGTAAATAAGCATTTTTAGATTGCATGTTGTTAAGTCTTCCCTCACTCCCCATGGAGTCTTCATAAAGGTCTATATTGCCCTTGTAGCTTTCATATGGATCTTTAAGACAGAACCTAAGGATTAAACAAGAATAACAAAATGGATTGTTAGGGCTTCCCTTGTGGCTCAGTGGTAGAGTCCTCCTGCCAATGCAGGAGAGTAGCAGAGCAGGTTCAAGCCCTGGGTGGGGAAGATCCTGGAGAAGGACATGGCAATCCACTTCAGTATTCTTGCCTGGGAAAGAATACTGAAGAGGAGTATGGAGACATGGGAGCCTAGAGGGCTACAGTCCATGGTGTCTCAAAAGAGTCAGACATGACTTAGCAACTGAACAACAACTAGGATTGTTAAGGTATATGTGTAAGTTCATCTGCTACAATTGCACAGCAAATGAGGATGGAGGAAGCAGTACAAAGGCCCATGAAAGAGTAAATTCCTGGAATCCAGAGATTAGGGATTCCTTAGGCCATGGAATTGAAGTTTTGTGGCACTCCTATCTAGATTTCCTTGGGCAGGAATGACCCAGCTAACATCTTTATATGTTAAATGATATAGAAGTATCAGTCAATATTTTAGCTACATTAAAGGTTGCATGCATTCTTTCTCATTGTTAAAAAAACCAAGCAGAAACTTGTAAATAGGTAAATCAGTAAAAAATGAAAGTCTCTAGTGAAATTTTCACCATCTTTTCCTCATCTCAGTATTATCCCCAGAGGTATTCACTGCTAATTATTTGATGGATTTTCTTATGGAAGATTTTCTTTTCATTAGCATTCCTATATTCTGCCAATTTTTTCATATCTATACAAAGTTCTTTTTTTTCCAATAGTATGATTTCACAATAGATTACAAATGTGAAATTTCTATATTTTCTGTATTAGGAGGCTGTCTTAGTTCTCAGAGGGATGGTGATCCTAAACTGGACTCATGGCTCTCTCCAAGGGATGGGAAACACTCTTTCCATATTCTGAATAGAACACTTTTTGTCAATGCCACTTAATGGAATATTGCCACAGTGTAAGTCTTTACTAATAGAATGACTGGCAGCACGGGTGAGAGGGAACATTTTGTCCCTTCTCCCACTTGGGTGGAATCCTATTTTTAAGAGTGACTCTGGATAACGTGGTGTGCCTCCTGATCCCTCTTGAGGCTGCAATCTATATTCTGAGAAAATTAATTAGGGAATTTCATTACCTCTACTTCCCGTTTGCAGCTAGGAATATCTTAAGGGAGAATGATTCCTTCATTGACGTTTCAGAATTGCTTAACCAAATCATTCATCATTCTGCCTATAATTTCCTTTTTATGTATGCTTTCCCAGCATCAGAGTCTTTTCCATTGAGTCAGCTCTTCACATCAGGTAGCCAAAGCATTGGAGCTTAAGCTTTAGCATCCGTCCTTCAAATGAATATTCAGGGTTGCTTTCCTTTAGGACTGACTGATTTGACATCCTTGCTGCTTAAGGGACTCTCAAGAGTCCTCTCCAGCATCACAATTTGAGAGGAAAGGCTACTCAATGCATAAATTATTCTGGTCTTGATATTCATTTGGGAAGAAGTCCTACCTCGCACTAAGTGAGTGTGTGCTGTTGCTTTAGTCGTGCTCAGCTGTTCTGTGACCCCATGGACTGTATCCCACCAGGCTCCTCTGACTACGGGATTCTCCAGGCAAGAATAATGGAGTGGTGGAGTGGTTGCCGTTTTCTCCTCCAGGGTATCTTCTCGAAACAAGGGTTGAACCCGTGTCTCTTGCACTTCCTGCATTGTCAGGAAGGTTCTTTACCACTAGTGCCACCCAGGAAGCCTACCTCACACTATACATGATATAAATTCCAGGTAATAAAAAGTTTAAATGTAGAAGACTAAAAGAAATATAATAATAATAACTGACATATGTGAAAGTGTGGAGAATCATTCATAATTTGGGTGAGATATCAATAAATGCCTGTATGCAGGTCAAGAACCAGTTCTTAGAACCAGACATGAAACAATGGACTGGTTCAAAATTGGGAGAGGAGTAGGTTAAAGGCTGCATATTGTCACCCTGCTTATAACTTTTATGCAGAGTATATCATGTGAAATGCCAGGCTGGACAAAGCTCAAGTTGGAATAAAGATTGCTGGGGAAAATATCAATAACCTCAGATATGCAGATAACACTATCCTTATGGCAGAAAGCAGAGAAGAACTAAAGAGCCTCTTGATGAAAGTGAAAGAGGAGAGTGAAAAATCTGGCTTAAAACTCAACATTCAAAAAATCAAGATCATGACATCTGGACCCATTGCTTCATGGCAAATAGATGGGGAAACAATGGAAACACTGGGGGAATGGGATGAAAAGTGACATTTTAGAATGGTCTGGCCACTGCTAGACCTGCTTCACAGAGGCCCCAAAATCACTGCACACATGGACCACAGCCTTGTCTAATTCAATGAAACTATGAACTATGCCTGCAGTGCAAGGAGACCCAGATTCGATCCCTGGGCTGGGAAGATCCTCTGGAGAAGGAAATGGCAACCCACTCCAGTATCCTTGCCTGGAAAATCTCATGGACAGAGGAGCCTGGTGGGCTGCAGTCCATGGGGTCCCAAAGAGTTGGGCACGACTGAGCAACTAACACTTACTTATCAGCTATGCCATGTAGGGCCACCCAAGACTGAGGGTCATGGTGGAGAGTTCTGACAAAAAGTGGTCCACTGGAGAATGGAATGGCAAATCACTTCAATGGTTTAATTCTTGCCTTAAGAACCCCATGAACAGTATGAAAAGGCAAAAAGAGGACGCTGAAAGATGAACTCCCCAGGTCAGTAGGTGCTCAATATGCTACCGGAGATCAGTGGAAAATAACTCCAGAAAGAATGAATAGACAGAGCTGAAGCGAAAACAACACCCAGTTGTGGATGTGACTGGTAATGGAAGTAAAGTCTGATGCTGTAAAAAACATTATTGCATAAGAACCTGGAATGTGAGGTCCATGAATCAAGGTAAACTGGAAGTGGTCAAACGGAGATGGCAAGAGTGAACATTGACATTTTAGGACTCAGCAAACTAAAATGGACTGGAATGGTGAATTTAATTCAGATGACCATTGTATCTACACTGTGGGCAAGAATCTTTTAGAAGAAATGAAGTAGCCCTCATAGTCAACAAAGAGTCCTAAATGCACTACTTAGGTGCACTCTCAAAAATGACAGAATGATCTCTGTTCGTTCTAAGGTAAGCCATTCAATATCACACTAATCCAAGTCTATGTCCCAAACAATAATGTTGAAGAAGGTGAAGTGGAATGTTTCTATATAGACCTAAAGACCTTCTAGAACTAACACCCAAAGAAGATGTACTTTTTATCACAAGGGACTGGAATGCAAAAGTACGAAGTCAAGAGATACCTGGAGTAACAGGAAAGTTTAGCCTTGGAGAACAAGATGAAGCAAGATAAAGGCTAACAGAATTTAGCCAAGAGAATGCACTGGTCATAACAAACACCCTCTTCCAAAAACATGAGAGAAGACTCTACACATGGACATTACCAGACGGTCAATACTGAGATCAGATTGATTATATTCTTTGCAGCCAAAAATGGAGAAGATCTATACAGTAAGCAAAAACAGGACTGGGAGCTGACTGTGGCTCAGATCTTGAATTCCTTATTGCCAAATTCAGACTTAAAATGAAGAAAGTAGAGAAAACCACTAGACCATTCAGGTATGATCTAAATCAAATCCCTTATGTTTACACAGTGGAAGTGACAATAGACTCAAGGGATTTGATCTGATAGAGTGCCTGAGGAACTATGGACAGAGGTGTGTGACATTGTACAGGAGGCAGTGATCAACACCATCCCCAAGAGAAAAAGTGCAAAAAAGCAAAATGGTTGTCTGAGGAAACCTTATAAATAGCTGAGAAAAGAAGAGAAGCAAAAGGCAAAGGACAAAAAGGCAGATATTCCCATGTGAATACAGAGTTCCAAAGAATAGCAAAGAGAGATAAGAAAGCCTTCTTCAGTGATCAATGCAAAAAAATAGAGGAAAACAATAGAATGGAAAGATCAGAGATGTCTTCAAGAAAATTAGAGATACCAAGAGAACATTTCATGCAAAGATGGGCACAATAAAGGACAGAAATGGTTGGACCTAACAGAAGTAGAAAATATTAAGAAGAGGTGACAAGAATACACAGAAGAACTATACAAAAATGATCTTAATGACCCAGATAACCATGATGGTGTGATCACTCACCCAGAGTCAGATATCCTGGAATGCCAAGTCAAGTGGGCCTTAGGAAGCATCACTACAAACAAAACTAGTGGAGGTGATGGAATTCCACTTGAGTTATTTCAAATCCTAAAAGATGATATTGTGAAAGTGCTGCACGCAATATGCCAGCAAATCTGGAAAACTCAGCAGTGGCCAGATCATTCTAAAATGTCACTTTTCATCCCATTCCCCCAAAAAGGCAATGCCAAGAATGTTCAAAAACCACACAATTTTACTCATCTCACATGCTAGCAAAGTAATGTTCAAAATTCTCCAAGCCAGGCTTCAACAGTACATGAACCGTGAAATTCCAGATGTTCAAGCTGGATTTAGAAAAGGCAGAGGAATCATAGATCAAATTGCCAACATTCGTTGGAACATCAAAAAAGCAAAAGAATACCAGAAAAACATTTACTTCTGCTTTATTAATTATGCCAAAACCCTTGACTGTGTAGATCACAACAAACTGGAAAATTCAAGAGATGGGAATACCAGATCACTTGACCTGCCTCCTGAGAAATCTGTATGCAGGTCAAGAAGCAACAGTTAGAACCGGACATGAACAATAGACTGGTTCCAAATTGGGAAAGGAGTACATCAAGGCTGTATATTCTCACCTTGCTTATTTAACTTATATGCAGAGTACATCATGTGAAGTGCCAGCTAGATGAAGCACAAGCTGGAATCAAGATTGCTGGGAGAAATATCAATAACCTCTGATACGAAGATAACACCACCCTTATGGCATAAAGCAAAGGAGAAATAAAGAGCCTCTTATCCTTGCCTGGAGAATCCCATGGATGGAAGAGCCTGGTGGGCTACAGTCCAGGGGGTCGCAAAGAGTCGGACACAACTGAGCGAGCTCACTTCACTTAATGAAAGTGAAAGAGGAGACTGAAAAGCTGGCTTCAAACTCAACATTTAATAAATGAAGATCATAGCTCCCATCACTTCATGGCAAATAGATGGGAAACAATGGAAATAGTGACAGACTTTATTTTTTGGGGGCTCCAAAATCACTGCAGATGGTGACTGCAGCCATGAAATTAAAAGACCTTACTCCTTGGAAGAAAAACCGTGACCAACTTAGATAGCATGTTAGAAAGCAGAGACATTTCAGGTCTGAGACTTTCTTCCCTTTCCCAGCTTAACATGCTCATTAAGAGACATTTTTGTACTATGTTTCACTCATGTCTGTTTATGTTTGCAAAATTTATTTTTATTATCACAGAGCTGTTTTGTAAGATATCTGTAAGTTTAAATGTTTATACATTAATTGTTTAATATATTAACATCTTAATTTACTCCAATTTTATATGTTAACTATTGCCTTTTAAAAGAAATAGGAAAGAAACTTCATGATATCAGAGCCATCTTTGCACAGTTGTTTACACAGTTTGCCATCGGCATAGAAAACATTGGTTGCAAAGTACCCCAAAAAGTGTTTCTAGTTCCTTCTGTTGAAATTGATTTATAAGGTTCAAATCTGCCCAGTACCCTCCAGGAAAGCTCGATTATTGTACTCAGCTTCCTTTCTACCTGTTCGATTACCCAAGATAATAAATTAGTTACTGCACTGTAAAGACAATGGTCTCTGCTTTCATTCTTTACAAAATAAGGTTTGTGTTTCCCTGTTCACACTTAATAATGTCTGAATTTAAGGTGGTGATAAAATCAAATTTTAAACTCAAAGGGATTATTTCCAGACATTAAGTCATTCTTTTAAACTGTCATACAGATCACCTGAATGTTCTTGTTACATA
This sequence comes from Oreotragus oreotragus, assembly GCA_006410675.1. Classification (NCBI taxonomy): domain Eukaryota; kingdom Metazoa; phylum Chordata; class Mammalia; order Artiodactyla; family Bovidae; genus Oreotragus; species Oreotragus oreotragus. Next base: position 283,841 of record SJYX01016388.1, on the reverse strand, counting down.
CCTACTATTCTGCTGAACTTTAAAAGTTAATTCTCAAAGTTTACAGGAATCCGAAATTAACATTTGTAGTACTTCTTAATTTTTTTGAATTATAATATGCTTTATATTTAGACTGTAAAATGTATGAAATCTTATTAGCGAATGGGCGTCTGTATGATAGCAGGTAGTCAAAACTTTAAATGAATATGTGAAGGCTATTAAAAATATAATTATCTCTTGTTACTTCTGTATGTGATTGTGTAAGTTCATGACTATAATTTAACATTGTCTGGCTTGAAAACTAATATATAGGCACTCCTGATTGCAAGCTGTAAGTGTGAATTACAAAATCGTTTAGAAGCCGTGCTCCCTCTTGAATGCAGTTATGAATTGTACGCGTTCATACTTTATGCATCTGACTGCTTAGCTCAGAGTCAAGTCTGTATGTGTGCATTTTATTTTCTTGCTGGCCATCACTGTGTAGTCAGGATTCCTTTAGGAGTCTTCTGGCTCCAACATATATGTTTCTTAAATCTTTAGCCTGTCAGTGGGACAGGCTCCCTGGTTGGTGCTTACGTTGATGGTCTGACTTGTCCTGAGGGAATTTAATTATCCAGAGATCATGCTTGTGTCAGGGCGACTTTTGTACATCCGTGGTCCATATGATTATGTGCACGTGTGGAGACACTTCATGCTCCCCGTGTGTCCCACTGTGGCTTCAAGTGAAGTCTTTTTAACCCCCACTCCTCATAGAAATTCTTATTGTATCTTTTTAAGGCATTCTTCCTGGATTTGAAATGCTTACTGAATCTGTGTTTTCTACTTGAAGTTATGAAACTGCTTTTTGATTTCTACTTAAGATGTTTAAGTCATTCACCAGGTAACCCATTTTGTATGTCTAAGCCTCATGTACATATTTGACTTCGGATTTTTAAAAATACATATACAGGTTCACTTGTTACTTTTTAAATCATTTCTTGAAATTTTATGTTTACATTTAAAAAAAAACTCAAGAGAACCCCAAAAAGAAATATTTTACTTTCTGCCTTGTTCATTTCTGGAAAGATTTGGGGGGAGATATTTTATTGCATATCCATAAATAAATTGTTAAAAGAAAAAAAAAAAAAGAAAGCAGAGACATTACCTTGTTGACAAAGGTCCATCTAGTCAAAGCTATGGTTTTCCCAGTAGTGAGTATGGATGTGAGAGCTGGACTATAAAGAAAGCTAAGTGCCAAAAAGTTGATGCTTTTGAACTGTGGTGTTGGAGAAAACTCTTGAGAGTCCCTTGGACTGCAAGGAGATCCAACCTGTCAATCCTAAAGGAAATCAGTCCTGAACATTCATTGGAAGGACTGATGCTAAAGCTGAAACTCCAATACTCTGGCCACCTGATGTGAAGAGCCGATTCATTGGAAAAGACCTGATGCTGGGAAAGATTGAAGGAAGAAGGATAAGGGGATGACAGAGGATGAGATGGTTGGACAGCATCACCAACTCAATGAAAATGAGTTTGAGCAAACTCCAGGAGATAGTGAAGGACAGGGTAGCCCGGCATGCTGTAATCCATGGAGTTGCAAAGGGTCAGACACTACTGAGTGACTGAACAACAACAATCAATGACACAATCTAACTCTTGTAAAAAAAATTGGTATTATCTCTCAAGATATTCAGTATACAATTCTATAGCAAGATTTTACTCCTAAGAATTCTACAAAACTAAAATACAAACTGCAAAGATTTATACATAGAAGCATTTATGACAGCCTGATTTGCTACAGAAAACAAATCAACCTATGGAACTGACAATAGGTATCGTGGAATAAATTATGGACTGTCCCATAATGAGTTATTCTGCAGCATTGTTAAATAATAGACATATCTTGCTACTGGAGATCAGAGGAGAAATAACTTCAGAAAGAATGAATAAACAGAGCCTTAAGCAAAAAGAATACTCAGTTGTGATGTGACTGGTGATGGAAGTAAAGTCCGATGCTGTCAAGAGTAGTATTGCACAGGAACCTGGAATGTCAGGCCCATGAATCAAGGCAAATTGGAAGTGGTCAAACAGGAGATGGCAAGAGTGAATGTTGACATTTTAGGAATCAGCGAACCAAAATGGACTGGAATGGGTGAATTTAACTCAGATGACTATTACATTTACTACTGTGGGCAAGAATGCCTTAGAAGAAAATGAGTAGCCATCACAGTCAACAAAAGAGTCCAAAATGCAGTACTTGGATGGAATCTCTAGAATGACAGAATGATCTCTGTTCATTTCCAAGGCAAACCATTCATTATCACAGTAACCCACGTCTATGCCCCAACCAGTAATGCTGAAGAAGCTGAAGTTGAATGGTTCTATGAAGATCTATAAGACCTTCTAAAACTAACACCCAAAGAAGATGTCCTTCTCATCAAAAGAGACTGGAATGCAAACTAGGAAGTCAAGAAATACTTGGAGTAACAGGCAAATTTTGCCATGGAGTACAAGATGAAGTAGGGCAAAGAGTTGTGCCAAGAAAACACACTGGTCATGCAAACACCCTCTCCAACAACACAAGAGAAGACTACACATGAACATCACCTGATGGTCAATACTGAAACCAGATTGATTATATTCTTTGCAGCCAAAGATGGAAAATTTCTATAAACTCAGCAAAAACAAGACTGGGAGCTGACTGTGGCTCAGATCATAAACTCCTTATTGCCAAATTCAGACTTAAATTGAAGAAAGTAGGGAAAACCACTAGACCACTCAGGTTAAATCTCTTATAATTTTACAGTGGGAGTGACAAATGGATTCAAGGGATTAGCTCTGATAGAATGCCTGAGGAACTGTGGATGGAGGTTCTTGACACTGTACAGGAGGCAGTGATCAAGACCATACCCAAGAGAAAAAATGCAAAAAGGCAAAATGGTTGTCTGAGGAAGCCTTACAAATAGCTGAGAAAAGAAGAGAAGCTAAAGGCAAAGGAAAAAAGGAAAGATATACCCATTTGAATGCAGGGTTCCAAAGACTAGCAAAGAGAGATAAGAAAGCCTTCTTCAGTGATCAATGCAAAGAAATAGAGGAAAACAATAGAATGGGAAAGACTAGAGATCTCTTCAAGAAAATCAGAGATACCAAGAGAAAATTTCATGCAAAGATGGGCACAATAAAGGATAGAAATGGTATGGACCTAACAGAAGCAGAAGATATTAAGAAGAGGTGACAAGAAGAACTATACAAAAAAGATCTTCATGACCCAGATAATCACGACAGTGTGATCATTCACCTAGAGCCAGACATCCTGGAATGTGAAGTCAAGTGGGCCTTAGGAAGCATCATTATGAACAAAGCTAGGGGAGGTGATGGAATTCCAGTTGAGCTATTTCAAATCCTAAAAGATGATGCTGTGAAAGTGCTGCATTCAATATGCCAGCAAATCTGGAAAACTCAGCAGTGGCCACAGGACTGGGAAAGATCAGTTTTCATTCCAATTCCAGAGAAAGGCAATCTCAAAGAAGGTTCAAACTACTGCACAATTGCACTCATCTCACACACTAGCAAAGTGGTGCTCAAAATTCTCCAAACCAGGCTTCAACAGTATATGAACTGTGAACTTCCAAATGTTCAAGCTGGATTTAAAAAGGCAGAGGAACCAGAGATCAAATTGCTAACATCCGTTCAGTTCAGTTCAGTTGCTCAGTTGTCTCTGACTCTTTGCGATCCCATGAATTGCAGCATGCCAGGCCTCCCTGTCCATCATCAAACTCAAACTCATGTCCATCGAGTCCGTGATGCCATCCAGCCATCTCATCCTCTGTCGTCCCCTTCTTCTCCTGCCCCAGTTCCCTCCCAGCATCAGAGTCTTCTCCAGTGAGTCAACTCTTCACATGAGGTGGCCAAAGTATTGGAGTTTCAGCTTTAGCATCATTCCCTCCAAAGAAATCCCAGGGTTGATCTCCTTCAGAATGGACTGGTTGTATCTCCTTGCAGTCCAAGGGACTCTCAAGAGTCTTCTCCAACACCACAGTTCAAAAGCATCCATTCTTCAGCACTCAGCTTTCTTCACAGTCCAACTCTCACATCCATATATGACCACTGGAAATACCATAGCCTTGACTAGATGGACCTTTGTTGGGAAAGTGATGTCTCTGCTTTTTAATATGCTATCTAGGTTGGTCATAACTTTCCTTTCAAGGAGAAAGTGTTTTAATTTCATGGCTGCAGTCACCATCTGCAGTGATTTTTGGAGCCCCCAAAAATAGATCATAGTAAAAGCAAGAGGGTTCTGGAAAAACATCTACTTCTGCCTTATTGACTATGCCAAAGCCCTTGACTATGTGGATCACAATAAATTGTGGAAAATTCTTCAAGAGATGGGAATACCAGACCACCTGACCTGCCTCCTGAGAAATCTGTATGCAGGTCAAGAAGCAACAGTTAGAAATGGACATGGAACAACAGACTGGTTCCATATTGGGAAAGGAGTATGTCAAGGCTATATATTATCACCCTGCTTATTTAACTTATATGCAGAGTACACCATGAGAAATGCTGGGCTGGATGAAGCACAAGCTGGAATCAAGATTGCCAGGAGAAATACCAATAACCTCAGATATGCAGATGACACCACACTTATGGCAGATAAAGAGCCTCTTGATGAAAGTGAAAGTGGAGAGTGAAAAAGTTGGCTTAAAACTCAACATTCGAAAAACTAAGATTGTGGCAGTGGGTCCACCACTTCATGGTAAATAGATGGATAAACAGTGGAAAGTGTGGCAGACTATTTGCGGTGTGAGGGGGAGGGCTCTAAAATCACTGCAGACGGTGACTGCAGCCATGAAATTAAAAGACACTTGCTCTTTGGAAGAAAAGTTGTGACCAACCTAGATAGCATATTTAAAAAGAGAGACCATTACTTTACCAACAAAGGTCTGTCTAGTCAAGCTATGCTTTTTCCAGTAGTGATGTATGGTTGTGAGATTTGGAGTATAAAGCATGCTGAGAGCCAAACAATTGATGCTTTTGAACTTTGGTGTTGGAGAAGATTCTTGAGAGTTCCTTGTACTGCAAGGAGATCCAACCAGTCCATCCTAAAGGAAGTCAGTCCTGAATATTCATTGGAAGGATTGATGCTGAAGCAGACACTACTATCTTTTGGCCATCTGATGCAAAGAACCAACTCATTAGAAAATACCCTCTGCTGGGAAGATAAGGGGACAGCAGAGGATAACATGATTGGATGGCATCACTGACTCAATGGACGTTTGAGTAAACTCCAGGAGTTGGTGATAGACAGGGAGGCCTGGTGTGCAGTCCATGGGGTCGCAAAGAGTTGGACACAATTGAGCAACTGAACTGAACTGAGACATATGTCTGTGCAATAAGCTTGATAATTACACATGACTTAATGCATTTAATGTATTTAGGAATATAAAATGTTGAGATTGCTCACATACACTAAAATCTTGAAAGATATCCAACAATGATCATCCTTGAGGAGGGGGAGACTGGTGAGAAGGGAATGAAGCTTGATAACATTTTATTCTGTAATGTTGGGATTTATTTCAATGAACATGAATGTTTTCATAATTTTAAAAGTAATACAATTTGAAAAATAGAAACAGCCTCTTTCAAGGCAATGTAAATATTTTTTCTGCTTCTATTGAAGCAGAACAATCTTTTCTCTGGAGGCTCTTAGCTGTAGATTCACTGCAAGTGTTTAAGGTTCTATGGGACTTTTTATCTGGGAAGATAAACACATCAGTCCCGTGCAGGTAGTAGCTATTGTTCAGAACACTATTGCCAAGTCTGCTCAAATTTAGTTTCCATCTCAACTCACACATTCATTAATCCGGGGCAACAAATATGCCTGTGTTTTCATAGGTTAAACTATATCATTCCTTAAAAATATATGTATTTGTCATGATTTTTTATATGTAAACATTCAGAAGCAATACATTTTCCTCATTTTGTTTCATTTTTCTGAACTCCATTTTAACCCACATTTGGGTTTATGAAACAAAAAGATTTGGTATAAGCAGGAGAAATGAACCTAGATCTACAAAACATATATTGGCTATATGTGTATATGTGTCTGACTGTGCAACCCCATGGACTGTAGCCTGCCAGGCTCCTCTGTCCATGGAATTCTCCAGGCAAGAACACTGAGATGGGTAGCGATTCCCTTCTCCAGGGGATCTTCCCAACCCAGGGACCGAACCTGAGTCTCCTGCATTGCAGGCGGAGTCTTTACCATCTGAGCCTCCATAAAAGCTCTATATTGGCTATAAAATAAATAAATAGTCACTGCTGGAAGAATTACACATTTAGATATCCTCTTGTAAAGCAACAGTCAACTGCATTAGAGAACCAACTCAAGAAAAGTAAACTTACAAGCAGAGAAAACAGAATTTTGGTTTGACATTGAGAAATCTGACAGTTAAACCTGGCAATAACACAGAACAGATCAGAGTATTTTGGAAATAAGGAGGTTGATTTGCCTGATTCATTTTAGGTCATTTACATGTATTTGTCTAAGGCTTCTGGCTGACTCTTAAGAAAAGCTGTTTATATTCCAACAATGAGAAAGTCAAGTTAAGGAAAAAATAATCTGTATTTTCAGCTAAATAAGAAATGCAAATAATTTTACTTTGAAATTATATTAACAATCTCAATGGTGCCCAAGTCATTAAAATCATGTTATGAAAAGCAATATGTACCGCTGATACTAAAGCTGCTTATTTGCCAATGACCCGAAGTAAGTTAACTGAATGTTTACACTGAAGAAAACTTAATAAACTTTGTGATGCTAAACAAGGAAACGATAGAAAATGATTTGAAAAAATCATGTTGTTACTAGTTAGAAAATTAAATACTTGTGTCTGTTTACCGTAATGTTTTCTAGCAAAATCTCCCCCAGAATATATAGATATTAAAATGATCATGGTTTGAGGTAACAATGACATCTTAGGCAGAGCTACATCCTTTTCTTTGCATGTCACTAAACTCTTCTTTGATGCTGATTTTACTGAAACTTAAAACTTTACTATTGACTCCCATTCACATACTTTCAAAAATGTTAGTCAGGTCCCTTCCAATTTCAGCTCTGTATTATAATTTTGTGTGTATATAAATAGGATGTCTTTCTAATCTTTATATTCCCCCAATTCATAGCCCAATACATTAACCAGAATGCCTCATTAATAAGTGCTTTATGAACAAATGATGACAACTAGTGCCTAGGTTCACTGAAGATGTTCCATCATCTTAACTATAACACAATAATGCACTTTTTATTTTTCAGTACCCAGCAATTAAATGTTCTTGCCTCCACAGAAACCTAAGCTTTTGGTTATTGTGACATGTTAGTGAAAATAAAAGTGTTACATCTCTTCCTCTAGGAAGGCAGTAAATTTTGCCTCAATTCAGTTATAGACTATTTAACCTGTCTCTTATACACATCTAGATGTGTATAAGAGACAGAAAATACCCTCTGCTGGGAAGATAAGGGGACAGCAGAGGATAACATGATTGGATGGCATCACTGACTCAATGGACGTTTGAGTAAACTCCAGGAGTTGGTGATAGACAGGGAGGCCTGGTGTGCAGTCCATGGGGTCGCAAAGAGTTGGACACAATTGAGCAACTTTCCCAGTATTCCAGTGGTTATGACCTTGTCATTCAATGCAGGGGTGATGGTTCAATCCCTGGTGGGGGAGCTATGATCCCACATCTTCAGGGGCCAAAACCCCCAAAGAACATAAAACAGAAACAATATTGTAACAAGTTCAAGACTTTAAAAATGATACACATTAAAAAAAAAAAGTTTTTAAGGACATTTAAGGGAAATCAGTGTCCAACTATCTAATGCTCTTTTCTTTTCTAATATTACATTATGAAAATTTCCCAACTACGAGAAATTATACTAACCATTAAATTATACTAACCATTAAATTATACTAACCATTGCTAAATAACATTTTTTAGGCAAATTTAATTCCCTTTTAAATGTTACCTATTTGAACATTGTCAAGTGCTAATGCTAAAGCACAAAGTTAACCATTTTAAAGGCAGTTATTAATTTTCCATAATTCTAAATTATTATATTCAGGGTACTATTTACTTCCTGATTCTCCAAAATGTGATTTCTCCACATTTCTTGGATGTTTAATAAAAGAATATGAAATATGCATTTATATCATTTATATCTTACAGTTATGTAGCAAAAAACTTCCTAATTATAAATTCAAAATAAAGACAGACAAAAATTTCTCCTGTATCTCTGTAATGATTTTACATGCAAAACATGGTGGGAATCAACAAGCTATTCTGAACACAATAATCAGAACAGATTACCACTAGAAGAATAAAATTTGTTATCATGAAAGTGGATCTTATATTTTCCCCCTAGAGAGAAATCATGATTTAATGTTTACATTTTAGTCCTTGCTAGATCTTCATTCTTGTTTCAGAGTAATGGCAATATTTTTGTTCTTACCCTCACATCCCCTGACTCCTCTTCCTTTAGAGGCATCTTGGCCAAATCTTTTCTTCTGAAATAGAAGGATGAAAGAGCTCTCATTAGCTCTTATGACAGATTATGTTGGATCTTCCCTCTGATAATAAATAGTTAACTCAAAGAATAGATCAAATAGAGGGAATTTTAGGTACCATTCTACAAGTTTGTAAAACATAGATATGTGCATGCTGGGGTCCAGCCCCGGTGGATCCAGGGAATTCGAAGGTGGGGACAGCGTCGGCGACCTTGGAAAATACATATTTAATTACAGATAGAGAGATTAGAAACGGATAGTATAGTAGGAAATATTAGTGGAGAAAAAGAGGCTGAATAACTTGGTTTACATGGAATAGCATCCATGCTCCAGATGAGAATTCAGCCAGAAAAACGGGGAGCAAGAAAGAATGACATGGGGGGGTCAGTCTTTCCAGGAACGGATCCCGTTTCTTTATTTTTCAGGTTTTCTTATATACCTTTTGTTACATATAGGGATGAATACAGAGTCACGTGGGGGTCAGCAGTCCTGAACTTTATCAAAATCAGGTGCTTTACAAAAAAAAAAAAAAAAGGTCTTAGGGGTTTTACTTCATCTTTTGGCCATGAGACCTGTTGACATTTTACGATCCTTTCTTTCTGATAACCAAAAAACATTTTTTCCAAGGGTGTTTTTTCTTAAACCAGGCACCACCCTCCAAATAAAGTTGCATTCCTATAGGGTGAGGGTGTAGTGAGTTA